>CM060608.1:45281964-45721964 GCA_030578255.1 Tiaroga cobitis | reverse complement strand
CAGAAGTTATAACACACTTCCTGTTTCCTTTATTCGCCATAAATTCGTTTCCTCGCCACAGCCAAACCGTTCGAGATATCAAAAATCCCCTGGCAACTTTTCATCCTCAATGTCTTGACTTCATGCTGACCGAGTTTCGTGGCGATTGGTTGAATTCTCTAGGAGGAGTATATCGAATTCCAGGGGCATACGCTTCCAAACAAACCATAATAGCCGACTTCCTGTTGGGCTGGGGTAAAAAGTAAAAGTACAAAGGATATATGAATCGATGAGATCTATATGTGTACCGAGTTTCATATTATTACATTCAAGCGTGTTTGATTTATGGACCAAGTTTTCGGACCCCGTTCCAGGGGGCACTGTCGAGCCCCCCTGCCACGCCCGGGTACCAGCTTCAGCCCGGCCCTGATGGCCACGGGTTCTGACCCGTGTGCAAAGTTTCAAGAGTTTTTGAGCACGTTAAGGGCCCCCAAAGTGCGCTGAGAGTCTCAAAAGTATCCAAAAAGAATATTAAAGTTTGATGCGTTGTCACGGCAACAGCATCTAAGATATCAACAATCCTTTCACAGGTCTAAATCTGGTCTGGCGTGTGTCTACATTATACACATCAAGTTTGAAGCAAATCGGGTAAAGCCTGTTTGATTTATGGACCAAGTTTTCGGACCCCATTCCAGGGGGCGCTGTCGAGCCCCCCTGCCACGCCCGGGTACCAGCTTCAGCCCGGCCCTGATGGCCGCGGTTTCTGACCCGTGTGCAAAGTTTCAAGAGTTTTTGAGCACGTTAAGGGCCCCAAAAGTGCGCTAAGAATCTCAAAAGTATCCAAAAAGAATATTAAAGTTTGATGCGTTGTCACGGCAACAGCATCTAAGATATCAACAATCCTTTCACAGGTCTACATCTGGCTTGTGTCTACATTATACACATCAAGTTTGAAGCAAATAGGGTAAAGCGTGTTGGATATATGGACCAAATTGTCTGACCCGTTCAAGGGGGCGCTGTCGAGCCCCCCTGCCACGCCCGGGTACCAGCTTCAGCCTGGCCCTGATGGCCGCGGGTTTTGTCCCGTGTGCAAAGTTTCAAGAGTTTTCGAGCACGTTAAGAACCCCAAAAGTGCCCGAAAGCATAAAAAAGCATGAAAAAGCTTAAAAAAAGGAATATTAATGTTTGATGCATTGCCATGGCAACAGTATCTAAGATATCAATAATCCTTTCACAGGTCTACATCTGGCGTGTGTCTACATTATGCACATGAAGTTTGAAGCAAATCGGGTAAAAATAAGAGGGTGATTTAAAAGCATTTTGAAAGTGACACACTTCCTGCTTCCAGTTGGTGGCGCTATAACTTTGACTCACAATAGTCACATCCATGTGATCGGGCTCTTACAACGAACACACTGCTGAAGTTTCATCAAGATTAGTTAATGTATGCAGTAGTTATAACACACTTCCTGTTTCACGTTTCTCGCCATAATTTCGTTTACTCGCCACGGCCAAACCGTTCGAGATATCAAAAATCCCCTGGCAATTTTTCATCCTCAGTGTCTTGACTTCATGCTGACCGAGTTTCGTGCCGTGTGTTTGAATTCTCTAGGAGGAGTATTTCACATTCCATTGCATGTGTTTTCCAAACAACCCTTAATAGCCGACTTCCTGTTGGGCTGGGGTAAAAAGTAAGAGCATGAAGTATATATGAACCGATGAGATCTATATGTGTACTGAGTTTCATATTATTACATGCAAGCGTGTTTGATTTATGGACCAAGTGTTCAAACCCCGTTCCAGGGGGCGCTGTCGAGCCCCCCTGCCACGCCCGGGTACCAGCTTCAGCCCGGCCCTGATGGCCGCGGGTTCTGAGATGTGTGCAAAGTTTCAAGAGTTTTCGAGCACGTTAAGGCCCCCAAAAGTGCCCAAAAGGTAGTAAAATAATAATAATAATAATAAATAAATATAGCTGCGAGCAGCGATTACGGGCCCAAGCCGGTGGCACCGCAACCCTGGTTCCTTTAGTTACCTAAAGGCACCGGGGTGGCGGTGCCGCCGGCTTTGGCCCTTCATCGCTGCTCGCAGCTATATTTATATATATATATATATATATATATATATATATATATATATAAATTATATATATATATATAAAAAATACATATATATATATATATATATATATATATTTTTATATATATATATATATATATATATATATATATATATATATATATATATCTCACTTGCCTTACCTGAGAACAATGAAAACAATAAAAAAAACTAGGGAATCACTAAACCGAGAGAATTATTCTGTTTTGATGATACACTCAAAATATTACACAAGCAATTCTTTAAATTTAATGATATTCAGAACAGAACAAGAATTCAAAAAAACTATAATTAAGAATTAACCGAAATAATTGAAAGCGAAAGTGAAAGTAAGTGGTGTTTGGCTCACGTAACTCTCTCATTAGAATCAAACTGTTTCAACATTTGCGATGTATTTGGATGCTAAACTATTCTTTATTATGGGCTTTGTACTTCACTCAGGTTTCAATATGTGTGTGTGTGTGTGTGTGTGTGTGTGTGTGTGTGTGAGGTGCGGGTGCGATTGAACTGTTACACATAAAAACATACTCCGTCCAATAAAACACAACAAAGTGCTTTTTTCAAACTATAAACTCTTGTCAAACTGTAACCTACAACTGTCACCAAACTAAAATCACACGCACACACTGTCTAAAAGCAAAAAATATTTATCCAACCCCATTTAAAACAGTCTGTGGGTGCCATCTTTTGGACATTCACCACATCGCATTGATTTTCATTTATTGTCCTCAGAGCCCTAATCTGTTTATTTTTCAATTACACATTCTACATTGATTAAAAAAGAAAAATTCAAATGTGTTTTTATTTTATACAGGAATAAATTATTTATAATTCAGATGAGAATAAAGTTAGTGTTTTACAATTTAAAGGAAAACAAATATATTGTTCTGAAATATAGCACATTCATTTTAAATTCATTCAGCTTCAATTACCAATACAATCTTAATTTTATTTAAAGCAAACTATACATTTAAAAGATCTTGGTTCTGTGCATATTTTGTAATTTAAAAAAAATACAAAATTGTTATGCAAAAAGACAAGGCCTTAGAGATTTCTTTATCCTTTAATGCAGGAAAAATCACACAGCAATGAAAGGCTTAATATCATGTCACTGTAACAGCCAGCCAGCCACACACACACATATAAACACAGACACCAGCCCTCCCTCCCCCTCCCTCCCCACACAGACAGCCACACACACACACACACATAGAATGGGAGGGGGCCCTCTCTCTGTCAAAGAGTGACAGAGAGAGATACCATTTCATGAAATCCACATTCAAACCACAATATCTGACTTTCTGAGGGTTGGAGCTATTGACTGTAAATTAGAAAGTTGTTTGGCTTGAGGAGAAGAATATACAAGCTGAGTTTTGTAACTGTAGGTAAATCTAACTAAGTTATAACACACTTTATATGTCCTTTTTTAGTCATGAAAATTCATTTCCTCGCCACGGCCAAACCGTTCGAGATATCAAAAATCCGTCAGCAATTTAGCATCCTCAATGTCTTGACTTCATGCACGCCTAGTTTGGCGATGATTGAATGAATTGCCTAGGAGTAGTACTTCAAATTCCACAGCAAGCGTTTTCCAAACAACCCATAATAGCCGACTTCCTGTTGGGCTGGCGTAAAACTTGACCAGGGGTAAAATGTTTGGCCCGATGAGATCTATATGTGTACTGAGTTTCATATTAATTCATGCAAGCGTGTTGAATATATGGACCAAATTGTCGGACCCCGTTCAAGGGGGCGCTGTTGAGCCCCCCTGCCACGCCCGGGTACCAGCTTCAGCCCGGCCCTGATGGCCGTGGGTTCTGACCTGTGTGCAAAATTTCAAAAGTTTTTGAGCACGTTAAGAGTCCCAAAATCCCCTGAAACCTTGAAATGCATTAAAATCAATAGACAAATCCCTCACACACAGAGACGGAAAGAGAGGGAGAGAAAATTCTCAGAAACATCCACATTCAAACTAAAATATCTGACTCTCTCTTGGTCTGAGCTAATGACAGTAAATTAGAAAGTTGTCCGGCTTGATCTGAACAATATGCGTACCGAGTTTTATGATTGTAGGTAAAACTATAGAACTAACACCCCCACTTTTGTCAAAAGGTGGCGCTACTGAGCCCCTGCACCACGCCCGTTTCTGAAACTTTGCACATGTCTACTGGCTAATAAATGTGATGTGTCTGTCGAGTTTCATGTTATTTCAAGTATGTTAAGAGTCTCAAAAGCATCAACAAAGAATATTAAAGTTTGATGCGTTGCCACGGCAACAGTATCTAATATATCAATAATCCTTTCACAGGTCTACATCTGCCGTGTATTTACATTATACAGATGAAGTTTGAAGCAAATCGGGTTAAAATAAGAGGGTGATTTCAAAGCATTTTGAAAGTGACGCACTTCCTGCTGCCAGTTGGTGGCGCTATAACTTTGACTCACAATAGTCACATCCATGTGATCGGCCTCTTAAAGCGAACACACTGGTGAAGTTTCGTTAAGATCAGCTAATGTATGCTGAAGTTATAACACACTTCCTGTTTCACGTTTCTCGCCATAAATTCGTTTCCTCGCCACGGCCAAACCGTTCGAGATATCAAAAATCCCCAGGCAATTTTTCATCCTCAATGTCTTGACTTCATGCTGACCGAGTTTCGTGGCATTTCTTTGAATTCTCTAGGAGAAGTACTTTAAATTCCATTGCATGCGTTTAACAAACAACCCTAAATAGCCGACTTCCTGTTGGGATGGGGTAAAAAGTAAGAGCATGAAGTATATATGAACCGATGAGATCTATATGTGTACCGAGTTTCATATTATTACATGCAAGTGTGTTTGATTTATGGACCAAGTTTTCGGACCCCGTTCCAGGGGGCGCTGTCGAGCCCCCCTGCCACGCCCGGGTACCATCTTCAGCCCGGCCCTGATGGCCGCGGGTTCTGACCTGTGTGCAAAGTTTCAAGAGTTTTCGAGCACGTTAAGGGCCCCAAAAGTGCCCGAATAGTCGTAAGAAAAATATAGAAAATGAGTTTCCAAACAACCCATAATAACCGACTTCCTGTTGGGCTGACGTAAAACTTAGAGCACGAAAGTTGTTTGGCCCGATGAGATCTATAAGTGTACCGAGTTTCAGATTATTACATGCAAGCGTGTTTGATATATGGACAAGTGTTCAAACCCCGTTCCAGGGGGCGCTGTCGAGCCCCCCTGCCACGCCCGGGTACCAGCTTCAGCCCGGCCCTGATGGCCGCGGGTTCTGACCCGTGTGCAAAGTTTCAAGAGTTTTTGAGCACGTTAAGGCCCCCAAAAGTGCCCAAAAGGTAGTAAAATAATAATAATAATAATAATAATAATAATAATAATAAATAATAATCCTTAGGAAAACAATAGGGCCTTCGCCTTTTCAAGGCTTGGGCCCTAATAATCCTAAGGAAAACAATAGGGCCTTCGCCTTTTCAAGGCTTGGGCCCTAATAAATAATAATCCTAAGGAAAACAATAGGGCCTTCGCCTTTTCAAGGCTTGGGCCCTAATAATAATCCTTAGGAAAACAATAGGGCCTTCGCCTTTTCAAGGCTTGGGCCCTAATAATCCTTAGGAAAACAATAGGGCCTTCGCCTTTTCAAGGCTTGGGCCCTAATAATAATAATCCTAAGGAAAACAATAGGGCCTTCGCCTTTTCAAGGCTTGGGCCCTAATAATAATAATACTAAGGAAAACAATAGGGCCTTCGCCTTTTCAAGGCTTGGGCCCTAATAATAAATATAGCTGCGAGCAGCGATTACGGGCCCAAGCCGGTGGCACCGCAACCCTGGTTCCTTTAGTTACCTAAAGGCACCGGGGTGGCGGTGCCGCCGGCTTTGGCCCTTCATCGCTGCTCGCAGCTATATTTATATATATATATATATATATATATATATATATATATATATATATATATATATATATATATATATATAAATTATATATATATATATAAAAAATACATATATATATATATATATATATATTTTTTTTTTTATATACATATATATATATATATATATATATATATATATATATATATATATATATCTCACTTGCCTTACCTGAGAACAATGAAAACAATAAAAAAAACTAGGGAATCACTAAACCGAGAGAATTATTCTGTTTTGATGATACACTCAAAATATTACACAAGCAATTCTTTAAATTTAATGATATTCAGAACAGAACAAGAATTCAAAAAAACTATAATTAAGAATTAACCGAAATAATTGAAAGCGAAAGTGAAAGTAAGTGGTGTTTGGCCACGTAACTCTCTCATTAGAATCAAACTGTTTCAACATTTGCGATGTATTTGGATGCTAAACTATTCTTTATTATGGGCTTTGTACTTCACTCAGGTTTCAATATGTGTGTGTGTGTGTGTGTGTGTGTGTGTGTGTGTGTGTGTGTGAGGTGCGGGTGCGATTGAACTGTTACACATAAAAACATACTCCGTCCAATAAAACACAACAAAGTGCTTTTTTCAAACTATAAACTCTTGTCAAACTGTAACCTACAACTGTCACCAAACAAAAATCACACGCACACACTGTCTAAAAGCAAAAAATATTTATCCAACCCCATTTAAAACAGTCTGTGGGTGCCATCTTTTGGACATTCACCACATCGCATTGATTTTCATTTATTGTCCTCAGAGCCCTAATCTGTTTATTTTTCAATTACACATTCTACATTGATTAAAAAAGAAAAATTCAAATGTGTTTTTATTTTATACAGGAATAAATTATTTATAATTCAGATGAGAATAAAGTTAGTGTTTTACAATTTAAAGGAAAACAAATATATTGTTCTGAAATATAGCACATTCATTTTAAATTCATTCAGCTTCAATTACCAATACAATCTTAATTTTATTTAAAGCAAACTATACATTTAAAAGATCTTGGTTCTGTGCATATTTTGTAATTTAAAAAAAATACAAAATTGTTATGCAAAAAGACAAGGCCTTAGAGATTTCTTTATCCTTTAATGCAGGAAAAATCACACAGCAATGAAAGGCTTAATATCATGTCACTGTAACAGCCAGCCAGCCACACACACACATATAAACACAGACACCAGCCCTCCCTCCCCCTCCCTCCCCACACAGACAGCCACACACACACACACACATAGAATGGGAGGGGGCCCTCTCTCTGTCAAAGAGTGACAGAGAGAGATACCATTTCATGAAATCCACATTCAAACCACAATATCTGACTTTCTGAGGGTTGGAGCTATTGACTGTAAATTAGAAAGTTGTTTGGCTTGAGGAGAAGAATATACAAGCTGAGTTTTGTAACTGTAGGTAAATCTAACTAAGTTATAACACACTTTATATGTCCTTTTTTAGTCATGAAAATTCATTTCCTCGCCACGGCCAAACCGTTCGAGATATCAAAAATCCGTCAGCAATTTAGCATCCTCAATGTCTTGACTTCATGCACGCCTAGTTTGGCGATGATTGAATGAATTGCCTAGGAGTAGTACTTCAAATTCCACAGCAAGCGTTTTCCAAACAACCCATAATAGCCGACTTCCTGTTGGGCTGGCGTAAAACTTGACCAGGGGTAAAATGTTTGGCCCGATGAGATCTATATGTGTACTGAGTTTCATATTAATTCATGCAAGCGTGTTGAATATATGGACCAAATTGTCGGACCCCGTTCAAGGGGGCGCTGTTGAGCCCCCCTGCCACGCCCGGGTACCAGCTTCAGCCCGGCCCTGATGGCCGTGGGTTCTGACCTGTGTGCAAAATTTCAAAAGTTTTTGAGCACGTTAAGAGTCCCAAAATCCCCTGAAACCTTGAAATGCATTAAAATCAATAGACAAATCCCTCACACACAGAGACGGAAAGAGAGGGAGAGAAAATTCTCAGAAACATCCACATTCAAACTAAAATATCTGACTCCCTCTTGGTCTGAGCTAATGACAGTAAATTAGAAAGTTGTCCGGCTTGATCTGAACAATATGCGTACCGAGTTTTATGATTGTAGGTAAAACTATAGAACTAACACCCCCACTTTTGTCAAAAGGTGGCGCTACTGAGCCCCTGCACCACGCCCGTTTCTGAAACTTTGCACATGTCTACTGGCTAATAAATGTGATGTGTCTGTCGAGTTTCATGTTATTTCAAGTATGTTAAGAGTCTCAAAAGCATCAACAAAGAATATTAAAGTTTGATGCGTTGCCACGGCAACAGTATCTAATATATCAATAATCCTTTCACAGGTCTACATCTGCCGTGTATTTACATTATACAGATGAAGTTTGAAGCAAATCGGGTTAAAATAAGAGGGTGATTTCAAAGCATTTTGAAAGTGACACACTTCCTGCTGCCAGTTGGTGGCGCTATAACTTTGACTCACAATAGTCACATCCATGTGATCGGCCTCTTAAAGCGAACACACTGGTGAAGTTTCGTTAAGATCAGCTAATGTATGCTGAAGTTATAACACACTTCCTGTTTCACGTTTCTCGCCATAAATTCGTTTCCTCGCCACGGCCAAACCGTTCGAGATATCAAAAATCCCCAGGCAATTTTTCATCCTCAATGTCTTGACTTCATGCTGACCGAGTTTCGTGGCATTTCTTTGAATTCTCTAGGAGAAGTACTTTAAATTCCATTGCATGCGTTTAACAAACAACCCTAAATAGCCGACTTCCTGTTGGGATGGGGTAAAAAGTAAGAGCATGAAGTATATATGAACCGATGAGATCTATATGTGTACCGAGTTTCATATTATTACATGCAAGTGTGTTTGATTTATGGACCAAGTTTTCGGACCCCGTTCCAGGGGGCGCTGTCGAGCCCCCCTGCCACGCCCGGGTACCATCTTCAGCCCGGCCCTGATGGCCGCGGGTTCTGACCTGTGTGCAAAGTTTCAAGAGTTTTCGAGCACGTTAAGGGCCCCAAAAGTGCCCGAATAGTCGTAAGAAAAATATAGAAAATGAGTTTCCAAACAACCCATAATAACCGACTTCCTGTTGGGCTGACGTAAAACTTAGAGCACGAAAGTTGTTTGGCCCGATGAGATCTATAAGTGTACCGAGTTTCAGATTATTACATGCAAGCGTGTTTGATATATGGACAAGTGTTCAAACCCCGTTCCAGGGGGCGCTGTCGAGCCCCCCTGCCACGCCCGGGTACCAGCTTCAGCCCGGCCCTGATGGCCGCGGGTTCTGACCCGTGTGCAAAGTTTCAAGAGTTTTTGAGCACGTTAAGGCCCCCAAAAGTGCCCAAAAGGTAGTAAAATAATAATAATAATAATAATAATAATAAAATATAGCTGCGAGCAGCGATTACGGGCCCAAGCCGGTGGCACCGCAACCCTGGTTCCTTTAGTTACCTAAAGGCACCGGGGTGGCGGTGCCGCCGGCTTTGGCCCTTCATCGCTGCTCGCAGCTATATTTATATATATATATATATATATATATATATATATATATATATATATATAAATATATATATATATATAAATTATATATATATATATAAAAAATACATATATATATATATATATATATATATTTTTATATACATATATATATATATATATATATATATATATATATATATATATATATATATATATATATCTCACTTGCCTTACCTGAGAACAATGAAAACGATAAAAAAAACTAGGGAATCACTAAACCGAGAGAATTATTCTGTTTTGATGATACACTCAAAATATTACACCAGCAATTCTTTAAATTTAATGATATTCAGAACAGAACAAGAATTCAAAAAAACTATAATTAAGAATTAACCGAAATAATTGAAAGCGAAAGTGAAAGTAAGTGGTGTTTGGCTCACGTAACTCTCTCATTAGAATCAAACTGTTTCAACATTTGCGATGTATTTGGATGCTAAACTATTCTTTATTATGGGTTTTGTACTTCACTCAGGTTTCAATATGTGTGTGTGTGTGTGTGTGTGTGTGTGTGTGTGTGTGTGAGGTGCGGGTGCGATTGAACTGTTACACATAAAAACATACTCCGTCCAATAAAACACAACAAAGTGCTTTTTTCAAACTATAAACTCTTGTCAAACTGTAACCTACAACTGTCACCAAACTAAAATCACACGCACACACTGTCTAAAAGCAAAAAATATTTATCCAACCCCATTTAAAACAGTCTGTGGGTGCCATCTTTTGGACATTCACCACATCGCATTGATTTTCATTTATTGTCCTCAGAGCCCTAATCTGTTTATTTTTCAATTACACATTCTACATTGATTAAAAAAGAAAAATTCAAATGTGTTTTTATTTTATACAGGAATAAATTATTTATAATTCAGATGAGAATAAAGTTAGTGTTTTACAATTTAAAGGAAAACAAATATATTGTTCTGAAATATAGCACATTCATTTTAAATTCATTCAGCTTCAATTACCAATACAATCTTAATTTTATTTAAAGCAAACTATACATTTAAAAGATCTTGGTTCTGTGCATATTTTGTAATTTAAAAAAAATACAAAATTGTTATGCAAAAAGACAAGGCCTTAGAGATTTCTTTATCCTTTAATGCAGGAAAAATCACACAGCAATGAAAGGCTTAATATCATGTCACTGTAACAGCCAGCCAGCCACACACACACATATAAACACAGACACCAGCCCTCCCTCCCCCTCCCTCCCCACACAGACAGCCACACACACACACACACATAGAATGGGAGGGGGCCCTCTCTCTGTCAAAGAGTGACAGAGAGAGATACCATTTCATGAAATCCACATTCAAACCACAATATCTGACTTTCTGAGGGTTGGAGCTATTGACTGTAAATTAGAAAGTTGTTTGGCTTGAGGAGAAGAATATACAAGCTGAGTTTTGTAACTGTAGGTAAATCTAACTAAGTTATAACACACTTTATATGTCCTTTTTTAGTCATGAAAATTCATTTCCTCGCCACGGCCAAACCGTTCGAGATATCAAAAATCCGTCAGCAATTTAGCATCCTCAATGTCTTGACTTCATGCACGCCTAGTTTGGCGATGATTGAATGAATTGCCTAGGAGTAGTACTTCAAATTCCACAGCAAGCGTTTTCCAAACAACCCATAATAGCCGACTTCCTGTTGGGCTGGCGTAAAACTTGACCAGGGGTAAAATGTTTGGCCCGATGAGATCTATATGTGTACTGAGTTTCATATTAATTCATGGAAGCGTGTTGAATATATGGACCAAATTGTCGGACCCCGTTCAAGGGGGCGCTGTCGAGCCCCCCTGCCACGCCCGGGTACCAGCTTCAGCCCGGCCCTGATGGCCGTGGGTTCTGACCTGTGTGCAAAATTTCAAAAGTTTTTGAGCACGTTAAGAGTCCCAAAATCCCCTGAAACCTTGAAATGCATTAAAATCAATAGACAAATCCCTCACACACAGAGACGGAAAGAGAGGGAGAGAAAATTCTCAGAAACATCCACATTCAAACTAAAATATCTGACTCCCTCTTGGTCTGAGCTAATGACAGTAAATTAGAAAGTTGTCCGGCTTGATCTGAACAATATGCGTACCGAGTTTTATGATTGTAGGTAAAACTATAGAACTAACACCCCCACTTTTGTCAAAAGGTGGCGCTACTGAGCCCCTGCACCACGCCCGTTTCTGAAACTTTGCACATGTCTACTGGCTAATAAATGTGATGTGTCTGTCGAGTTTCATGTTATTTCAAGTATGTTAAGAGTCTCAAAAGCATCAACAAAGAATATTAAAGTTTGATGCGTTGCCACGGCAACAGTATCTAATATATCAATAATCCTTTCACAGGTCTACATCTGCCGTGTATTTACATTATACAGATGAAGTTTGAAGCAAATCGGGTTAAAATAAGAGGGTGATTTCAAAGCATTTTGAAAGTGACACACTTCCTGCTGCCAGTTGGTGGCGCTATAACTTTGACTCACAATAGTCACATCCATGTGATCGGCCTCTTAAAGCGAACACACTGGTGAAGTTTCGTTAAGATCAGCTAATGTATGCTGAAGTTATAACACACTTCCTGTTTCACGTTTCTCGCCATAAATTCGTTTCCTCGCCACGGCCAAACCATTCGAGATATCAAAAATCCCCTGGCAATTTTTCATCCTCAATGTCTTGACTTCATGCTGACCGAGTTTCGTGGCATTTCTTTGAATTCTCTAGGAGAAGTACTTTAAATTCCATTGCATGCGTTTAACAAACAACCCTAAATAGCCGACTTCCTGTTGGGATGGGGTAAAAAGTAAGAGCATGAAGTATATATGAACCGATGAGATCTATATGTGTACCGAGTTTCATATTATTACATGCAAGTGTGTTTGATTTATGGACCAAGTTTTCGGACCCCGTTCCAGGGGGCGCTGTCGAGCCCCCCTGCCACGCCCGGGTACCATCTTCAGCCCGGCCCTGATGGCCGCGGGTTGTGACCCGTGTGCAAAGTTTCAAGAGTTTTCGAGCACGTTAAGGGCCCCAAAAGTGCCCGAATAGTCGTAAGAAAAATATAGAAAATGAGTTTCCAAACAACCCATAATAACCGACTTCCTGTTGGGCTGACGTAAAACTTAGAGCACGAAAGTTGTTTGGCCCGATGAGATCTATAAGTGTACCGAGTTTCAGATTATTACATGCAAGCGTGTTTGATATATGGACAAGTGTTCAAACCCCGTTCCAGGGGGCGCTGTCGAGCCCCCCTGCCACGCCCGGGTACCAGCTTCAGCCCGGCCCTGATGGCCGCGGGTTCTGAGATGTGTGCAAAGTTTCAAGAGTTTTCGAGCACGTTAAGGCCCCCAAAAGTGCCCAAAAGGTAGTAAAATAATAATAATAATAATAAATATAGCTGCGAGCAGCGATTACGGGCCCAAGCCGGTGGCACCGCAACCCCGGTGCCTTTAGTTACCTAAAGGCACCGGAGTGGCGGTGCCGCCGGCTTTGGCCCTTCATCGCTGCTCGCAGCTATATTCATATATATATATATATATATATATATATATATAAACAAGCCGGTGGCACCGCCACCCCGGTGCCTTTATATATATATATATATATATATATATGTCTACATTGTTCAATCACGCCTCACACACACACACACACTTTTGCAGAGCCCACACCAATGCAAGCTCTATAGCACACATCTTCTCAAAGGTCAAAGCGGAGTTACGATATTGCCCGTCATGCACAGTAACCGTAAAGGCACCGGGGTGGCGGTGCCACCGGCTTGTTTATATATATATATATATCGTATTATTCTAACTTGTAAAAAACTATTAACTTTTGTTAATATTCAACCATTTCACAACTAACTTTTTTCCATAGATCAAACACAACATAATTATATGGTGGACTGAAACAAAAATTATTAATTAAATAAAATTATTGTTTTCCTCTGAAATAGCAAAAGCATCACACACTAGCTGTACCTGCTCTAAATAAAAAAGAGTAATTCAATAAAAATACAAAATCGAACTAAATAAAATAAATTATTACAAAAACAAAATCAAACCAAAGAAAATATATCTTCGAAAAAAAAGCGAGTGTCATGAGGAAAGGCGCCTCAGGAATCGTCAGGATTAACTCCATGTGTAAGGAATTTTGATTGATTTTATTTGTCACTTGAAAATTATTGTTAAATGTGTGCCTGCATAACTTTAATAAGATTTACTTTCTTTGATTTGATTTTGTTTTATATAATTTATTTATTTCGATTTTGTATTTTTATTTAAATACTATTATTTATTTAGAGCAGGTACAGCTAAGTGTGCGATGCTTTTGCTATTTCAGAGGGAAAAAAACACATTTTATTTCAAAAAGGCTTTTCAATTAAATAAAATGTTCAAGCTTTGTTTTCGTTTTATTATTTTGTTTGTTTTAAGCTTTGTTTAATTTATATTGTTAATCATCTGACACAAAACAAATGCATAAAGTATCATTTTAACTTTTAAAAAACTATTAACATTTGTTAATAGTACATTGCCTGTCTTTTGTTAATAGGACAAAGCATAGTTATTATATTTTATAATATTTTATAAATATATAAAATAAACATTTGTAATGAAATCGTTCAAAAAAATGATATTAGCATTGTTTTAAACTTTGAAACAGAAGTAGCGCAATGCCTGGCCACTCCCGCGCCGCCTCCTTTTCACAATCCGAGGGAACCATCTCCGGAATATTAACCTCACTCCTAGAAGTCCAATTCTCATTATTCATGCCTCTTACCTGGGATTGATTGCACACACACACACACACACACACACACACGCACGCACGCACTCACACGCACACACACACACACACACACACACACGTGTCAAGTCACTTACATTTTAGATGCAATATTGACTGTTCTTCTGTTTCAGCAGCGAAAATAGTTAAACAAAGATCACAGCAGAACCATTGCATCTCACAGCAACGTGTTTTCTCATTACTGAATGATTCAGCATTTTGAACAAATTGGTTGACTCAAAGATTCAATGACCAATCCATAAACATCTGTCTCATTCATGAATGACTCAGTCGTTCAAACGAATCGTTTGAACGAATGAATCAATGACCCGCTCATTAAGACGGTCGCCTGGCGACACCTAGTGACGGTTTAGTGTTATTTGATTATACACTCAAAATATTCCACAACAAATCCTTTAAATTTAATGATATTCAGAACAGAACACAAATAAAAAAATAACTATAATAAAGCCAAAACGAAATAATTTAAAACAAAAGTAAAAGTAAGTGGTGTTAGGCTCACGTAAATCTCTCTTTAGAATCTAAATGTTGCAACATTTGCGATGTATTTGGATGCTAAACTATTCTTTATTACAGGCTTTGTACTTCACTCACGTTCCAATATCGACGGAAAAAATCATCCTCTTCACTTGTGCAAAAATGTGCTTGGAAAAATCACAGTGGAGCGGTGCTTACTGTGAATGATACAAATTGTACTACTGACTATTTCAACATAGCAGTGTAATTTGTATATGTTAGGTTGAATGTTTTATTATTGTGTGTGTGTGTGTGTGTGTGTGTGTGTGTGTGTGTGTGTCAGTGTGTGTGTGGGGGTCTGGGTGGCTCAGCGCGATTGAACAGTGAAACATACTCCGTCATTTTCTTCATACAGGACATCATTCAAACGTCAAAGTGTTTACTTATATTTGTGTACACTCGCAATTAAACACAACATTGTGTTTTTGTTAAATAAATTAAAGTAATACGTCCCCCGAAATGGCGCTAATTTTAAAATGAAACTAAAATGCTCACGGCTGCACGGGCATTCATAACTCTGCGCGCCCACGGTGAGGGACGAGCAGAACAGAGCGAACGTTGTTTAGTTCATTCCTACTTCCATAGGAATTAATTGAAAAAGCTCACTCTACTCTGCACCATTATTAATGAATTGTGCAGACGTCCTTATTTTACTTTCGCTTTTTACCTGATTTTGAACACAAGAGGGCAGTATAACACTATGTATGATTTGGAAAAAAATTTTTTTTGACTAAACAACCATTCTGGCTGTTTTTAAACTTAAACATTATTCTCTAATTGCTCTCACCATGCCCGTTTCTGAAACTCTGCACATGTCTACTGTCTAATAAATGTGATGTGTCTGTCGGGTTTCATGCAATTTCAAGTATGTTAAGAGCCTCAAAAGCATCAACAAAGAATAATAAAGTTTGATGCGTTGCCACGGCAACAGTATCTAAGATATCAATAATCCTTTCTCAGGTCTACATCTGCCGTGTGTCTACATTATACACATAAAGTTTGAAGCAAATTGGGTAAAAATAAGAGGGTGATTTCAAAGCCTTTAGGAAGTGACACACTTCCTGCTGCCAGTTGGTGGCGCTATAACTTTGACTCACAATAGTCACATCCATGTGATCGGACTCTTACAGCGAACACACTGCTGAAGTTTCATCAAGATCAGTTAATGTATGCAGAAGTTATAACACACTTCCTGTTTCCTTTATTCGCCATAAATTCGTTTCCTCGCCACAGCCAAACCGTTCGAGATATCAAAAATCCCCTGGCAACTTTTCATCCTCAATGTCTTGACTTCATGCTGACCGAGTTTCGTGGCGATTGGTTGAATTCTCTAGGAGGAGTATATCGAATTCCAGGGGCATACGCTTCCAAACAAACCATAATAGCCGACTTCCTGTTGGGCTGGGGTAAAAAGTAAAAGTACAAAGGATATATGAATCGATGAGATCTATATGTGTACCGAGTTTCATATTATTACATTCAAGCGTGTTTGATTTATGGACCAAGTTTTCGGACCCCGTTCCAGGGGGCACTGTCGAGCCCCCCTGCCACGCCCGGGTACCAGCTTCAGCCCGGCCCTGATGGCCACGGGTTCTGACCCGTGTGCAAAGTTTCAAGAGTTTTTGAGCACGTTAAGGGCCCCCAAAGTGCGCTGAGAGTCTCAAAAGTATCCAAAAAGAATATTAAAGTTTGATGCGTTGTCACGGCAACAGCATCTAAGATATCAACAATCCTTTCACAGGTCTAAATCTGGCGTGTGTCTACATTATACACATCAAGTTTGAAGCAAATCGGGTAAAGCCTGTTTGATTTATGGACCAAGTTTTCGGACCCCATTCCAGGGGGCGCTGTCGAGCCCCCCTGCCACGCCCGGGTACCAGCTTCAGCCCGGCCCTGATGGCCGCGGTTTCTGACCCGTGTGCAAAGTTTCAAGAGTTTTTGAGCACGTTAAGGGCCCCAAAAGTGCGCTAAGAATCTCAAAAGTATCCAAAAAGAATATTAAAGTTTGATGCGTTG
This sequence comes from Tiaroga cobitis, assembly GCA_030578255.1. Taxonomy (NCBI): domain Eukaryota; kingdom Metazoa; phylum Chordata; class Actinopteri; order Cypriniformes; family Leuciscidae; genus Tiaroga; species Tiaroga cobitis. The sequence continues at coordinate 45,705,072 of CM060608.1, read as the reverse complement.
TCACGGCAACAGCATCTAAGATATCAACAATCCTTTCACAGGTCTACATCTGGCTTGTGTCTACATTATACACATCAAGTTTGAAGCAAATAGGGTAAAGCGTGTTGGATATATGGACCAAATTGTCTGACCCGTTCAAGGGGGCGCTGTCGAGCCCCCCTGCCACGCCCGGGTACCAGCTTCAGCCTGGCCCTGATGGCCGCGGGTTTTGTCCCGTGTGCAAAGTTTCAAGAGTTTTCGAGCACGTTAAGAACCCCAAAAGTGCCCGAAAGCATAAAAAAGCATGAAAAAGCTTAAAAAAAGGAATATTAATGTTTGATGCATTGCCATGGCAACAGTATCTAAGATATCAATAATCCTTTCACAGGTCTACATCTGGCGTGTGTCTACATTATGCACATGAAGTTTGAAGCAAATCGGGTAAAAATAAGAGGGTGATTTAAAAGCATTTTGAAAGTGACACACTTCCTGCTTCCAGTTGGTGGCGCTATAACTTTGACTCACAATAGTCACATCCATGTGATCGGGCTCTTACAACGAACACACTGCTGAAGTTTCATCAAGATTAGTTAATGTATGCAGTAGTTATAACACACTTCCTGTTTCACGTTTCTCGCCATAATTTCGTTTACTCGCCACGGCCAAACCGTTCGAGATATCAAAAATCCCCTGGCAATTTTTCATCCTCAGTGTCTTGACTTCATGCTGACCGAGTTTCGTGCCGTGTGTTTGAATTCTCTAGGAGGAGTATTTCACATTCCATTGCATGTGTTTTCCAAACAACCCTTAATAGCCGACTTCCTGTTGGGCTGGGGTAAAAAGTAAGAGCATGAAGTATATATGAACCGATGAGATCTATATGTGTACTGAGTTTCATATTATTACATGCAAGCGTGTTTGATTTATGGACCAAGTGTTCAAACCCCGTTCCAGGGGGCGCTGTCGAGCCCCCCTGCCACGCCCGGGTACCAGCTTCAGCCCGGCCCTGATGGCCGCGGGTTCTGAGATGTGTGCAAAGTTTCAAGAGTTTTCGAGCACGTTAAGGCCCCCAAAAGTGCCCAAAAGGTAGTAAAATAATAATAATAAATATAGCTGCGAGCAGCGATTACGGGCCCAAGCCGGTGGCACCGCAACCCCGGTGCCTTTAGTTACCTAAAGGCACCGGAGTGGCGGTGTCGCCGGCTTTGGCCCTTCATCGCTGCTCGCAGCTATATTCATATATATATATATATATATATATATATATATATATATATATATAAACAAGCCGGTGGCACCGCCACCCCGGTGCCTTTATATATATATATATATATATATCTACATTGTTCAATCACGCCTCACACACACACACACACTTTTGCAGAGCCCACACCAATGCAAGCTCTATAGCACACATCTTCTCAAAGGTCAAAGCGGAGTTACGATATTGCCCGTCATGCACAGTAACCGTAAAGGCACCGGGGTGGCGGTGCCACCGGCTTGTTTATATATATATATATATCGTATTATTCTAACTTGTAAAAAACTATTAACTTTTGTTAATATTCAACCATTTCACAACTAACTTTTTTCCATAGATCAAACACAACATAATTATATGGTGGACTGAAACAAAAATTATTAATTAAATAAAATTATTGTTTTCCTCTGAAATAGCAAAAGCATCACACACTAGCTGTACCTGCTCTAAATAAAAAAGAGTAATTCAATAAAAATACAAAATCGAACTAAATAAAATAAATTATTACAAAAACAAAATCAAACCAAAGAAAATATATCTTCGAAAAAAAAAGCGAGTGTCATGAGGAAAGGCGCCTCAGGAATCGTCAGGATTAACTCCATGTGTAAGGAATTTTGATTGATTTTATTTGTCACTTGAAAATTATTGTTAAATGTGTGCCTGCATAACTTTAATAAGATTTATTTTCTTTGATTTGATTTTGTTTTATATAATTTATTTATTTCGATTTTGTATTTTTATTTAAATACTATTATTTATTTAGAGCAGGTACAGCTAAGTGTGCGATGCTTTTGCTATTTCAGAGGGAAAAAAACACATTTTATTTCAAAAAGGCTTTTCAATTAAATAAAATGTTCAAGCTTTGTTTTCGTTTTATTATTTTGTTTGTTTTAAGCTTTGTTTAATTTATATTGTTAATCATCTGACACAAAACAAATGCATAAAGTATCATTTTAACTTTTAAAAAACTATTAACATTTGTTAATAGTACATTGCCTGTCTTTTGTTAATAGGACAAAACATAGTTATTATATTTTATAATATTTTATAAATATATAAAATAAACATTTGTAATGAAATCGTTCAAAAAAATGATATTAGCATTGTTTTAAACTTTGAAACAGAAGTAGCGCAATGCCTGGCCACTCCCGCGCCGCCTCCTTTTCACAATCCGAGGGAACCATCTCCGGAATATTAACCTCACTCCTAGAAGTCCAATTCTCATTATTCATGCCTCTTACCTGGGATTGATTGCACACACACACACACACACACACACACACGCACGCACGCACTCACACGCACACACACACACACACACACACACACGTGTCAAGTCACTTACATTTTAGATGCAATATTGACTGTTCTTCTGTTTCAGCAGCGAAAATAGTTAAACAAAGATCACAGCAGAACCATTGCATCTCACAGCAACGTGTTTTCTCATTACTGAATGATTCAGCATTTTGAACAAATTGGTTGACTCAAAGATTCAATGACCAATCCATAAACATCTGTCTCATTCATGAATGACTCAGTCGTTCAAACGAATCGTTTGAACGAATGAATCAATGACCCGCTCATTAAGACGGTCGCCTGGCGACACCTAGTGACGGTTTAGTGTTATTTGATTATACACTCAAAATATTCCACAACAAATCCTTTAAATTTAATGATATTCAGAACAGAACACAAATAAAAAAATAACTATAATAAAGCCAAAACGAAATAATTTAAAACAAAAGTAAAAGTAAGTGGTGTTAGGCTCACGTAAATCTCTCTTTAGAATCTAAATGTTGCAACATTTGCGATGTATTTGGATGCTAAACTATTCTTTATTACAGGCTTTGTACTTCACTCACGTTCCAATATCGACGGAAAAAATCATCCTCTTCACTTGTGCAAAAATGTGCTTGGAAAAATCACAGTGGAGCGGTGCTTACTGTGAATGATACAAATTGTACTACTGACTATTTCAACATAGCAGTGTAATTTGTATATGTTAGGTTGAATGTTTTATTATTGTGTGTGTGTGTGTGTGTGTGTTTGTGTGTGTGTGTGTGTGTGTGTGTGTGTGTGTGTGTGTGTGTGTGTCAGTGTGTGTGTGGGGGTCTGGGTGGCTCAGCGCGATTGAACAGTGAAACATACTCCGTCATTTTCTTCATACAGGACATCATTCAAACGTCAAAGTGTTTACTTATATTTGTGTACACTCGCAATTAAACACAACATTGTGTTTTTGTTAAATAAATTAAAGTAATACGTCCCCCGAAATGGCGCTAATTTTAAAATGAAACTAAAATGCTCACGGCTGCACGGGCATTCATAACTCTGCGCGCCCACGGTGAGGGACGAGCAGAACAGAGCGAACGTTGTTTAGTTCATTCCTACTTCCATAGGAATTAATTGAAAAAGCTCACTCTACTCTGCACCATTATTAATGAATTGTGCAGACGTCCTTATTTTACTTTCGCTTTTTACCTGATTTTGAACACAAGAGGGCAGTATAACACTATGTATGATTTGGAAAAAAAATTTTTTTGACTAAACAACCATTCTGGCTGTTTTTAAACTTAAACATTATTCTCTAATTGCTCTCACCATGCCCGTTTCTGAAACTCTGCACATGTCTACTGTCTAATAAATGTGATGTGTCTGTCGGGTTTCATGCAATTTCAAGTATGTTAAGAGTCTCAAAAGCATCAACAAAGAATAATAAAGTTTGATGCGTTGCCACGGCAACAGTATCTAAGATATCAATAATCCTTTCTCAGGTCTACATCTGCCGTGTGTCTACATTATACACATAAAGTTTGAAGCAAATTGGGTAAAAATAAGAGGGTGATTTCAAAGCCTTTAGGAAGTGACACACTTCCTGCTGCCAGTTGGTGGCGCTATAACTTTGACTCACAATAGTCACATCCATGTGATCGGACTCTTACAGCGAACACACTGCTGAAGTTTCATCAAGATCAGTTAATGTATGCAGAAGTTATAACACACTTCCTGTTTCCTTTATTCGCCATAAATTCGTTTCCTCGCCACAGCCAAACCGTTCGAGATATCAAAAATCCCCTGGCAACTTTTCATCCTCAATGTCTTGACTTCATGCTGACCGAGTTTCGTGGCGATTAGTTGAATTCTCTAGGAGGAGTATATCGAATTCCAGGGGCATACGCTTCCAAACAAACCATAATAGCCGACTTCCTGTTGGGCTGGGGTAAAAAGTAAAAGTACAAAGGATATATGAATCGATGAGATCTATATGTGTACCGAGTTTCATATTATTACATTCAAGCGTGTTTGATTTATGGACCAAGTTTTCGGACCCCGTTCCAGGGGGCACTGTCGAGCCCCCCTGCCACGCCCGGGTACCAGCTTCAGCCCGGCCCTGATGGCCACGGGTTCTGACCCGTGTGCAAAGTTTCAAGAGTTTTTGAGCACGTTAAGGGCCCCCAAAGTGCGCTGAGAGTCTCAAAAGTATCCAAAAAGAATATTAAAGTTTGATGCGTTGTCACGGCAACAGCATCTAAGATATCAACAATCCTTTCACAGGTCTAAATCTGGCGTGTGTCTACATTATACACATCAAGTTTGAAGCAAATCGGGTAAAGCCTGTTTGATTTATGGACCAAGTTTTCGGACCCCATTCCAGGGGGCGCTGTCGAGCCCCCCTGCCACGCCCGGGTACCAGCTTCAGCCCGGCCCTGATGGCCGCGGTTTCTGACCCGTGTGCAAAGTTTCAAGAGTTTTTGAGCACGTTAAGGGCCCCAAAAGTGCGCTAAGAATCTCAAAAGTATCCAAAAAGAATATTAAAGTTTGATGCGTTGTCACGGCAACAGCATCTAAGATATCAACAATCCTTTCACAGGTCTACATCTGGCTTGTGTCTACATTATACACATCAAGTTTGAAGCAAATAGGGTAAAGCGTGTTGGATATATGGACCAAATTGTCTGACCCGTTCAAGGGGGCGCTGTCGAGCCCCCCTGCCACGCCCGGGTACCAGCTTCAGCCTGGCCCTGATGGCCGCGGGTTTTGTCCCGTGTGCAAAGTTTCAAGAGTTTTCGAGCACGTTAAGAACCCCAAAAGTGCCCGAAAGCATAAAAAAGCATGAAAAAGCTTAAAAAAAGGAATATTAATGTTTGATGCATTGCCATGGCAACAGTATCTAAGATATCAATAATCCTTTCACAGGTCTACATCTGGCGTGTGTCTACATTATGCACATGAAGTTTGAAGCAAATCGGGTAAAAATAAGAGGGTGATTTAAAAGCATTTTGAAAGTGACACACTTCCTGCTTCCAGTTGGTGGCGCTATAACTTTGACTCACAATAGTCACATCCATGTGATCGGGCTCTTACAACGAACACACTGCTGAAGTTTCATCAAGATTAGTTAATGTATGCAGTAGTTATAACACACTTCCTGTTTCACGTTTCTCGCCATAATTTCGTTTACTCGCCACGGCCAAACCGTTCGAGATATCAAAAATCCCCTGGCAATTTTTCATCCTCAGTGTCTTGACTTCATGCTGACCGAGTTTCGTGCCGTGTGTTTGAATTCTCTAGGAGGAGTATTTCACATTCCATTGCATGTGTTTTCCAAACAACCCTTAATAGCCGACTTCCTGTTGGGCTGGGGTAAAAAGTAAGAGCATGAAGTATATATGAACCGATGAGATCTATATGTGTACTGAGTTTCATATTATTACATGCAAGCGTGTTTGATTTATGGACCAAGTGTTCAAACCCCGTTCCAGGGGGCGCTGTCGAGCCCCCCTGCCACGCCCGGGTACCAGCTTCATCCCGGCCCTGATGGCCGCGGGTTCTGAGATGTGTGCAAAGTTTCAAGAGTTTTCGAGCACGTTAAGGCCCCCAAAAGTGCCCAAAAGGTAGTAAAATAATAATAAATATAGCTGCGAGCAGCGATTACGGGCCCAAGCCGGTGGCACCGCAACCCCGGTGCCTTTAATTACCTAAAGGCACCGGAGTGGCGGTGCCGCCGGCTTTGGCCCTTCATCGCTGCTCGCAGCTATATTTATATATATATATATATATATATATATATATATATATAAACAAGCCGGTGGCACCGCCACCCCGGTGCCTTTAGGGTTACTGTGCGTGACGGGCAATAACGTAACCCCGCTTTGACCTTTGAGAAGATGTGTGCTGTAGAGCTTGCATCAGTGTGGGCTCTGCAAAAGTGTGCATTGAGGGCACATATCAACCACAAAGTATGCGTGAGCAACCTTCTGAAACCTAAAATGAAAAATGAGACACCCTACGGTCTCATGGACTTAATGGACACATGAAATAAGTACACAAGTTTGAAAGTTATATGAAGTGTGCCAAGACAGAATATTTGCCTGATCTGATTAGAAAAATAGTTTTTGTGTGTGTGTGTGTGTGTGAGGCGTGATTGAACAATGTAGACATAAAAACATACTCCGTCCTTTTGTTCATACAGGACATTATTCAAACTACAAAGTGTTTACTTATATTTGTGTACAATCGCAATAAAACACAACATTGTGCTTTTGTCAAACTGTAAACTACAACTGTCACCCAACCAAAATCTCTTACACACACACACACACACACACACATAGTTTAAAAGCAAAAAAATCTTTTGGACATTCATCATATTGCATTGGTTTTCATTTCTTGTTCTCGAACAGAGCCCTAATCTGTTTATTTTTTCAGTTACACATTCTACATTGATTAAAAAAGAAAAATCAAATGTGCTTTTATTTTAGACATAAATAAATAATCTATCATTCAGATGAGAGTAAAGTTAGTGTTAGTTAAAATTTTAAGGAAAACAAAAATATGATCTGAAATATCGCACATTCATTTAAAATTCATTCAGGTTCAATTACCAAACATACAAATCTCAATGTAATTTAAAGCAAACAATACATTTAAAATATATGGGTTGTATGCAATTGTTTTATATATAAAAAGATATATATCCAAAAATACAAAGCCTAAACTTTAACAAGGGTTAAACAATCACTGTAACAGACACAATCACACACACACACACACACACACACACACACACGTCAAATCACTTACATTTTAGATGCAATATTGACTTTTTTTCTGTTTCAGCAGCGAAAATAGTTCAACAAAGATCACAGCAGAACCATCGAGCATCTCACAGCAACGCGTTCTCATTACTGAATGATTCAGCATTTTGAACAAATCGGTTGACTCAAAGATTCAACGACCAATCCATAATCTGTCTCATTCATGAATGACTCAGCCGTTCGAACGAATCGTTTGAACGAATGAATCAATGACTCGCTCATTAAGACGGTCGCCTGGCGACACCTAATGACGGTTTAGTGATATGTTTAAAAGTATCATTCTTTCCAACGATTGTTAATTAACTCATATTTGAAACATAAGCTATATATATATATATATATATATATATATATATATATATATATATATATATATATATATATATACACATATATACACAAAAATAAAATAAACACATTTGAAGCGTGTTTGCTTACTAAATTGTGAGCTGAACGAAAGTTGCAGCAAATATCAGCAACAGGAGTCAAATTTCATTAATCACGAGAGTGAAGAGCTGACTGAAAAGATGATGACGGAATAGGCATTTTATGTAAAAGCGCCTATTTAAGCGAATCTATCATTATACTCTTTTGTTGTTGTGTTTTCCGTGAAAAATAATAGACTATTGAACTCACAATTCAAGCACGCGCTCTGCACGCGCCACCATTATCAATGTCCGTGTGGACGTCCGCGATCGAACAGTGGAAACATTGGCTACTCCGTCATTTTATTCAAGAAGATCATTCAAACTGCAAAGTGTTTACTTATTTTTGGATACTCGCAATCAAACACAACATTGTGATTTTGTAAAATACATTCAAGAAATCCGCCCCCGAAATGGGGCTTCTTTTAAAATGAAACAAAAATGCTCACAGCTGCACGTCTTGTGGAGACGTCCGTTACTTTCGCTTTCAAGTTAGCGATTTTAAAGCCCCCAGCGGAGTCACGGTGGGAAAATATTCCCATAGTAGCATCAATTGGCCTACCTGATTTTGAACACAAGAGGGCAGTAAAGCACTATGAATGATTTTTATTTTTTTTAATTTTTTTGGCTAAACAACCATTCTGGCTGTTTTTAAACTTAAACATAAATCTTAAATTGAAAAAAAGGAATACAATGGGTTTACTTCTAATATTAGTATAATTTTATAGAAAAATAAATGGTGTATAATTACATTTTAGAAAGATATGAGACATTTCCTGATTCTTTTTTTGACATAATCCCTCGCCATAGCAAAACCGTTTGAGATATTCAATATCCGTTCACAATTTAGCATCTTTAATGTATTTTCATCAAGTTGAAAAAGTTTTGTAACTGTAGATGAAACTAACCCCCCCCCCCACACACACTTTTGCCACAAAAGGTGGCGCTACTGAGCCCCTGCACCACGCCCGTTTCTGAAACTTTGCACATGTCTACTGGCTAATAAATGTGATCTGTCTGTCAAGTTTCATGCAATTTTAAGCAATTTCAGGCATGCTAAGAGTCTCAAAAGCATCCAAAAAGAATATTAAAGTTTGATGCGTTGCCATGGCAACAGTATCTAAGATATCAATAATCCTTTCACAGGTCTACATCTGCCGTGTATTTACATTATACACATCAAGTTTGAAGCAAATCGGGTAAAAATAAGAGGGTGATTTCAAAGTATTTTGAAAGTGACACACTTCCTGCTGCCAGTTGGTGGCGCTATAACTTTGACTCACAATAGTCACATCCATGTGATCGGCCTCTCACAGCGAACACACTGTTGAAGTTTCATCAAGATCAGTTAATGTATGCAGAAGTTATAACACACTTCCTGTTTCCATTATTCGCCATAAATTCGTTTCCTCGTCACGGCCAAACCGTTCGAGATATCAGAAATCCCCTGGCAATTTTTCATCCTCAATGTCTTGACATCATGCTGACCGAGTTTCGTTGCGATTGGTTGAATTCTCTAGGAGGAGTATATCGAATTCCAGGGGCATACGCTTCCAAACAAACCATAATAGCCGACTTCCTGTTGGGCTGGGGTAAAAAGTAAAAGTACAAAGGATATATGAATCGATGAGATCTATATGTGTACCGAGTTTCATATTATTACATTCAAGCGTGTTTGATTTATGGACCAAGTTTTCGGACCCCGTTCCAGGGGGCACTGTCGAGCCCCCCTGCCACGCCCGGGTACCAGCTTCAGCCCGGCCCTGATGGCCACGGGTTCTGACCCGTGTGCAAAGTTTCAAGAGTTTTTGAGCACGTTAAGGGCCCCCAAAGTGCGCTGAGAGTCTCAAAAGTATCCAAAAAGAATATTAAAGTTTGATGCGTTGTCACGGCAACAGCATCTAAGATATCAACAATCCTTTCACAGGTCTAAATCTGGCGTGTGTCTACATTATACACATCAAGTTTGAAGCAAATCGGGTAAAGCCTGTTTGATTTATGGACCAAGTTTTCGGACCCCATTCCAGGGGGCGCTGTCGAGCCCCCCTGCCACGCCCGGGTACCAGCTTCAGCCCGGCCCTGATGGCCGCGGTTTCTGACCCGTGTGCAAAGTTTCAAGAGTTTTTGAGCATGTTAAGGGCCCCAAAAGTGCGCTAAGAATCTCAAAAGTATCCAAAAAGAATATTAAAGTTTGATGCGTTGTCACGGCAACAGCATCTAAGATATCAACAATCCTTTCACAGGTCTACATCTGGCTTGTGTCTACATTATACACATCAAGTTTGAAGCAAATAGGGTAAAGCGTGTTGGATATATGGACCAAATTGTCTGACCCGTTCAAGGGGGCGCTGTCGAGCCCCCCTGCCACGCCCGGGTACCAGCTTCAGCCTGGCCCTGATGGCCGCGGGTTTTGTCCCGTGTGCAAAGTTTCAAGAGTTTTTGAGCACGTTAAGAACCCCAAAAGTGCCCGAAAGCATAAAAAAGCATGAAAAAGCTTAAAAAAAGGAATATTAATGTTTGATGCATTGCCATGGCAACAGTATCTAAGATATCAATAATCCTTTCACAGGTCTACATCTGGCGTGTGTCTACATTATGCACATGAAGTTTGAAGCAAATCGGGTAAAAATAAGAGGGTGATTTAAAAGCATTTTGAAAGTGACACACTTCCTGCTTCCAGTTGGTGGCGCTATAACTTTGACTCACAATAGTCACATCCATGTGATCGGGCTCTTACAACGAACACACTGCTGAAGTTTCATCGAGATTAGTTAATGTATGCAGTAGTTATAACACACTTCCTGTTTCACGTTTCTCGCCATAATTTCGTTTACTCGCCACGGCCAAACCGTTCGAGATATCAAAAATCCCCTGGCAATTTTTCATCCTCAGTGTCTTGACTTCATGCTGACCGAGTTTCGTGCCGTGTGTTTGAATTCTCTAGGAGGAGTATTTCACATTCCATTGCATGTGTTTTCCAAACAACCCTTAATAGCCGACTTCCTGTTGGGCTGGGGTAAAAAGTAAGAGCATGAAGTATATATGAACCGATGAGATCTATATGTGTACTGAGTTTCATATTATTACATGCAAGCGTGTTTGATTTATGGACCAAGTGTTCAAACCCCGTTCCAGGGGGCGCTGTCGAGCCCCCCTGCCACGCCCGGGTACCAGCTTCAGCCCGGCCCTGATGGCCGCGGGTTCTGAGATGTGTGCAAAGTTTCAAGAGTTTTCGAGCACGTTAAGGCCCCCAAAAGTGCCCAAAAGGTAGTAAAATAATAATAATAATAATAATAATAATAATAAATATAGCTGCGAGCAGCGATTACGGGCCCAAGCCGGTGGCACCGCAACCCCGGTGCCTTTAGTTACCTAAAGGCACCGGAGTGGCGGTGCCGCCGGCTTTGGCCCTTCATCGCTGCTCGCAGCTATATTCATATATATATATATATATATATATATATATATATATATATATATATATATATATAAACAAGCCGGTGGCACCGCCACCCCGGTGCCTTTATATATATATATATATATATATATATATATATGTCTACATTGTTCAATCACGCCTCACACACACACACACACTTTTGCAGAGCCCACACCAATGCAAGCTCTATAGCACACATCTTCTCAAAGGTCAAAGCGGAGTTACGATATTGCCCGTCATGCACAGTAACCGTAAAGGCACCGGGGTGGCGGTGCCACCGGGTTGTTTATATATATATATATATATCGTATTATTCTAACTTGTAAAAAACTATTAACTTTTGTTAATATTCAACCATTTCACAACTAACTTTTTTCCATAGATCAAACACAACATAATTATATGGTGGACTGAAACAAAAATTATTAATTAAATAAAATTATTGTTTTCCTCTGAAATACCAAAAGCATCACACACTAGCTGTACCTGCTCTAAATAAAAAAGAGTAATTCAATAAAAATACAAAATCGAACTAAATAAAATAAATTATTACAAAAACAAAATCAAACCAAAGAAAATATATCTTCGAAAAAAAAAGCGAGTGTCATGAGGAAAGGCGCCTCAGGAATCGTCAGGATTAACTCCATGTGTAAGGAATTTTGATTGATTTTATTTGTCACTTGAAAATTATTGTTAAATGTGTGCCTGCATAACTTTAATAAGATTTATTTTCTTTGATTTGATTTTGTTTTATATAATTTATTTATTTCGATTTTGTATTTTTATTTAAATACTATTATTTATTTAGAGCAGGTACAGCTAAGTGTGCGATGCTTTTGCTATTTCAGAGGGAAAAAAACACATTTTATTTCAAAAAGGCTTTTCAATTAAATAAAATGTTCAAGCTTTGTTTTCGTTTTATTATTTTGTTTGTTTTAAGCTTTGTTTAATTTATATTGTTAATCATCTGACACAAAACAAATGCATAAAGTATCATTTTAACTTTTAAAAAACTATTAACATTTGTTAATAGTACATTGCCTGTCTTTTGTTAATAGGACAAAACATAGTTATTATATTTTATAATATTTTATAAATATATAAAATAAACATTTGTAATGAAATCGTTCAAAAAAATGATATTAGCATTGTTTTAAACTTTGAAACAGAAGTAGCGCAATGCCTGGCCACTCCCGCGCCGCCTCCTTTTCACAATCCGAGGGAACCATCTCCGGAATATTAACCTCACTCCTAGAAGTCCAATTCTCATTATTCATGCCTCTTACCTGGGATTGATTGCACACACACACACACACACACACACACACGCACGCAAGCACGCACTCACACGCACACACACACACACACACACACACACGTGTCAAGTCACTTACATTTTAGATGCAATATTGACTGTTCTTCTGTTTCAGCAGCGAAAATAGTTAAACAAAGATCACAGCAGAACCATTGCATCTCACAGCAACGTGTTTTCTCATTACTGAATGATTCAGCATTTTGAACAAATTGGTTGACTCAAAGATTCAATGACCAATCCATAAACATCTGTCTCATTCATGAATGACTCAGTCGTTCAAACGAATCGTTTGAACGAATGAATCAATGACCCGCTCATTAAGACGGTCGCCTGGCGACACCTAGTGACGGTTTAGTGTTATTTGATTATACACTCAAAATATTCCACAACAAATCCTTTAAATTTAATGATATTCAGAACAGAACACAAATAAAAAAATAACTATAATAAAGCCAAAACGAAATAATTTAAAACAAAAGTAAAAGTAAGTGGTGTTAGGCTCACGTAAATCTCTCTTTAGAATCTAAATGTTGCAACATTTGCGATGTATTTGGATGCTAAACTATTCTTTATTACAGGCTTTGTACTTCACTCACGTTCCAATATCGACGGAAAAAATCATCCTCTTCACTTGTGCAAAAATGTGCTTGGAAAAATCACAGTGGAGCGGTGCTTACTGTGAATGATACAAATTGTACTACTGACTATTTCAACATAGCAGTGTAATTTGTATATGTTAGGTTGAATGTTTTATTATTGTGTGTGTGTGTGTGTGTGTGTTGTGTGTGTGTGTGTGTGTGTGTGTGTGTGTGTGTGTGTGTGTGTGTCAGTGTGTGTGTGGGGGTCTGGGTGGCTCAGCGCGATTGAACAGTGAAACATACTCCGTCATTTTCTTCATACAGGACATCATTCAAACGTCAAAGTGTTTACTTATATTTGTGTACACTCGCAATTAAACACAACATTGTGTTTTTGTTAAATAAATTAAAGTAATACGTCCCCCGAAATGGCGCTAATTTTAAAATGAAACTAAAATGCTCACGGCTGCACGGGCATTCATAACTCTGCGCGCCCACGGTGAGGGACGAGCAGAACAGAGCGAACGTTGTTTAGTTCATTCCTACTTCCATAGGAATTAATTGAAAAAGCTCACTCTACTCTGCACCATTATTAATGAATTGTGCAGACGTCCTTATTTTACTTTCGCTTTTTACCTGATTTTGAACACAAGAGGGCAGTATAACACTATGTATGATTTGGAAAAAAAATTTTTTTGACTAAACAACCATTCTGGCTGTTTTTAAACTTAAACATTATTCTCTAATTGCTCTCACCATGCCCGTTTCTGAAACTCTGCACATGTCTACTGTCTAATAAATGTGATGTGTCTGTCGGGTTTCATGCAATTTCAAGTATGTTAAGAGTCTCAAAAGCATCAACAAAGAATAATAAAGTTTGATGCGTTGCCACGGCAACAGTATCTAAGATATCAATAATCCTTTCTCAGGTCTACATCTGCCGTGTGTCTACATTATACACATAAAGTTTGAAGCAAATTGGGTAAAAATAAGAGGGTGATTTCAAAGCCTTTAGGAAGTGACACACTTCCTGCTGCCAGTTGGTGGCGCTATAACTTTGACTCACAATAGTCACATCCATGTGATCGGACTCTTACAGCGAACACACTGCTGAAGTTTCATCAAGATCAGTTAATGTATGCAGAAGTTATAACACACTTCCTGTTTCCTTTATTCGCCATAAATTCGTTTCCTCGCCACAGCCAAACCGTTCGAGATTTAAAAAATCCCCTGGCAACTTTTCATCCTCAATGTCTTGACTTCATGCTGACCGAGTTTCGTGGCGATTGGTTGAATTCTCTAGGAGGAGTATATCGAATTCCAGGGGCATACGCTTCCAAACAAACCATAATAGCCGACTTCCTGTTGGGCTGGGGTAAAAAGTAAAAGTACAAAGGATATATGAATCGATGAGATCTATATGTGTACCGAGTTTCATATTATTACATTCAAGCGTGTTTGATTTATGGACCAAGTTTTCGGACCCCGTTCCAGGGGGCACTGTCGAGCCCCCCTGCCACGCCCGGGTACCAGCTTCAGCCCGGCCCTGATGGCCACGGGTTCTGACCCGTGTGCAAAGTTTCAAGAGTTTTTGAGCACGTTAAGGGCCCCCAAAGTGCGCTGAGAGTCTCAAAAGTATCCAAAAAGAATATTAAAGTTTGATGCGTTGTCACGGCAACAGCATCTAAGATATCAACAATCCTTTCACAGGTCTAAATCTGGCGTGTGTCTACATTATACACATCAAGTTTGAAGCAAATCGGGTAAAGCCTGTTTGATTTATGGACCAAGTTTTCGGACCCCATTCCAGGGGGCGCTGTCGAGCCCCCCTGCCACGCCCGGGTACCAGCTTCAGCCCGGCCCTGATGGCCGCGGTTTCTGACCCGTGTGCAAAGTTTCAAGAGTTTTTGAGCACGTTAAGGGCCCCAAAAGTGCGCTAAGAATCTCAAAAGTATCCAAAAAGAATATTAAAGTTTGATGCGTTGTCACGGCAACAGCATCTAAGATATCAACAATCCTTTCACAGGTCTACATCTGGCTTGTGTCTACATTATACACATCAAGTTTGAAGCAAATAGGGTAAAGCGTGTTGGATATATGGACCAAATTGTCTGACCCGTTCAAGGGGGCGCTGTCGAGCCCCCCTGCCACGCCCGGGTACCAGCTTCAGCCTGGCCCTGATGGCCGCGGGTTTTGTCCCGTGTGCAAAGTTTCAAGAGTTTTCGAGCACGTTAAGAACCCCAAAAGTGCCCGAAAGCATAAAAAAGCATGAAAAAGCTTAAAAAAAGGAATATTAATGTTTGATGCATTGCCATGGCAACAGTATCTAAGATATCAATAATCCTTTCACAGGTCTACATCTGGCGTGTGTCTACATTATGCACATGAAGTTTGAAGCAAATCGGGTAAAAATAAGAGGGTGATTTAAAAGCATTTTGAAAGTGACACACTTCCTGCTTCCAGTTGGTGGCGCTATAACTTTGACTCACAATAGTCACATCCATGTGATCGGGCTCTTACAACGAACACACTGCTGAAGTTTCATCAAGATTAGTTAATGTATGCAGTAGTTATAACACACTTCCTGTTTCACGTTTCTCGCCATAATTTCGTTTACTCGCCACGGCCAAACCGTTCGAGATATCAAAAATCCCCTGGCAATTTTTCATCCTCAGTGTCTTGACTTCATGCTGACCGAGTTTCGTGCCGTGTGTTTGAATTCTCTAGGAGGAGTATTTCACATTCCATTGCATGTGTTTTCCAAACAACCCTTAATAGCCGACTTCCTGTTGGGCTGGGGTAAAAAGTAAGAGCATGAAGTATATATGAACCGATGAGATCTATATGTGTACTGAGTTTCATATTATTACATGCAAGCGTGTTTGATTTATGGACCAAGTGTTCAAACCCCGTTCCAGGGGGCGCTGTCGAGCCCCCCTGCCACGCCCGGGTACCAGCTTCAGCCCGGCCCTGATGGCCGCGGGTTCTGAGATGTGTGCAAAGTTTCAAGAGTTTTCGAGCACGTTAAGGCCCCCAAAAGTGCCCAAAAGGTAGTAAAATAATAATAATAATAAATAATAATCCTAAGGAAAACAATAGGGCCTTCGCCTTTTCAAGGCTTGGGCCCTAATAAATAATAATCCTTAGGAAAACAATAGGGCCTTCGCCTTTTCAAGGCTTGGGCCCTAATAATAAATATAGCTGCGAGCAGCGATTACGGGCCCAAGCCGGTGGCACCGCAACCCCGGTGCCTTTAGTTACCTAAAGGCACCGGAGTGGCGGTGCCGCCGGCTTTGGCCCTTCATCGCTGCTCGCAGCTATATTCATATATATATATATATATATATATATATATATATATATAAACAAGCCGGTGGCACCGCCACCCCGGTGCCTTTATATATATATATATATATATGTCTACATTGTTCAATCACGCCTCACACACACACACACACTTTTGCAGAGCCCACACCAATGCAAGCTCTATAGCACACATCTTCTCAAAGGTCAAAGCGGAGTTACGATATTGCCAGTCATGCACAGTAACCGTAAAGGCACCGGGGTGGCGGTGCCACCGGCTTGTTTATATATATATATATATCGTATTATTCTAACTTGTAAAAAACTATTAACTTTTGTTAATATTCAACCATTTCACAACTAACTTTTTTCCATAGATCAAACACAACATAATTATATGGTGGACTGAAACAAAAATTATTAATTAAATAAAATTATTGTTTTCCTCTGAAATAGCAAAAGCATCACACACTAGCGGTACCTGCTCTAAATAAAAAAGAGTAATTCAATAAAAATACAAAATCGAACTAAATAAAATAAATTATTACAAAAACAAAATCAAACCAAAGAAAATATATCTTCGAAAAAAAAAGCGAGTGTCATGAGGAAAGGCGCCTCAGGAATCGTCAGGATTAACTCCATGTGTAAGGAATTTTGATTGATTTTATTTGTCACTTGAAAATTATTGTTAAATGTGTGCCTGCATAACTTTAATAAGATTTATTTTCTTTGATTTGATTTTGTTTTATATAATTTATTTATTTCGATTTTGTATTTTTATTTAAATACTATTATTTATTTAGAGCAGGTACAGCTAAGTGTGCGATGCTTTTGCTATTTCAGAGGGAAAAAAACACATTTTATTTCAAAAAGGCTTTTCAATTAAATAAAATGTTCAAGCTTTGTTTTCGTTTTATTATTTTGTTTGTTTTAAGCTTTGTTTAATTTATATTGTTAATCATCTGACACAAAACAAATGCATAAAGTATCATTTTAACTTTTAAAAAACTATTAACATTTGTTAATAGTACATTGCCTGTCTTTTGTTAATAGGACAAAACATAGTTATTATATTTTATAATATTTTATAAATATATAAAATAAACATTTGTAATGAAATCGTTCAAAAAAATGATATTAGCATTGTTTTAAACTTTGAAACAGAAGTAGCGCAATGCCTGGCCACTCCCCCGCCGCCTCCTTTTCACAATCCGAGGGAACCATCTCCGGAATATTAACCTCACTCCTAGAAGTCCAATTCTCATTATTCATGCCTCTTACCTGGGATTGATTGCACACACACACACACACACACACACACACGCACGCACGCACTCACACGCACACACACACACACACACACACACACACACGTGTCAAGTCACTTACATTTTAGATGCAATATTGACTGTTCTTCTGTTTCAGCAGCGAAAATAGTTAAACAAAGATCACAGCAGAACCATTGCATCTCACAGCAACGTGTTTTCTCATTACTGAATGATTCAGCATTTTGAACAAATTGGTTGACTCAAAGATTCAATGACCAATCCATAAACATCTGTCTCATTCATGAATGACTCAGTCGTTCAAACGAATCGTTTGAACGAATGAATCAATGACCCGCTCATTAAGACGGTCGCCTGGCGACACCTAGTGACGGTTTAGTGTTATTTGATTATACACTCAAAATATTCCACAACAAATCCTTTAAATTTAATGATATTCAGAACAGAACACAAATAAAAAAATAACTATAATAAAGCCAAAACGAAATAATTTAAAACAAAAGTAAAAGTAAGTGGTGTTAGGCTCACGTAAATCTCTCTTTAGAATCTAAATGTTGCAACATTTGCGATGTATTTGGATGCTAAACTATTCTTTATTACAGGCTTTGTACTTCACTCACGTTCCAATATCGACGGAAAAAATCATCCTCTTCACTTGTGCAAAAATGTGCTTGGAAAAATCACAGTGGAGCGGTGCTTACTGTGAATGATACAAATTGTACTACTGACTATTTCAACATAGCAGTGTAATTTGTATATGTTAGGTTGAATGTTTTATTATTGTGTGTGTGTGTGTGTGTGTGTTTGTGTGTGTGTGTGTGTGTGTGTGTGTGTGTGTGTGTGTGTGTGTGTGTGTGTGTGTGTGTGTGTCAGTGTGTGTGTGGGGGTCTGGGTGGCTCAGCGCGATTGAACAGTGAAACATACTCCGTCATTTTCTTCATACAGGACATCATTCAAACGTCAAAGTGTTTACTTATATTTGTGTACACTCGCAATTAAACACAACATTGTGTTTTTGTTAAATAAATTAAAGTAATACGTCCCCCGAAATGGCGCTAATTTTAAAATGAAACTAAAATGCTCACGGCTGCACGGGCATTCATAACTCTGCGCGCCCACGGTGAGGGACGAGCAGAACAGAGCGAACGTTGTTTAGTTCATTCCTACTTCCATAGGAATTAATTGAAAAAGCTCACTCTACTCTGCACCATTATTAATGAATTGTGCAGACGTCCTTATTTTACTTTCGCTTTTTACCTGATTTTGAACACAAGAGGGCAGTATAACACTATGTATGATTTGGAAAAAAAATTTTTTTGACTAAACAACCATTCTGGCTGTTTTTAAACTTAAACATTATTCTCTAATTGCTCTCACCATGCCCGTTTCTGAAACTCTGCACATGTCTACTGTCTAATAAATGTGATGTGTCTGTCGGGTTTCATGCAATTTCAAGTATGTTAAGAGTCTCAAAAGCATCAACAAAGAATAATAAAGTTTGATGCGTTGCCACGGCAACAGTATCTAAGATATCAATAATCCTTTCTCAGGTCTACATCTGCCGTGTGTCTACATTATACACATAAAGTTTGAAGCAAATTGCGTAAAAATAAGAGGGTGATTTCAAAGCCTTTAGGAAGTGACACACTTCCTGCTGCCAGTTGGTGGCGCTATAACTTTGACTCACAATAGTCACATCCATGTGATCGGACTCTTACAGCGAACACACTGCTGAAGTTTCATCAAGATCAGTTAATGTATGCAGAAGTTATAACACACTTCCTGTTTCCTTTATTCGCCATAAATTCGTTTCCTCGCCACAGCCAAACCGTTCGAGATATCAAAAATCCCCTGGCAACTTTTCATCCTCAATGTCTTGACTTCATGCTGACCGAGTTTCGTGGCGATTGGTTGAATTCTCTAGGAGGAGTATATCGAATTCCAGGGGCATACGCTTCCAAACAAACCATAATAGCCGACTTCCTGTTGGGCTGGGGTAAAAAGTAAAAGTACAAAGGATATATGAATCGATGAGATCTATATGTGTACCGAGTTTCATATTATTACATTCAAGCGTGTTTGATTTATGGACCAAGTTTTCGGACCCCGTTCCAGGGGGCACTGTCGAGCCCCCCTGCCACGCCCGGGTACCAGCTTCAGCCCGGCCCTGATGGCCACGGGTTCTGACCCGTGTGCAAAGTTTCAAGAGTTTTTGAGCACGTTAAGGGCCCCCAAAGTGCGCTGAGAGTCTCAAAAGTATCCAAAAAGAATATTAAAGTTTGATGCGTTGTCACGGCAACAGCATCTAAGATATCAACAATCCTTTCACAGGTCTAAATCTGGCGTGTGTCTACATTATACACATCAAGTTTGAAGCAAATCGGGTAAAGCCTGTTTGATTTATGGACCAAGTTTTCGGACCCCATTCCAGGGGGCGCTGTCGAGCCCCCCTGCCACGCCCGGGTACCAGCTTCAGCCCGGCCCTGATGGCCGCGGTTTCTGACCCGTGTGCAAAGTTTCAAGAGTTTTTGAGCACGTTAAGGGCCCCAAAAGTGCGCTAAGAATCTCAAAAGTATCCAAAAAGAATATTAAAGTTTGATGCGTTGTCACGGCAACAGCATCTAAGATATCAACAATCCTTTCACAGGTCTACATCTGGCTTGTGTCTACATTATACACATCAAGTTTGAAGCAAATAGGGTAAAGCGTGTTGGATATATGGACCAAATTGTCTGACCCGTTCAAGGGGGCGCTGTCGAGCCCCCCTGCCACGCCCGGGTACCAGCTTCAGCCTGGCCCTGATGGCCGCGGGTTTTGTCCCGTGTGCAAAGTTTCAAGAGTTTTCGAGCACGTTAAGAACCCCAAAAGTGCCCGAAAGCATAAAAAAGCATGAAAAAGCTTAAAAAAAGGAATATTAATGTTTGATGCATTGCCATGGCAACAGTATCTAAGATATCAATAATCCTTTCACAGGTCTACATCTGGCGTGTGTCTACATTATGCACATGAAGTTTGAAGCAAATCGGGTAAAAATAAGAGGGTGATTTAAAAGCATTTTGAAAGTGACACACTTCCTGCTTCCAGTTGGTGGCGCTATAACTTTGACTCACAATAGTCACATCCATGTGATCGGGCTCTTACAACGAACACACTGCTGAAGTTTCATCAAGATTAGTTAATGTATGCAGTAGTTATAACACACTTCCTGTTTCACGTTTCTCGCCATAATTTCGTTTACTCGCCACGGCCAAACCGTTCGAGATATCAAAAATCCCCTGGCAATTTTTCATCCTCAGTGTCTTGACTTCATGCTGACCGAGTTTCGTGCCGTGTGTTTGAATTCTCTAGGAGGAGTATTTCACATTCCATTGCATGTGTTTTCCAAACAACCCTTAATAGCCGACTTCCTGTTGGGCTGGGGTAAAAAGTAAGAGCATGAAGTATATATGAACCGATGAGATCTATATGTGTACTGAGTTTCATATTATTACATGCAAGCGTGTTTGATTTATGGACCAAGTGTTCAAACCCCGTTCCAGGGGGCGCTGTCGAGCCCCCCTGCCACGCCCGGGTACCAGCTTCAGCCCGGCCCTGATGGCCGCGGGTTCTGAGATGTGTGCAAAGTTTCAAGAGTTTTCGAGCACGTTAAGGCCCCCAAAAGTGCCCAAAAGGTAGTAAAATAATAATAAATATAGCTGCGAGCAGCGATTACGGGCCCAAGCCGGTGGCACCGCAACCCCGGTGCCTTTAATTACCTAAAGGCACCGGAGTGGCGGTGCCGCCGGCTTTGGCCCTTCATCGCTGCTCGCAGCTATATTTATATATATATATATATATATATATATATATATATATATATATATATATAAACAAGCCGGTGGCACCGCCACCCCGGTGCCTTTAGGGTTACTGTGCGTGACGGGCAATAACGTAACCCCGCTTTGACCTTTGAGAAGATGTGTGCTGTAGAGCTTGCATCAGTGTGGGCTCTGCAAAAGTGTGCATTGAGGGCACATATCAACCACAAAGTATGCGTGAGCAACCTTCTGAAACCTAAAATGAAAAATGAGACACCCTACGGTCTCATGGACTTAATGGACACATGAAATAAGTACACAAGTTTGAAAGTTATATGAAGTGTGCCAAGACAGAATATTTGCCTGATCTGATTAGAAAAATAGTTTTTGTGTGTGTGTGTGTGTGTGTGTGAGGCGTGATTGAACAATGTAGACATAAAAACATACTCCGTCCTTTTGTTCATACAGGACATTATTCAAACTACAAAGTGTTTACTTATATTTGTGTACAATCGCAATAAAACACAACATTGTGCTTTTGTCAAACTGTAAACTACAACTGTCACCCAACCAAAATCTCTTACACACACACACACACACACACACATAGTTTAAAAGCAAAAAAATCTTTTGGACATTCATCATATTGCATTGGTTTTCATTTCTTGTTCTCGAACAGAGCCCTAATCTGTTTATTTTTTCAGTTACACATTCTACATTGATTAAAAAAGAAAAATCAAATGTGTTTTTATTTTATACATAAATAAATAATCTAGCATTCAGATGAGAGTAAAGTTAGTGTTAGTTCAAATTTTAAGGAAAACAAAAATATGATCTGAAATATCGCACATTCATTTAAAATTCATTCAGGTTCAATTACCAAACATACAAATCTCAATGTAATTTAAAGCAAACAATACATTTAAAATATATGGGTTGTATGCAATTTTTTTATATATAAAAAGATATATATCCAAAAATACAAAGCCTAAACTTTAACAAGGGTTAAACAATCACTGTAACAGACACAATCACACACACACACACACGTCAAATCACTTACATTTTAGATGCAATATTGACTTTTTTTCTGTTTCAGCAGCGAAAATAGTTCAACAAAGATCACAGCAGAACCATCGAGCATCTCACAGCAACGCGTTCTCATTACTGAATGATTCAGCATTTTGAACAAATCGGTTGACTCAAAGATTCAACGACCAATCCATAATCTGTCTCATTCATGAATGACTCAGCCGTTCGAACGAATCGTTTGAACGAATGAATCAATGACTCGCTCATTAAGACGGTCGCCTGGCGACACCTAATGACGGTTTAGTGATATGTTTAAAAGTATCATTCTTTCCAACGATTGTTAATTAACTCATATTTGAAACATAAGCTATATATATATATATATATATATATATATATATATATATATATATATATATATACACACATATATATACACAAAAATAAAATAAACACATTTGAAGCGTGTTTGCTTACTAAATTGTGAGCTGAACGAAAGTTGCAGCAAATATCAGCAACAGGAGTCAAATTTCATTAATCACGAGAGTGAAGAGCTGACTGAAAAGATGATGACGGAATAGGCTATTTTATGTAAAAGCGCCTATTTAAGCGAATCTATCATTATACTCTTTTGTTGTTGTGTTTTCCGTGAAAAATAATAGACTATTGAACTCACAATTCAAGCACGCGCTCTGCACGCGCCACCATTATCAATGTCCGTGTGGACGTCCGCGATCGAACAGTGGAAACATTGGCTACTCCGTCATTTTATTCAAGAAGATCATTCAAACTGCAAAGTGTTTACTTATTTTTGGATACTCGCAATCAAACACAACATTGTGATTTTGTAAAATACATTCAAGAAATCCGCCCCCGAAATGGGGCTTCTTTTAAAATGAAACAAAAATGCTCACAGCTGCACGTCTTGTGGAGACGTCCGTTACTTTCGCTTTCAAGTTAGCGATTTTAAAGCCCCCAGCGGAGTCACGGTGGGAAAATATTCCCATAGTAGCATCAATTGGCCTACCTGATTTTGAACACAAGAGGGCAGTAAAGCACTATGAATGATTTTTTTTTTTTTTTTTTTTTTGGCTAAACAACCATTCTGGCTGTTTTTAAACTTAAACATAAATCTTAAATTGAAAAAAAGGAATACAATGGGTTTACTTCTAATATTAGTATAATTTTATAGAAAAATAAATGGTGTATAATTACATTTTAGAAAGATATGAGACATTTCCTGATTCTTTTTTTGACATAATCCCTCGCCATAGCAAAACCGTTTGAGATATTCAATATCCGTTCACAATTTAGCATCTTTAATGTATTTTCATCAAGTTGAAAAAGTTTTGTAACTGTAGATGAAACTAACCCCCCCCCCACACACACTTTTGTCACAAAAGGTGGCGCTACTGAGCCCCTGCACCACGCCCGTTTCTGAAACTTTGCACATGTCTACTGGCTAATAAATGTGATCTGTCTGTCAAGTTTCATGCAATTTTAAGCAATTTCAGGCATGCTAAGAGTCTCAAAAGCATCCAAAAAGAATATTAAAGTTTGATGCGTTGCCATGGCAACAGTATCTAAGATATCAATAATCCTTTCACAGGTCTACATCTGCCGTGTATTTACATTATACACATCAAGTTTGAAGCAAATCGGGTAAAAATAAGAGGGTGATTTCAAAGTATTTTGAAAGTGACACACTTCCTGCTGCCAGTTGGTGGCGCTATAACTTTGACTCACAATAGTCACATCCATGTGATCGGCCTCTCACAGCGAACACACTGTTGAAGTTTCATCAAGATCAGTTAATGTATGCAGAAGTTATAACACACTTCCTGTTTCCATTATTCGCCATAAATTCGTTTCCTCGTCACGGCCAAACCGTTCGAGATATCAAAAATCCCCTGGCAATTTTTCATCCTCAATGTCTTGACATCATGCTGACCGAGTTTCGTTGCGATTGGTTGAATTCTCTAGGAGGAGTATATCGAATTCCAGGGGCATACGCTTCCAAACAAACCATAATAGCCGACTTCCTGTTGGGCTGGGGTAAAAAGTAAAAGTACAAAGGATATATAAACCGATGAGATCTATATGTGTACCGAGTTTCATATTATTACATGCAAGCGTGTTTGATTTATGGACCAAGTTTTCGGACCTCGTTCCAGGGGGCGCTGTCGAGCCTCCCTGCCACGCCCGGGTACCAGCTTCAGCCCGGCCCTGATGGCCGCGGGTTCTGACCCGTGTGCAAAGTTTCAAGAGTTTTCGTGCACGTTAAGGGCCCCCAAAGTGCGCTGAGAGTCTCAAAAGTATCCAAAAAGAATATTAAAGTTTGATGCGTTGTCACGGCAACAGCATCTAAGATATCAACAATCCTTTCACAGGTCTAAATCTGGCGTGTGTCTACATTATACACATCAAGTTTGAAGCAAATCGGGTAAAGCCTGTTTGATTTATGGACC
Organism: Tiaroga cobitis; assembly: GCA_030578255.1. Lineage (NCBI taxonomy): Eukaryota > Metazoa > Chordata > Actinopteri > Cypriniformes > Leuciscidae > Tiaroga > Tiaroga cobitis. Next base: position 45,680,091 of record CM060608.1, on the reverse strand, counting down.
AAGTTTTCGGACCCCATTCCAGGGGGCGCTGTCGAGCCCCCCTGCCACGCCCGGGTACCAGCTTCAGCCCGGCCCTGATGGCCGCGGTTTCTGACCCGTGTGCAAAGTTTCAAGAGTTTTTGAGCACGTTAAGGGCCCCAAAAGTGCGCTAAGAATCTCAAAAGTATCCAAAAAGAATATTAAAGTTTGATGCGTTGTCACGGCAACAGCATCTAAGATATCAACAATCCTTTCACAGGTCTACATCTGGCTTGTGTCTACATTATACACATCAAGTTTGAAGCAAATAGGGTAAAGCGTGTTGGATATATGGACCAAATTGTCTGACCCGTTCAAGGGGGCGCTGTCGAGCCCCCCTGCCACGCCCGGGTACCAGCTTCAGCCTGGCCCTGATGGCCGCGGGTTTTGTCCCGTGTGCAAAGTTTCAAGAGTTTTCGAGCACGTTAAGAACCCCAAAAGTGCCCGAAAGCATAAAAAAGCATGAAAAAGCTTAAAAAAAGGAATATTAATGTTTGATGCATTGCCATGGCAACAGTATCTAAGATATCAATAATCCTTTCACAGGTCTACATCTGGCGTGTGTCTACATTATGCACATGAAGTTTGAAGCAAATCGGGTAAAAATAAGAGGGTGATTTAAAAGCATTTTGAAAGTGACACACTTCCTGCTTCCAGTTGGTGGCGCTATAACTTTGACTCACAATAGTCACATCCATGTGATCGGGCTCTTACAACGAACACACTGCTGAAGTTTCATCAAGATTAGTTAATGTATGCAGTAGTTATAACACACTTCCTGTTTCACGTTTCTCGCCATAATTTCGTTTACTCGCCACGGCCAAACCGTTCGAGATATCAAAAATCCCCTGGCAATTTTTCATCCTCAGTGTCTTGACTTCATGCTGACCGAGTTTCGTGCCGTGTGTTTGAATTCTCTAGGAGGAGTATTTCACATTCCATTGCATGTGTTTTCCAAACAACCCTTAATAGCCGACTTCCTGTTGGGCTGGGGTAAAAAGTAAGAGCATGAAGTATATATGAACCGATGAGATCTATATGTGTACTGAGTTTCATATTATTACATGCAAGCGTGTTTGATTTATGGACCAAGTGTTCAAACCCCGTTCCAGGGGGCGCTGTCGAGCCCCCCTGCCACGCCCGGGTACCAGCTTCAGGCCGGCCCTGATGGCCGCGGGTTCTGAGATGTGTGCAAAGTTTCAAGAGTTTTCGAGCACGTTAAGGCCCCCAAAAGTGCCCAAAAGGTAGTAAAATAATAATAAATATAGCTGCGAGCAGCGATTACGGGCCCAAGCCGGTGGCACCGCAACCCCGGTGCCTTTAATTACCTAAAGGCACCGGAGTGGCGGTGCCGCCGGCTTTGGCCCTTCATCGCTGCTCGCAGCTATATTTATATGCACACTTTTGCACACCGGGGTGGCGGTGCCACCGGCTTGTTTATATATATATATATATATAAACAAGCCGGTGGCACCGCCACCCCGGTGCCTTTAGGGTTACTGTGCGTGACGGGCAATAACGTAACCCCGCTTTGACCTTTGAGAAGATGTGTGCTGTAGAGCTTGCATCAGTGTGGGCTCTGCAAAAGTGTGCATTGAGGGCACATATCAACCACAAAGTATGCGTGAGCAACCTTCTGAAACCTAAAATGAAAAATGAGACACCCTACGGTCTCATGGACTTAATGGAAACATGAAATAAGTACACAAGTTTGAAAGTTATATGAAGTGTGCCAAGACAGAATATTTGCCTGATCTGATTAGAAAAATAGTTTTTGTGTGTGTGTGTGTGTGTGTGAGGCGTGATTGAACAATGTAGACATAAAAACATACTCCGTCCTTTTGTTCATACAGGACATTATTCAAACTACAAAGTGTTTACTTATATTTGTGTACAATCGCAATAAAACACAACATTGTGCTTTTGTCAAACTGTAAACTACAACTGTCACCCAACCAAAATCTCTTACACACACACACACACACACACACACACACACACATAGTTTAAAAGCAAAAAAATCTTTTGGACATTCATCATATTGCATTGGTTTTCATTTCTTGTTCTCGAACAGAGCCCTAATCTGTTTATTTTTTCAGTTACACATTCTACATTGATTAAAAAAGAAAAATCAAATGTGCTTTTATTTTAGACATAAATAAATAATCTATCATTCAGATGAGAGTAAAGTTAGTGTTAGTTCAAATTTTAAGGAAAACAAAAATATGATCTGAAATATCGCACATTCATTTAAAATTCATTCAGGTTCAATTACCAAACATACAAATCTCAATGTAATTTAAAGCAAACAATACATTTAAAATATATGGGTTGTATGCAATTTTTTTATATATAAAAAGATATATATCCAAAAATACAAAGCCTAAACTTTAACAAGGGTTAAACAATCACTGTAACAGACACAATCACACACACACACACACACACACACGTCAAATCACTTACATTTTAGATGCAATATTGACTTTTTTTCTGTTTCAGCAGCGAAAATAGTTCGACAAAGATCACAGCAGAACCATCGAGCATCTCACAGCAACGCGTTCTCATTACTGAATGATTCAGCATTTTGAACAAATCGGTTGACTCAAAGATTCAACGACCAATCCATAATCTGTCTCATTCATGAATGACTCAGCCGTTCGAACGAATCGTTTGAACGAATGAATCAATGACTCGCTCATTAAGACGGTCGCCTGGCGACACCTAATGACGGTTTAGTGATATGTTTAAAAGTATCATTCTTTCCAACGATTGTTAATTAACTCATATTTGAAACATAAGCTATATATATATATATATATATAATATATATATATATATATATATATATATACACACATATATATACACAAAAATAAAATAAACACATTTGAAGCGTGTTTGCTTACTAAATTGTGAGCTGAACGAAAGTTGCAGCAAATATCAGCAACAGGAGTCAAATTTCATTAATCACGAGAGTGAAGAGCTGACTGAAAAGATTATGACGGAATAGGCTATTTTATGTAAAAGCGCCTATTTAAGCGAATCTATCATTATACTCTTTTGTTGTTGTGTTTTCCGTGAAAAATAATAGACTATTGAACTCACAATTCAAGCACGCGCTCTGCACGCGCCACCATTATCAATGTCCGTGTGGACGTCCGCGATCGAACAGTGGAAACATTGGCTACTCCGTCATTTTATTCAAGAAGATCATTCAAACTGCAAAGTGTTTACTAATTTTTGGATACTCGCAATCAAACACAACATTGTGATTTTGTAAAATACATTCAAGAAATCCGCCCCCGAAATGGGGCTTCTTTTAAAATGAAACGAAAATGCTCACAGCTGCACGTCTTGTGGAGACGTCCGTTACTTTCGCTTTCAAGTTAGCGATTTTAAAGCCCCCAGCGGAGTCACGGTGGGAAAATATTCCCATAGTAGCATCAATTGGCCTACCTGATTTTGAACACAAGAGGGCAGTAAAGCACTATGAATGATTTTATTTTTTTTTATTTTTTTGGCTAAACAACCATTCTGGCTGTTTTTAAACTTAAACATAAATCTTAAATTGAAAAAAAGGAAGACAATGGGTTTAGTTCTAATATTAGTATAATTTTATAGAAAAATAAATGGTGTATAATTACATTTTAGAAAGATATGAGACATTTCCTGATTCTTTTTTTGACATAATCCCTCGCCATAGCAAAACCGTTTGAGATATTCAATATCCGTTCACAATTTAGCATCTTTAAAGTATTTTCATCAAGTTGAAAAAGTTTTGTAACTGTAGATGAAACTAACCCCCCCCACACACACACTTTTGTCACAAAAGGTGGCGCTACTGAGCCCCTGCACCACGCCCGTTTCTGAAACTTTGCACATGTCTACTGGCTAATAAATGTGATCTGTCTGTCAAGTTTCATGCAATTTTAAGCAATTTCAGGCATGCTAAGAGTCTCAAAAGCATCCAAAAAGAATATTAAAGTTTGATGCGTTGTCACGGCAACAGTATCTAAGATATCAATAATCCTTTCACAGGTCTACATCTGGCGTGTGTCTACATTATACACATAAAGTTTGAAGCAAATCGGGTAAAAATAAGAGGGTGATTTAAAAGCATTTTGAAAGTTACACACTTCCTGCTGCCAGTTGGTGGCGCTATAACTTTGACTCACAATAGTCACATCCATGTGATCGGCCTCTTACAGCGAACACACTGCTAAAGTTTCATCAAGATCAGTTACTGTATGCTGAAGTTATAACACACTTCCTGTTTCACGTTTCTCGCCATAAATTCGTTTCCTCGCCACGGCCAAACCGTTCGAGATATCAAAAATCCCCTGGCAATTTTTCATGCTCAATGTCTTGACTTCATGCTGACCGAGTTTCGTGGCGATTGGTTGAATTCTCTAGGAGGAGTATATCGAATTCCAGGGGCATACGCTTCCAAACAAACCATAATAGCCGACTTCCTGTTGGGCTGGGGTAAAAAGTAAAAGTACAAAGGATATATGAATCGATGAGATCTATATGTGTACCGAGTTTCATATTATTACATTCAAGCGTGTTTGATTTATGGACCAAGTTTTCGGACCCCGTTCCAGGGGGCACTGTCGAGCCCCCCTGCCACGCCCGGGTACCAGCTTCAGCCCGGCCCTGATGGCCACGGGTTCTGACCCGTGTGCAAAGTTTCAAGAGTTTTTGAGCACGTTAAGGGCCCCCAAAGTGCGCTGAGAGTCTCAAAAGTATCCAAAAAGAATATTAAAGTTTGATGCGTTGTCACGGCAACAGCATCTAAGATATCAACAATCCTTTCACAGGTCTAAATCTGGCGTGTGTCTACATTATACACATCAAGTTTGAAGCAAATCGGGTAAAGCCTGTTTGATTTATGGACCAAGTTTTCGGACCCCATTCCAGGGGGCGCTGTCGAGCCCCCCTGCCACGCCCGGGTACCAGCTTCAGCCCGGCCCTGATGGCCGCGGTTTCTGACCCGTGTGCAAAGTTTCAAGAGTTTTTGAGCATGTTAAGGGCCCCAAAAGTGCGCTAAGAATCTCAAAAGTATCCAAAAAGAATATTAAAGTTTGATGCGTTGTCACGGCAACAGCATCTAAGATATCAACAATCCTTTCACAGGTCTACATCTGGCTTGTGTCTACATTATACACATCAAGTTTGAAGCAAATAGGGTAAAGCGTGTTGGATATATGGACCAAATTGTCTGACCCGTTCAAGGGGGCGCTGTCGAGCCCCCCTGCCACGCCCGGGTACCAGCTTCAGCCTGGCCCTGATGGCCGCGGGTTTTGTCCCGTGTGCAAAGTTTCAAGAGTTTTTGAGCACGTTAAGAACCCCAAAAGTGCCCGAAAGCATAAAAAAGCATGAAAAAGCTTAAAAAAAGGAATATTAATGTTTGATGCATTGCCATGGCAACAGTATCTAAGATATCAATAATCCTTTCACAGGTCTACATCTGGCGTGTGTCTACATTATGCACATGAAGTTTGAAGCAAATCGGGTAAAAATAAGAGGGTGATTTAAAAGCATTTTGAAAGTGACACACTTCCTGCTTCCAGTTGGTGGCGCTATAACTTTGACTCACAATAGTCACATCCATGTGATCGGGCTCTTACAACGAACACACTGCTGAAGTTTCATCGAGATTAGTTAATGTATGCAGTAGTTATAACACACTTCCTGTTTCACGTTTCTCGCCATAATTTCGTTTACTCGCCACGGCCAAACCGTTCGAGATATCAAAAATCCCCTGGCAATTTTTCATCCTCAGTGTCTTGACTTCATGCTGACCGAGTTTCGTGCCGTGTGTTTGAATTCTCTAGGAGGAGTATTTCACATTCCATTGCATGTGTTTTCCAAACAACCCTTAATAGCCGACTTCCTGTTGGGCTGGGGTAAAAAGTAAGAGCATGAAGTATATATGAACCGATGAGATCTATATGTGTACTGAGTTTCATATTATTACATGCAAGCGTGTTTGATTTATGGACCAAGTGTTCAAACCCCGTTCCAGGGGGCGCTGTCGAGCCCCCCTGCCACGCCCGGGTACCAGCTTCAGCCCGGCCCTGATGGCCGCGGGTTCTGAGATGTGTGCAAAGTTTCAAGAGTTTTCGAGCACGTTAAGGCCCCCAAAAGTGCCCAAAAGGTAGTAAAATAATAATAATAATAAATAATAATCCTTAGGAAAACAATAGGGCCTTCGCCTTTTCAAGGCTTGGGCCCTAATAATAAATAATAATCCTAAGGAAAACAATAGGGCCTTCGCCTTTTCAAGGCTTGGGCCCTAATAATAATAATAATAAATAATAATCCTAAGGAAAACAATAGGGCCTTCGCCTTTTCAAGGCTTGGGCCCTAATAATAAATAATAATCCTAAGGAAAACAATAGGGCCTTCGCCTTTTCAAGGCTTGGGCCCTAATAAATAATAATCCTAAGGAAAACAATAGGGCCTTCGCCTTTTCAAGGCTTGGGCCCTAATAATAATAATAATAATAAATAATAATCCTAAGGAAAACAATAGGGCCTTCGCCTTTTCAAGGCTTGGGCCCTAATAATAATCCTTAGGAAAACAATAGGGCCTTCGCCTTTTCAAGGCTTGGGCCCTAATAATCCTTAGGAAAACAATAGGGCCTTCGCCTTTTCAAGGCTTGGGCCCTAATATTCCTAAGGAAAACAATAGGGCCTTCGCCTTTTCAAGGCTTGGGCCCTAATAATAATCCTTAGGAAAACAATAGGGCCTTCGCCCTTTCAGGGCTTGGGCCCTAATAATAATCCTTAGGAAAACAATAGGGCCTTCGCCTTTTCAAGGCTTTGGGCCCTAATAATAATAAACCTAAGGAAAACAATAGTGCCTTCGCCTTTTAATTAATTGCATGCCTGGTTAAGGATCCAAAGATCCCTGTAGAATAATATTGAGTTTTTTGTTCATGACAACACATTAACATGCGTTTTTTCAGATTATATTTAGTTTTGCTTGGAAAAGGCAGGCCCAAACCAGTTTTATTTCATCAATTATTGAAATAATGAAATATTTAGTAATAAACTTTTATGACAGAAATATCACTAGTCTACATGTAACTTAAATCATTTAATTCCTTCATTATCAACACTGTCTAGAATAGCGATTTAAGTGTGAATTGCGACTTCTCTTTGTGTTAAGTCAGCCTCAGACTCCGATAGCCTGTGGGGGGTTGGAGGGACAGTTGCTGGACAAAGGTGTTAATGTTCCTCTTTCATAAGGAGAGTGTCGGCCCCAAATGTAGGCCCCTATTAAATTATAAATATTGTAGTTTATTTATTGTAGCCTATTTAAAGTTTTTTTTTCACACAAAATTTCAATTGAAGTTATTGTAAGGTGAATTCAACAAGGCATGCTGTGTCTTTGAAGCAACAATTAAAGGCTAAATATTTTTTTCGTGATTTGTATGGCTGACACGCAGCGACATATTATCAGCTGTATGATGTGTTTTTACATGTTTTTAAATGTTTAATTTCGAGAGAGACCCGGCGGGCACAGCGAGGGAGACTAAATAAACTTGCTAAAAAGAGATCCAGCGCGAGAGAGGCAAAGAAAAACGCATGTTTTTAATTTAATTAGGCTATGTTGCTTTGGACAATTTTCGTTTTGTACTGTTTTAATTGTTTAATTTAGCTGTAATTTCTTTGGCAATACAAATTTAAAATGTCGCAAGAATAAGATTAGCCTAGTGTTTCTTATTTTGCATCGCAAAAGAAATAAACTCTAAACTCGATGCAATCCTGTTTAAAAAAAAAAAAAAAACTGTCCCGACACTTTATTTAAACCTTGAAATGTTCGAACTTGGTTTCAAACTTAAGTAATTTAAGTGTTCTTTTACATTACACAATAATTTAGCAGACTAAAGACGAGCTTCTTCAGTTTCATTTTCTGATGCAATCGGCTGACAATCTTCCTTCATCAGTTTTTGTCGTTTGTGCAGCGGCTGCGGTTCTACGGGAATGTAGCAAATGTATGTTGTAATGATAATTAAACAAAACTCTTGACTTTAAATAAGTAAACAGTTATAAACAGTTACCTATTTAAGCATCACGGTGGTAAAATATAAACGCTGTCGGCCAACATCGGTTAAAAACATGTATGCTACACTGAGATTCGATCTCGGGTCAATTGAAGCTCCTTGAATCTCGAGCTGTTGCGTTAACCACTGAGCTACCATCTGTATGCTGTTCGAAAGACTCATTGAGACTCAAATGTTTTTTATTGCAATGTTTTATGTTGAATTGTTTTCATTATTTATTCAATTTAATTTTAGTAGCCTAATTTCAGCATTGTGATTATTAATTATTTTAACTACGTTTCACTTGAATTCATATGCTACCAGCTTTCAATCGCTCTGAATGCGCGGCAGCAGATTACGCAATAGAGAGAATAAACGAACACTTTTCAGAGTCTATGATTGTAGCGCCTCTTAGCGGTAAAAGGCAGCAAATACACCACACATTTTACAGCCGCGGTGGAACGGCTGATGTGGGCGTTGTCATGGCTTGCCTCAACATTTGCGTTTGAATAGTGCGCGTCCTCCGTGGGCATGTCAGATTAACGCGTAATGAAGTGTAATGAGCTGGGGAAAAAATACTGAAATCACTCTCTTTTCATACAGATTACATAAACAGAGAATATTTGTTTTTTATATAAATTACTTCATTGAAAAGAAGAGAATTCAAGCTTCATAAAGAAAAATCTCTCGTGCCTGTATGACAAGTATTTGCGGAGTTATAGTTAATCTTAGGACGCGTTTCAGAATGGACTTCACCGACAGAGAGAAGGCAGAACTTGCATCATGTTTATTTTTCTTTATTTGTCGAAAAGCACAACACTTTGTTTTTATTGTGAGTATACAGAAAAATAATAGACACTTAACATGATCGATTGATGTATACCACTTATATTTAAGATCAAAATCAACAGAGTATTTTGAGTCTCTTTTGCACTGATAAGAAAAAAAGCGAGACAATCGCGCCGGCGCGATAGCCGACCTCAGAGGGTTAACTGGGTCCACCTCATGCTCTCTACACCAAATGGTGAAGACATTCCACTTCAAGCCGTACAATATCCTCGTGGAGGGAGCTCTAGAGCTGAGTATGGTCTCCACCACTCCTACTGACAGGCCTGCCTCTTGAGATATTGACTCCACCACCTTGGGGTGAAGTCTCCATTCCCCAGGCCTCAGCCCCTGTCTTGACAGGATGTCTGCTCCCTGATTTTGACTCCCCGGGATGTATGTTGCTCTTAGAGACAACAGTTTCCCCTGGGACCACAGGAGGATCTGATGCGCCAGTCTGCATAGAGGGCGAGACCTCAGACCCCCCTGATGGTTTATATAAGCCACTACCGACATGTTGTCTGACCTCACAAGGACATGATAACCTTTGAGGTCCGGCAAGAAGCTCCTCAGTGCTCGGAACACTGCCAACATCTCCAGGTAGTTTATGTGCCAGGAGGAATGATGGTCCTGCCATAAGCCAGTCATAAAGTGGCCGTCCATGACCGTGCCCCAGCCCGTGAGGGAGGCGTCTGTCGAAACGGTTTTCCGGCGACATGACGCTCCCAACACTGGACCTTGGGACAGGAACCAAGCTTTTTTCCACATAGATAGGGAACGAAGGCATCTGCGTGTAACCCTGATCATGCGGAACGGGTTCACCTTCGGGGAGAACCCCTTGGTTTTCAACCACCACTAGAGGGCCCTCATGTGCAGCAGGCCAAATGGAATAATGTTGGACGCTGCTGCCTTGAGTCCTAACACTCTCTGAAAATGTTTCACAGTTATGGCTTGGCCTAGCTTTATCCTGGACACTGTGGCCAGAATGGACTCGATTCGTGCAGGAGACAATCGTGCCCGCATCGTGACCGAGTCCCACAACACTCCCAGGAACGTAGTCCTCTGGGCTGGTGTCAACACGCTCTTTTTCGTGTTGAGTCTCAACCCCAGCCTTTGGATGTGGGCGAGGATGACATCTCGATGCCGAACCGCCAGCTCTTGCGACTGGGCCAATATCAGCCAGTCGTCGATGTAGTTGAGCACCCTGATGCCCTGAAGCCTCAGAGGTGCTAGAGCTCCATCCACACATTTGGTAAACGTGCGAGGGGAGAGAGCTAGGCCGAACTGAAGAACACAATATTGGTACGCTTCGCCCCCGAAAGCGAACCTCAGGAACTTCCTGTGAGATGGAAGGGTGGATATGTGGAAGGATGCGTCCTTCAGATCTATTGTGACAAACCAATCCTCGGATTGAATTTGATTCACGATAATGGGAATCAAATCCAATCCTCGGATTGAATTTGATTCACGATAATGGGAATCGTTAGCATCTTGAACCTGAACCTCAGAGACCGATTCAAGTGCCTGAGATCTATTATTGGACGCAACCCCCCATCCTTCTTGGGAACTATGAAGTAGCGGCTGTAAAACCCGGACTCCCTGTCCGGTGGAGGAATACACTCTATAGCCTCCTTTGCCAGCAGGGAGTTTACTTCCTGTTCCAATACCTGACCCTGCACTGGGTCGACTACAGTCCAGACCACCCCGTTGAATCTGGGTGGACGGGAACCGAACTGCAGCCTGTACCCATTTTGAATGGTGCGCAGGGCCCAAGGAGAAATATTCGTGAGATCTTTCCATGCATCAAAATACTTTACCAAGGGAACCAGGCTCTCGACGGGTATTAATCGGGATTCGTTCTCGACCCCCTGAAGCGGTTTCCCGGCAGGGCTTGACCGAAAACGATTCTCGATGTGCGGACGCGAATGCTGCCTGGCCGCAAGCCTGTGGGGCGGACAGTGCAGCCTGCATTTGCTGGAAACCGATGTGTCCCGAAACGTGCTCAACGGCGGGAGAGCAACATCGATGCAGTCTATGCCCCCAAGCTCCTTGAGGGGAGGCTCTAGACGAAACACTCTCTTTTTGTGCCTGTCTATAGGCAGGGGAGCTGGTGGATGGCTGCCGCTGCCCACTAGGGGCAGACTTCTTAGATTTGGTACGGCGAGGGAGATACTGCTTAAAGGCTGCAGACTGTTTCTTCGCCTCCTGGAACCTGTCAACGACGGTGTTTACGGCATCGCCGAACAGTCCAGAAGGCAAAATCGGAGCATCAAGCAGAAAAGCCCTGTCCTTTTCCTTGATGCCCAACAGATTTAACCAGAGGTGTCTCTCCGAGACCACCATAGCCGCCATGGAACGACCGATAGCACGGGCCGTCTCCTTGGTGACTCGGAGAGACAAGTCTGCAGTCAGCGATATCTTCAGGGGTTGCTCCCTCGCCCTCATCAATATCTTTTAGAAGGTCGGCCTGGTAAGCTTGCAGTACTGCTATGGTGTGCAGACTAGCACCAGCCCGACCCGCAGCCATATAAGCCCTGCCCACTAAGGAAGATGTATCCCTGCAAGGCTTAGTGGGTAGCACCAGGGTTTTCAGGGATGACGCCGACTCGGGGGATAAATAGGTGGCAAGCGGCTGTTCCACCGGCGGCATCATCCCATAACCGTTCTCTCGCGCCCCCAAAATGTTGCTATAGTTCAGAACAGGGGGGTCGGACATGCACGAGTGTGGTCTCTTCCACGATTTACACAACTCGTTGTGTAAATCGGGAAAGAACGGCAAACCCCGGTGATGAGGTTGCTCTCTGTACTGCAGGAAGCGCTCGTCCAACTTGCTTTTTGCCAGTGCTTCCTGCTTCTCACGTGGCCAACTGATATTGAGACAGGCCACAGTACGAGAGACAACCTCCACCAGCTCCTCCTATGCGGGGACATGGGGTGGCGAATCGTCCCCAAAATCCTCGCCTTCGATGCTGAACACATCCACCTCCTCGGAGGGAGACAGCTCCAGCATCGGGTCCTCGACTCGCACTGTCAGAGGAATCCCGAAAAGGTGCCTCAGCAGCCTCGAGATCCCCTGACAGATCCATCTGCGAGCCCCATGAAGAGCGTTGCCGTGCCGCCTCAGTGGACGCGGGTCCCGCACCACGGGGCTCGCGAGCCTGGCCATACTCATTAAAAATGGCCAGGCGGGAACGCAGCACACGGATTGACAAAGCTTCACAATCCTCGCAAGCAGCCCCCTCGAGAGCTGCCTGCGTGTGCTGCATTCCCAAACAATGCACGCACAATCGGTGTGTGTCCCCACCCGTAATGTAGCGAGAGCAGGGATGCACACACTTCTTGAAGCTTGCACTTGGCATGATATATAAATATGCTTTGTAACTGACAGACAACACCAAATAAGACAAACAGTACAGAGAGCGCTTGCTGAAGAACAGAAAGCTGACATCTCATGTGTGCCGGCGTCCTTTTATAGCTTCCGCTTGTATGCCGTCACACATTACGTCATGACGCAACACCAATCGGAGATTGGTTTAGTTTCATTCGTACTTCAGAGGCGCTACGCTGAGGGGCGTTCCCCTAAAGTGTCATTCAACCCAGTTCGAGTTCCCTCGAAAGGGAACACAGTTAAAGCAGCCAGGGAAAAAACTAATGTTAAAAATTAAAGGGTCATGAGCCCAAATAAAGCAACCACTGGTCTCCATCATGGTGACATCAAATTTCTGTTAAAGTTTTTTGCACTTTATTTAAATTAGCATAATTTACTTTAATTTTATGTTTTTTGTTTGGTGGCCATTTGACAGTCATTTGACCCTTTTTTTTAACGATTTTTTTTACAATGAAGGTATTTGATTGTAATATTTCAGGAAATACCTGTGAAATAACAGTGTTTCTTCGGTTTATTTAAATTAGAATATTTTACTTAAATTTTACGTTTTTTGTTTGGCAGCCATAGCTGCCAGTCATTTGACCATTTTTCTAAAGATTTTATTTTATTTTTTTTACAATTTTACAATGTAAAATAACCGTGTTTTTCAGTTTATTTAATTTAGGATGTTTTACTTTAATGTTACAGGGTTTTTTGGGGGGCTGCCAGTCATTCGACTGTTTTATCATTTAACTGGTTTGTTACTGTTTAACTACAGATTATATTTGTAATTTTACATACATTTTTATGTAATTTAAGAAAACAGAAAAAAATACTGTATGGAAAAACAGAAAATGTCCTGTATAAAAAATGTGAATTACTGCAATTTGTCATTAATGTCACAATACCTAAAATAACAGCTGAATTTTTAATTTACAGATATTATTTGCAATTTTACAGAGTTTTGAGTACAATTTAAAATTAAAGAAAATGAACATCAAAAAATCACTGATATTTTATGTAAAATTAGGATTTTTTTTTTTTTACAGTGTATGCAACATCAGTCTTGGAGTGCAGCTGTCCTGCAGAATTTGACTCCAACCCTAATCAAACACACCTGAACACACAAATTTATGTTTTCATGATTACTAAGGCTACAGGCAGTAATCCAGTAAAAAGAAATGGAGCTAAACTCTGCAGGAAAGTGGCAAAAAAAGCTGGGTGCACACTGTGCGATACTGCCGTTTCTGGAAGCCAGTCATTATAGTTTATAAAGTTAGTGATTATAGTTTATAAACCTAATAAAGCTTTTATTAGGTCTAGGATCTCAGTTGAATTCAAGTATTATAAAGAGATGTAGGATTTGGAAACTTGGTGTTTTAATGATTTTTTTTTGTACTTTGATTGAGCGGGATTAAATTTTTAGTTTAATTTAATTTTTAATTTAGTCTTTTGCAAAATAATTGGGGATTCTAATTCCCATAAAAACTAGAAGATTATAACAATGAAGGATTTGATGGAAGTGACTGGATGGAAATTGAGTAATACTGTTGCATTAACTCAAAGACTTGGACTTCCGTCCGAAAGAGTTGTCGGACAGATGTTGGAAAAATGTCGAGGCTCTTTATCAAAAGAAAAATGGATGCTCCTTTATGACTTTTCAACATTAAAAAGAAGGCCAAACGCTAAAGACTTGTTTCCAGCAAAGATGATTTCTCCAGATTTGCCAGATAGAGATATTAACTGTCTTTTAAAAAGTGTCAAACAATTGGAATGACTGAAGTATCAAGTTTTTTGGTGAAATGTTTTATTTTTTAAAAGTTTGTGTAAAAGACTTGAATAAAAAACAGTTAATGCATCGTTCTGATAAACCTTGGCGATGTGGATTCTAGTTTTAAACCAATGTGGGATACACTATACAAGCCACCATTGATAAAGTTTACTGGAGATTTGCAATGGAGAATCTTGCATGGAATTGTTGCCGTTAATGCTTTCATTTCTATTGTTAAACCACTATTAAAATACAGTTGTATTTTTTGTGAGCAGAGAGAAACCATCTTTCATTGTTTTTTTATATTGTGAGAGGTTGAAACCTCTGTTTGAACCATTGAAAGAGATTTTTGATGACATCAGTAAAATGTTTAAAGCTCCAGTCCGTAACTTTTTTGGGTTAAAAATGATCCAAAATAAATTTTTGAGCAAGTACATATCCAGCCTGTGTTCAAAATTATCTGCTTGCCGTAGCTCGATTCAAAACGGTAAGCTTGTAATAATATTTTTAATTCCAGTGGTACTGGTGGATTTCCGCGGGAAATTTGAGCATGTCTTTGCGTCATTACGTCACATCTGTACACATAAAGAAGGTGGAGATTTATAGCCTTTTCTCACAGCACTTGATATAATTAAACTTATTCATTTGATGACGGAGCCAGAAAGGTTCAAACGACAATCAGTGACAACTGGAGATTCACCCGTTGTAAAATGCAAAAGACTTTGGACTGTGAGTTTGGAAAAAGAGACTGCAACCGGCCCATGCGAAAACAAGGATAAATATCTGAAGGGCTTTAAATGTAGTCACTCAATGCCTATGTTGTTAACATTAACAATTTGAGAACAAAGTATAATTTGCACGGTCTGACGTGATATAAACGATCGTTAGATTTAATCAGCGCGATTTACAGCTTTTTTTCAGTTAGTTGGTCAGAAGAACAAAAGTGGATGTTACTTACCTGTTCAGATTACATTTTCCGGTGAAAATTCTTATGTTGGTCATACTTCCAAAAAGTAGAATTTGTGATTCCGAATGATAGTATCCACACCGGCGGGGTGATTGACAGCTGCAATTCTCCTCAAAACATTGGATTAATCCGCGCTGTGCCGTGCCGAGGTACAACTCACGTAAAGTTGATAATTTCACGAATGACTGCAATTGCAGATTTCGAACAGAGAGATTTTCCTCGAACAAAGAGGAAAAACTGCGGACTGCAGCTTTAATATAACTGTTTTTATTAATGGTTTAAGGAATCTAAAACAAAGAGAAGAAAGGGGCTTTTGCTCAATTGTATTATTGGTCAAGCAAATATGTCTATTTATTTAAGTGGAAAACAGAAAATTGAATATGGAAATTAATGTAATATAGTGATTGTGTTTAAAGGGCTTGTAAAAGCGAGAATTGAACATGATTTTTATTTTTGTATAAAACATGTATTGGAATTTGAAAAGATCATGGGCCCGTTTCAATAAGGAGGTTCAACCAACTCTGAGTTAAAACTTGAAATCTGAGTTGACTTACCCTGAGATGGGAAACTGCTGAACTAACAGCTGAAATGAGTTCAATCAACTCTAAGTTCTAAAAACTCTAAAAAGCCATTATCAATGTCAAGTCAAGTCAAGTCACCTTCATATATAAAGCGCTTTTAATAATATGGATTGTTTCAAAGCAGCTTTACAGTTATAATAGAAATTACCGTAACAGATTGTTTAGGCTTTACAACAGCATTAGGATAAAGTTATTGTCCAGCTAAAGTTAGTTTTGATTGATTCACTTCCATTGCGAAGATCATTAGTTATTAACTTAGGGGCCGCTAACACGAACAACGTTCTAACAGCCGCCCATCCACACAAACCAGTGCCTGGTGTCTCGAGAACGCACTCCCTGAAATAGGTTCAAAGGTGCAAACGATTATCCGTTATCTCTGCACAAAACTCAAAAACGCAAACCCGCGAAAACGCAGATGGCGCGCACATGCGCATCACGTGTTCAGCCCATAGGTATCCGCGTTTGAATATATATATGTGCGCAGGTGTGTAGTCCTTCTTCACAAATCAACCCTCAACAAACTACTTGTCTGGTCTTAAAAATGTATAATACAGAAATTTTTGTCACGTCTCCATAGCCATGCGAACCGGAATTATCCCGACAACTTTTTATCTGTACAGAGGTAAAGGGAGGGAGGCCTTCAAAGGAGAGAGACTAGTTGACACTTCAGGGCTGCATTGTCGTCGTGTCCAGGCGATGGTCCTTCATCAGATCTGGATACAGCCTGGATCCGGCGGACTGCGGTAAACCTCGGGATAAACAGAGAGACTAATATTAGCATAGACGCCATCCTTCTTATGATGTACCAAGTACATCAGGATTTATAGGAAGTGTTCCCAGTTCCGGCTGATCTAAACTATGCAGCCTAACATTGAATTATAGAAGTCTATAATGTGTTATTTGTATGCTAGGCCAAAGAGATGTGTTTTTAGTTTAGATTTGAACTGACACAGTGTGTCTACTTCCCGGACAATGTTAGGAAGATTGTTCCGAAGTTTTGGTGCTAAATAGGAAAAGGATCTACCGCCAGCACTCGATTTTGATATTCTAGGTATTATCAACTGCCCGGAACTTTGAGATCGCAATAGACGTGAAGGACTATAATTCGTTAAGAGCTCGCTCAAGTACTGCGGAGCTAAACCATTTAGTGCTTTGTAAGTAATCAGCAATATTTTAAAATTTATACGATGTTTAATAGGCAGCCAATGCAGTGTTGATAGAACCGGGCTAATATGGTCATACTTCCTGGTTCTGGTAAGAACTCGAGCTGCTGCGTTTTGAACTTGCTGTAGTTTGTTTATTAAGCGTGCAGGGTAACCACCCAGTAGAGCATTACAATAATCTACCCTTGAGGTCATGAACGCATGAACTAATTGTTCCGCATTTGTCAATGAGAGGACATGGCGTAATTTAGATATATTTTAAGATGGAAAAATGCTCACGCTGAATTAAAGTGACCATGCATTGATTATGGCCAAAATACACAGTTTTACCCAAAAAGCGTATTGATGATATCTATTATGTTTTAAACAGTCAATCAAATGACCTTCAACAATTTAAAAAGAAAACAAATGTCCAAAAACAAGTTTAAACAATTTATACTGCCAGTTTAGCTTAAGTTACAGATTAATTTAATTATATATATATATATATATATATATATATATATTATTATTATTATTATTATTATATTACTAATATATAATTAGTAATATTACTAATATATAATAATAATAATAGTGTAAGGAATCACCAGAGGCAGTCAGGTCCATTTGCAACGTTTATTGAAGCAGAGTAGTCAAACAGGGAAATGGGTCAGGCAGCAGACAACGAGAGAATCAAGTCAGGGGAGGTCACACACAGGCAATCAGAAACATGAATAACGCTCAGAATGTTCACAGAGGAAACGAGACTTTGCACTGTTTGTGATGTGAGTGAAGCTTATATGCTGGTAGGTAACAAGATGCAGGTGCGTGATTAATCAGTGATGACTGGTGCATGAGTAATCAGTCCAGGAATGATGTGTGAGAAAGTCAATACTCGGGTGAGGGTGCCTTCCGGTGGTCAGCGAGGGATCTCATAGAGTCTGAGATTGTGACAGAGACCCCCCCAACCCCGCGCGAGCAACTCCTGGCGCGAGGATGTTGGCGGCATCGGGGTCTGCCACGGGGTCGGTGAGCAGGTTTGTTTGGGTGGTTGTGATGGAACTCAGTGGTGAGAGTGGGATCCAGAATGTCCGTGGCACTGACCCAGGAACGTTCCTCTGGCCTGAATCCCTCCCAATCGACTAGATATTGAAGCAACCTGCCCAGACGCCTTGAGTCCTGGTAGAGGGTGAGGAGGCTTATCTAGTACACCAACTACTGGACTCAAATCGTCGGGGCAGGTTGCTTCAATATCTAGTCGATTGGGAGGGATTCGGGCCAGAGGAACGTTCCTGGGTCAGTGCCACAGACATTCTGGATCCCACTCTCACCTCTGAGTTCCATCACAACCACCCAAACAAACCTTCTCCCCGACCCAGTGGCAGACCCCGACGCCGCCAACATCCTCGCGCCAGGAGTCGCTCGCAGTAGTCTGCCTTGTTGCCTGCTGTGAGTTTGTTTGCTTCGAGGCTGTAAGCTCCGTCTAAGCCTCGTATTAGCTTCGTATTTCTTTCTGTTTTGAACCATCATTTACTATTATATCTAGTTGTATATACTACTAAATACAGCTGACCCAACATCTCAGATTAACCTGACATCGCTAGCTTCCGTTATTGTTAGCACAACACGCTAGAAACTCTCTAGCCTGTTAACGCACTACCTGTGCGTTCAGTTATTTATTTATATATTTTTCTCTCGCGCTCCCGTGCCTTTGAGTTCATAAAAAGCCCAGGTGAGTAAGAATCAGTCAACAAACATGGTGAGTAATGTCTTGTCCTGTTATTGTCACCTGCACTTCATGTCACATGTTTAGCATAGCCTTCTCTGTCGGCAATATATGATTTATATATGTGATAAATGCGAGGAGACAGTCAGGCTGACGGAGAAGATTTCATAACTAGAGACACGCATCCAAACTTTAATTGAGGATAGTAAGTGTGTTAAGGCTTTAGATACTATTTTGGATGTGCCTAGCATAGTGAACTCTTTACATGATTCGGTTCCGGCTGAGTTATTGTCTGTGCAGCAAGGCAAATGTGTCACAGTGAGGGATCGCTCTAGTCGCGGATCAAAACACCACTCTTCCGTTCCGATTACCATAACAAATCAATTTGCCCCCCTCAGTGAAATACCCACTGAGAAATCTGTTGATACTGAGAAATCTGTTGATTGTGCCCTGGTAATTGGTGATTCGATCACACGGAACGTGAAAATAGAGACACCAGCCACCATAGTCACATGTTTGCCGGGAGTCAGAGCGCCTGACATCAAAGCAAATGTAAAAGTGCTGGCTAATGCTAATCGTAAATTCTCTAAGATCATTATTCATGTCGGCACTAATGATGTTCGACTTCGCCAGTCGTAGATCACCAAAATTAATATTAAAGTGGTGTGTGAACTCGCAAGTATGATGCCAGGCATTGTAATTTGCTCTGGCCCCTTCCTCCCCTTCGCAGGAGTGATGAGATAGTTAGTAGATTGGGCTCACTCAATGGCTGGCTGTCGAAGTGGTGTCCGCAAAATAAAATAGAATTCATAGACAATTGGAAAAGTTTTTGGGGCAAACCTGACCTGTTGAAAAGAGATGGTATTCATCCCTCCTGGGATGGTGCTGCTCTTCTCTCTAGTAATTTAGCTCATAGTCTTAGAGATAAAACATGACGAATTTGGCACCAGGTCAGGAAGCAGAAAGACTGGCTTAACCGACCGTCTGCTAGCCGCCTCGTGTCACCAAGGTCAGATAAATCCCATCACATAGAGCCTCTTTCACCTAGCACTTTAGACACAGTTGCTCCGTTACGCTTAAAGAAGATTAAAGAAAATAGTCCAATGCCGCGGTACAACGAGCACACCCGGGCCCTTAAGAGAGCAGCCAGAAAAATGGAGCGCAACTGGAAAAAAATTAACTAGAGGTATTTCGGATTTCATGGAAGGAGACCTCGATTACATACAGCGAGGCCTTAAAAGCTGCTAGATCGGCTTATTTTCCAACCCTATTAGGAGAAAATAAACATAATCCTAGGTATTTATATGAAACAGTGGCTAAACTAGCTAAAAAGAAAGCTTCAAGCCCAGAAGTTTCCAAGCAACACAGCAGTAATGACTTTATGAACTTCTTCACTTATAAGATCGATAATATCAGGGACAAAATTATAACTATGCAACCGTCTACTACAGTATCGCATCAGGGAGTGCATTGTAGTATCCCTGAGGAAAAATTTGACTCATTTGTTGCTATAGGAGAGGAAGAATTTTGCAAACTCGTTAAATAATCTAAATCGACAACTTTAGACCCTATACCGACTAAGCTACTGAAAGAGATGCTTCCAGGTGTCATAGATCCTCTTCTTAATATCATTAATTCGTCTATGTCTCTAGGATACATACCAAAAACCTTTAAGCTGGCTATGATTAAACCGCTTGTTAAAAAACCACAACTTGATCATAGAAAATTAGTCAATTACAGGCCGATCTCAAATCTGCCTTTTCTGTCAAAGATATTAGAAAAAGCAGTATCCTCACAGCTGTGTTCCTTTCTTGAAAGAAATTATATCTGCGAGGATTTTCAGTACAGATTTAGACCGTACCATAGTACTGAGACTGCTCTCATTAGAGTCGCAAATGATTTGCTCTTTGCTCATCCGTTAGTGGTTGTATCTCTCTATTAGTGTTACTTGTTCTTAGTGCTGCATTTGATACCATCGACCACAACATTCTTTTAAATAGACTAGAAAACTATGTAGGCATTAGTGGAATTGCACTAGCATGGTTTAAATCATACTTATCTGACCGTTATCAGTTCTGTCAAGTATTCGTTGTCAGTTAGGAACCTGGGTGTGCTCTTTGATACCAATCTTTCATTTGAAAGTCACGTGTCTAGTATCTGTAAAACCGCATTATTCCATCTTAAAAATATATCTAAATTACGCCATATGCTCTCATTGACAAATGCGGAACAATTAGTTCTTGTGTTCATGACCTCAAGGCTAGATTATTGTAATGCTCTACTGGGTGGTTGCCCTGCACGCTTAATAAACAAACTACAGCTAGTTCAAAACACAGCAGCTCGAGTTCTTACCAGAACCAGGAAGTATGACCATATTAGCCCGGTTCTATCAACACTGCATTGGCTGCCTATTAAACATAGTACACATTTTAAAATATTGCTGATTACTTACAAAGCACTAAATGGTTTAGCTCCGCAGTACTTGAGTGAGCTCTTAACGCATAATAGTCCTTCACGTCTATTGCAATCTCAAAGTTCTGGCCAGTTGATAATACCTAGAATATCAAAATTGACTGCTGGCGGTAGATCCTTTTCCTATTTAGCACCAAAACTTTGGAACAGTCTTCCTACCATTGTCCGGGAAGCAGACACACTCTGTCAGTTCAAAGCTAGACTAAAAACACATCTCTTTGACCTAGCATACACATAATACATTATAGACTTCTATAATTCAATGTTAGGCTGCATAGATTAGGTCAGCCGGAACTGGGAACACTTCCCTTAAATCTTGATGTACTCGCTACATCATAAGAAGAATGGCATCTACGCTAATACTAGTGTCTTTGTTTATCCCGAGGTTTTCCCGCAGCCTGCCGGATCCAGGCCGTGTCCAGATCTGACGAAGGAGATCCGCCTTGACCCGATGACAATGCAGTGCTGAAGTGTCAACTATCCTCTCCCTATGGAGGATCCCTTTCCCACTCTACAGATAAAGCGTTGTGAATTCCGGCTCGCGTACCCCGAAGTGATAAAATAAAACAAGATTCTGTATCAAAATTTATAGGCAAGAAAAGTAGTTTGTTTAGGCTGGGTTGTATGAATTACAAACCTGCGCTCATATTTTAAAAGCACATAACTATAGAATCAATTCTGAAAGAGCATGTGAATGCCGTCAGCGTTAATCACAGGTTCGCGTTTAAAGTCAGATCATTTCGACGGAGGTTAATCAATCAAAGTTAACTTTAGCTGGAAGTAACATTATTCAAGAACCGCTATAACGCCAAAACAATCTGTTACCTTAAATTATATGTTTATCTCTGTAAAGCTGCTTTGAAACAATCCATTGTTAAAAGCACTATATAAATGAAGATGACTTGACTTGCCTTAAACTCTGAAGGATAGTGGCCCTCCAGGACCAAAGGTGCCCATCCCTGTCCCAGAGTGTCCAGCAAGCATCCCCAGACTTCTTCTGAGAGTTAGCTACGGAATCGTGTCATCACCAGTGTAGAACTTGTTCAGTATTGGCAGTAGGTGGAAAATAGTCTAGGGTCAAGAAGGGCAGCAATGAAACCACTTCTCTCTTAGAACACCATCAAGCACAGACAGAAATTCTGCAGGAAGTCCAAGGATTGGACTGCTGCAAAGTAATTTTTTCTGATTAAGGCGAGACACTACAGGTGAATATAGGGTACATTTTTTAACTAGCAGATATCACCATGAAACTTTCCCAGTTGATTACCTACATTAAGATGAGAAAAAAATGTATTACAAGTTTTCTGTAATTTAATGTTTAAATATGTAAATAGGTTCAAAATCCTCTAGCCAGGTTCAAAATGATTTTTTCATTGTGTTCACATATTAGATGGGAAAAAAATTACAGAGGGATTTATGGATATCTACTTTTGTTATCCTGTAAATCAGAATATACTGTCAATAGCCTTAAAAAAATATTTTTGCCATGTTTTTTGGAATAAAATGTTATATAAATCTAGGAATAGGAATAATATATTTACAAATCCCTCAGTAAATGTCTTCATAATATAACTAGGTACAAGACTGGAGATTTTGGTGTATATAGGTGCTACTGAAGTGGAGATTTCGGACTTGGAGTATGAGAGAAAGGTCATTTTGAGAACACGGGCTTTAAAGATTTACCATCAGCCAATGAGATTGCGCATTCGCGCCCTTTTACTTTCACGATTGGTTGCTGATAAAAAGGAAATGACCATATTTGGATCCGGCAGCATTGTTCAGGAGAGAGAGCTTTCTAACAGTGTGTGTGATGACAGGGTGCAGACAGCGATCGCGGAGCAGCGGGAGGATTTAGATCGCCAACTTTTGACGAACTTATGAGAAATCTACAGACGCAAACAGACAAAGTGTCGTAAAATAAAGACCTAAATGTGTATTTCGGACTTTTTTTCACCACAAGTCTGAAAGAAGACATGTTATTGACGACAAATATCCCAAAATCGACCAGTGAAAAAAAACAATGTTTTTGCCTGCCGTGTCTCGCCTTAAGCCCCCTTACGCCTGTTTGGGACATCTGAAAAAACTATTTTCCGGAGAAGAAATGAGGAACACTACCCAGATAGCCATTGGAAGCTGTAACGGAACAGGGCCGCAACCGCAAAACAATAGAGCTGGGTCTGGCCCGCATCCGTCTCACGGACTCGTTCCTGAGTCCAAACGCACATCGGGCCGAAGCCGTTTCTGGTCTGTTTTAGGGGTTGTTGCGGATATGTGCCAGCGCCGATCCAGCACCGCGTGAGCATCCCGTTACAGATGCATAACGGGTGCGTGAAACGATTCCGCCTACCGGAGCTGTGCCGGATGTGTTACGATTCTGCTTAAATCACCACTGGATTGTCCTTTTGCCTTATTTTCGGCATTTTTGTCAGTTAGGGTATAGTAACCTATATGCTACCTAGGCATAGGCCTACATTTGTCACAGTCTGTGGAATGTCCAGAAAAAAACATTTTCACTACAAGGCCTTGGCTATAAATAAAAAGCTTGACTTGACTGGATAAAGGCTAGTTGGAGCAATGCGTATTCCTATAGGCTATAGCTGAAATAAATCGTTTTAATGATTAAAACGCATACTAAAACAATGTGAACAAAGTTAACAAACACAGAATTAATGACCAAGAATTCATAGATTTAATTATAAAAAACGAACAACAAAGTCATGAACAAAGTCAACAATTAACACAGAACACAGTCAACAACAAACAGAATTAATGGATAAAAAACGCACAGGCTATTAACACAACGTGACAAAAAAAACAAAAAAAACATGCACTTAAACACAATCAGGTGGGTGGGTGCTGTGGCAGCGGTTGCTGTTGCTGCTCCTGCTGCTGACGCGCCAGTCTCTCCTGGCGCCCTCCTCTCCTGTCCGCTGAAAGGGCAAACCTTATAGCATGCCTCCATTTTTCAGCTTCTGTGCACCTGGAAAACAGCATTACTGATTAGCAGTGTTGTGCAAGTTACTTCCAAACTGTAATACATTACTTGTTACTGTTATTTAAAAGTAGGCCTAATTCATTACCTTACAATATTACTGTCTCAGAATTGTAATGCGTTACATTACCCCTGTATTACTTTTGAGTTACTTTCACCAAAATAACTATACAGAAGTAGAACTCTACATTCTAAAATGACTAGCGCTGTAACGATATGCGATGTTATCCATACCGTCCAGATCCAATGCTACCACATCTTTAAATTATTATTTGAAGTTAACTTAACATTATAAAATACGTAGACCTACACCACAAAACTAGTTGAGGATAAATTATTTAAAATTTGGGAATTCCAGCGTTATGGACATGACATTTGCAGTCAAAACTTGAAATATAAATTCTCAGAAAATGCATTAATACATTAATACCAAAATATTGAAACGTCTGTTTATCCATAGGCTTCTCCCTGAAAGGAGTCCAGACATTAGAAAGATATCAGTCTACACATGCGTTTTATATTTAATATTAGGGAAATAGACAGTCATGTGTGACAAAAAAAATCTTTAACTTTTAGGAGGCAACGATTTTTTGTTGTAATTCTGTGTATTACACTGCGCAAATCGGACGAAGAAGGGTTGGCTCTCTCACAGAACATAAAATATTCATTTTATTTTATTTTTTGTGTTCGCATTTATGAGGAAAAAACAATGTTACAGACGAGACAGTTCTCCGTTACGGACGCGACCGCTCTGAAGCGGCACTAAAAGACTGCTTTAAAACGTTAACAGAGACCTTACACAGAAGACACAATGCCTATCTTTAAAGTGAATTTCGTTTTGTATTAATTGTATCTTAATTTTAATCAATGTTTCATCAACCAATTGCCTGGATTTAATAAATAAGAAGTAGGCTAAATATAGCAGACAATTATAATCACAACACGGAGGCGCCGGTGCGTGAACTGGAGCACGTCTCATAAATTAACCGAAACTCAGCTTATAAGGTAGCCTATTCACGGACCTGAGAAATATATTGAAATGTCTCCTTGTAAACAGAACAATTCAAAACGAAAGAAAACAGACTGCTCTCTGCTTATGAAATGAAATGTGCATTTCTCTCTGGTGCATTCACTAGCCTAAACAGTTCTATCATATATTTTCTCTTCCTTTTCTTTAATTAATGTATATTTGATTTCAGTAATGATACTTTGGCCATGAATTTAAAAAAAATCGTAATCAAAATTACTTAATTTATTTTTAGTCCAGGCAAAGTAGCATTTTACGACAGACTAATTGTAAAATATTTTTTTTTCCAGCATAGATAAATTCGATGAGGTGCCCAGAACAACATACTAAAAGTCCTAAGAAATCCTAGTTGAGGAAATATGTTAGTTTTAATATGTTAGTTTTATATGTAGAAAATATGTTAGTTTTGTTCACAATGTTGCATGTCATTTTCATGCAGGGCCGGCGCTAGCCATTTGGGTGCCCTAAGCACAAATGCTTATTTGTTATTTATATATAAAATATTTAAATGTATATATAATATAAATTATATATAAATATATACCGTATATACATGCAAATATTTCTTAAATATATACGTGCATATGTGTGTGTATTTACTAAATAATTATACACAGTACACACACATATATCATGTAGACACAAACTTTTATTTTGGATGCGATTAATCTTTTCCCAGCCCTAATAATTTGACAACTCTGTGAATATGAAAATATACAAACACTGAGATTGTGGGGGGTTTTTTTTCTAATTGCAGTTTCACCAACAGATGTCGCCCTTGGGCCTTGGCCTATGAACCTCTTGAAAATGACCGCATTATCCGCATAGAACAACAACGAAAAAAACGTATCTAAGCGGTCTTCCTTTTCTTCTCAAACAAACTAACTGCAAACAGCCCAAGTTTAAAAATTTCCCAGGGGGAGAAAACCCCCGGACCCCCGTTAAAATAAAAGGTTCAACATGCAGGCCTAAAAAAGCTTGCCCCGGATCATTTACACTACTAGCGACGCCCCCCTGTACATGCATACACGACGCAAGGGCGCCCGCGCTACAAAACTAATATTTTTATTTAAAACATAGTCTTACCTGCAAGCGACGCGCGAGTATCATCCCGCTGTCTCTTCTTTTCCCTTTTTTCCGCCCCCGACTCTTGGTGCCTTTCCGAGGCCATGTCTGAGGTCGGTGTCTGCCAAATTTGACATTGATTGAGGCATAATCGAACAGACCACTGGGAGGTGGGGAAGGGGGGGCACCAGAGGGAGACTGGCACAGGAGATTCACCTTTTTCTCGACTAATTTGGTCTAGGCCTATATTACTTTTGTATTTCTTTTGTATATTAACATGCTTTAGACATATTTTATTTGTTATTTATACTAGTAGCCTATTGTGATGATTTTTCACGACCCAGATTTTTTGGTGCCCCCCCCCAAGCACTTGGTGCCCTACGCACAGTGCGTGATGTGCATGTGCGGAGCGCCGGCCCTGTTTTCATGTGTGCCTGCAATTCTCAGCGCTTTAACGGCATAGCAGCTAAAGCTAAGATAAGGTGACCAGATGTCCGAGACCAAAACCGTGGACATAATCCCAAAATTTTGGAAAAAAGGGGGACATTTTTAGTTTGACTGTCAATCTGATTGAAATACATACAAGTTGTATCTTCAAAAAACAGGGACATAGGTAGTTTTTTCTGTATTTTCCCGGAGGCAACCAAAAACGGGGACTGTCCCCTGAAACCGGGGACGTCTGGACATCCTAAGCTAAGGCTACCTTTTAAAATTCAGCACATTAGCGCAAATATATGCCATGATATTAAAAAGTTGATTCGGTTATCCTATAATTGGGCAGTGTTGTATAAAGTATTAGAAAGCAATACTTGAGTAAAAGTACAAGTATCGTCCTAGAAAAAGACTTTGGTAGAAGTGAAAGTTACCTTTTAGAATATTACTTAAGTAAAAGTTTTAAAGTATCTGATATATACTGTACTTAAGTATCAAAAGTAATTTTCTGATATTTAATGTACTTAAGTATTTGAAGTAAAAGTAAAAAGTTTTTTTTTTTTTAAGCAAGCGGTTAGAACTTTGTTTGTGAACTTTATTGTGGCCGTTCGAAAGGAGAGAGGGAACGAGTATTGCGTACCCGGCCGCACTATAGTAACCTGGGGCCTCATGTACAAAGACTTGCGTTGAATTCATACTAAAACATTGCGTACGGACAAAGCTGTAAATGTGCGTACGCACAAAAAAAGCAGATGTATGAATCTCTGCGTACGAAGGATCCCACGCATATTCTCTTTGTACATCCCAATTAACGTAAAATTGAGCGCACATGCACGAGCACAACGCCCCACCCAGTCTCCTCCCCCAATTAAATTAATTTAAATATGGTAATTAGTCCAATTTGGCAAAAGAAACCTGCAAGAACATGGCTAAAGCAAGCAAGAAACGAAATTTTACTGAAAATGTCTTCTATGTGAATATATAGTAAAGTGTAATTTATTCCTGTGATCAAAGCTGAATTTTCAGCATCATTTCTCCAGTCTTCAGTGTCACATGATCCTTCAGAAATCATTCTAATGTGATGATTTGATGATCAAGAAACATTTTTGAGTATTATCAGTGTTGAAAACCGGTGTGCTTCTGCTTCATATTTTCGTGGAAATCGTGATATAGTATTTTCAGGATTCTTTAATGAATAAAAATTTTATTCAAACAGATATAGAAATCTTATAATCTTTTGTAACATTATAAATGCATTTACTCTCACTTTTAAACAAATTCAATGTGTCCTTGCTGAATAAAAATATTACTTTTATTTTTTTATCTTTACTGACCGAATTAATGAAGTTTATTTTTTATTCCTAGTTAAGCCAACGCTGCCATTGCTAGATGGGTTGTATCAATTTGGACATGCTTTATATAGCCTATGTTCTTACTTAATTGCATAATATAATATTTTCATAAAACTCGTGTGACAATATGTCAAATAATTTATCAATTACAAATTATAAGCAATATCTGACAGCTGGTGGAGCGATAGAACAATTCGTAGTGTAATGTTTGCCACTTCACTTTATTGCCTCTATGAGTCGCCAACGGACAAAAATCACGACAAATATACTTACGCCAGACATGAAGTTTACTTGGAGGAACGCACATTCTTACGTTAATTTCACTGTTAGTACATCTGGCCGTGAACGTGAAAGCTGACGTACGCCGTGTTTTTGTGCGTACGCAGTGTTGATACATGAGGCCCCTGGCGAGTTGTCGCTTCAGTCGTTAAACCCATAGGTTAAACCTGCTGTAATGGCGAATTCAGGGGACTATTATAGGCTAAGACCACGCCCCCTTGGCAGGCTCTGACGTGTAATGACGCCCGCGCCATTGGATATGCAGTTGCCGCAGCACAGCCGATGAGCGAGCTAGACGCTCAATGTGCTAGCTGCGCAGCTGCAAATGCGTTTTACACATAGGCTTCAGTAAATCAAGGAAAAGGAGTTTCCCCCCGGTCCTCCAGTAGGTGCTTCCATGGCGGTTTCAGTTGTGCTTCCTCCTCCTTTGGCAACAAACAAGCATTACGCTGAAATAGAGCGTGCAGAGCGTGCGTAATGAAATCTAGGAGCAGTGATTCGCCAAACGTCCCTTATTGCAGTCGCACACATTTCTTCTGATTTTATTTTGTAGTAACGAGTAACGAAGATTCTTCGTGGAAATATAACGGAGTAAAAGTATGCATTTTACCTAGAAAATGTAGTGGAGTAAAAGTGAAAGTTGACATAAATTTAAATAGCGAAGTTAAGTACAGATACGTGAAATTTCTACTTAAGTACAGTAACGAAGTATTTGTACTCCTTTACATTACAACACTGTAATTGGGTCTATTCTGTGCTACACTCATAGGCTATTTGTATAGCACAGTAGCGCTATAGCAGATGCGGGTTTAACATAACACAGACTCCTTTGTGGTGCGCAAATAACAGCCTGAATAATCTTAACAGTGCAAGATCAAAGACTGCAAAGACCTTTCTCTTGACTATTCCACTGACAACAAACATAAATTAAAGCCATGCAAAGTGAATTAACGACATCTGGAGGGACCAATAAGAAGAACAGCAAGTATGTGTGTGTGTACAGGTTTGACTATACTTGTGAGGTCCAAAATGTCCTCACTATTAAAACAAATGTCCTTACTAATATAGTGAAACTTGTTGAAGACTGATTAGTGAGTCAGACCTCACCAGTTAAAAAGACTTATAAATCAGCCAAATCCTCTTCATATTTAAATGTTTTGCACAGATTTCTGTGAGGTGAGGGTTATGTTTAGGGGTAGGAAAAAGAAAATATCATTATCATAACCTGATATAAAACAATGAAAGTTGAGAGATATCCTCACTAGTGAAACTTGTGTGTGTGTATGTGTTTAACCTTGATGACCAAATGTACCCAATAAGATAATAAAACCTGACATTTTTTACATTGTGGGGACATTTGGTCTGGCCTTTCGAGGAAAACGTCTCAGGTTACGTATGTAACCCTGGTTCCCTGAGAGGGAACGAGATGCTGCGTTTGAGACGCGGTGGGAACGCTCTGCGTGATTACGTCGTGAAGCACATGTAAAATCAGTCCAATGGAAGCCCGAAACGTCATAGGCGGGTGACGTCATAGACCAGGAAACTATAAAGCACCCCTGAATTCAGACCGCGCCAGCTTCTGAAAAAACCTGAAGCAAGTCGATCAGGGCATGCAGGAAGTATGGCAGGTAAACGCAGCGTCTCGTTCCCTCTCAGGGAACCAGGGTTACATACGTAACCTGAGACGTTCCCTTTCAAGGGAACTTCGAGCTGCGTGTGAGACGCGGTGGGAACCCCATACCCACTACGCCATAGTGACAAATGCCCGTACTGTGTGAAGTCCTTGCGCACACTAAGAAGCAAGCAACCTCGCCCCTGGAGTGGAGAGGTCAAGGTCATAAAACCTGACAAATGTATGTGGAGAGGACCAACCTGCCGCATTACAGATATCAAGAAGGGAAACACCCGAAATTAAGGCCGTAGAGGCCGCCATACTCCTTGCAGAATGGGCCCGTACAGCCATAGGTGAAGGCTGACCGGCCGCTTCATAAGCCAATGATATAGCCTCAACTATTCATTTGCTCATTACCTGTTTAGATGCAGGGCACCCTCAAGAGGAGTGACCCAAAGCAGACAAACAATTGTTCAGACTTACGCCACAGGGCAGCTCTGTGAACGTAGGCATCTAATGCCCGAACTGGACATAACAGGTTCAGTCGTTCCTGATCTGGGGTATTAAAAGGTGGAGGAAGAAAAGGCCTGCAGCACTGTAAGGCCCCCAACATTAACTGGGACCTTAGGAATAAAACCTGGTCTAGGGTAGAGAAATGCCTTCACCATACCAGGTGCAAATTTCAGACATGGAGCAGCAACCGACAGGGCATGCAAATCTCCAAATCTCTTGATAGGCGAAATAGAAAGGAGAAATAAAGCTTTTAGAGTGAGGAATTTCTCTGAAACCTCTTCAATGGGCTCGAAGGGAGCCAAAGCCAGACCCTCAAGTACAATGGCCAAATCCCAAGCCGGTGCTCTAGAGTGCAGTGCAGGTCTCAACCTCAGTGTACCACAGAGAAAATGAGTAAAAAGAGGATCTCTCCCGATAGAAGTACTCCCCCAAGGGGTGTGGTAGGCAGATATAGCCGCCACGAAAACCTCTAGGGTAGAAGGAGATAACCTAGCAGAGAAACGGTCTTGCAAGAAATCAAGAACTGAACCAACAGGGCAGTTAACAGGATCTAAATGACGTTCACCACACCAGGTGGAGAATAATTTCCATTTCAATGCATATAGTTTTCTCGTGGAAGGAGCTCTGGATTGGAGAATGGTCTCAACGACCTCAGTCGAGAGACCGGATTCTATGAGCCGGGCCCCCTCAGAGGCCGAGCCCACAGTATCCAAACTCCAAAAGAGGTGAACTCCCGGGAGCAAAGATATCGGGAAATGCGTACCGGTGTAGCGTCAACCACACCTAATACATCACATCCAGTCCAAGCGGAGCTGTATGCGTGAGGGAGAACCAAAAAGAGCAATGCGTTGTACAAACGATGTGAAAGGTCGACTTGACTTTAGTTTGACCAAAGTTCTCCCTAAGAAGCTCCACCACCTCGGGCTGAAGTCTCCAATCCCTAGGCCTCAGCCCCTGCCTCAACAGGATATCTGCTCTGATATACGAGACCATCAGTGTGTTTTCCGCCATTCGCCGAGTGACCACTCGCGGTCGTCCCCACTTGTGAGGGAAGCATCCGTCGTTAGCAATATGCGTCGACAAGAAGCCCCCAACACTGGGCTTGGGCGAGGAACCAAGGTTCTTCCACATGACCGAGGCACAAAGGCATAGCCGCGTGACCTTGATCATGCGAAAACACATTCCCCTCGGAGAAAACCCCTTGGTCCTGAGCCACCACTGCAGGGGTCTCATGTACAGAAGGCCAAAAGTAATTACATTGGACGCAGCTGCCATGAGACCCACCAGTCTGAAACTGTTTCACAGTGAGTGACTGGCCTAGATATACCCCAATACGGCTGTGAGAATCGCTACACCTAGAAAAGTGGTCCTCAGAGCACACTCTTCTTGGCGTTGAGAGGCAACCCAACATCCTTAAATGAGACAGAACGACATCTCGATGCCGAACTGCCATAAACTCAGATTGAGCTATGATCAACCAATCATTGATGTAGTATAATACGCGAATGCCCTGGAGTCTCAGAAGAGCCAGAGCTGCATCCACGCATACTGTAAAGGTGTGGGGTAATAAACCTAGGCCGAATGGATGAACCCGATAATGGTATGCTTCACCCTTGAAAGCAAACCTCAGGAACCTCCCTCATCCTCTTTCGGAAACAATGAAGTAATGGCTGTCTGCTGGGAGGAGGAACCCCTTCTACAGCTCCTTTTGCAGAAGTGACAGTACTTCATGCTCCATAACCAAAGCCTGCTCGGGGTCCACCAATGAGAGGAGGACCCCTAGAAATCTGGGCGGACGAGAACCGAACTGAATTCTGAAACCCTTTTCTGTAGTGTGCAGGACCCACTGAGAAATATGTGACAGTAGTTTCCACGCTGCCAGAAATTCTACTAGGGGAACCAGTCTCTCAAGACTGGCCTCTGGATTTGTTTGAACAGTGACTACGGCGCCCTGAAGCGGCGAACCGGCAGGGAACAACCGAACTGACCATTCTACGACCCTCCTCAGAGGATCGTATGGGGACGCTGACACCTCGGTGCCCTGAACGGCAAACCGGCAGGGAACAACCGAACTGGCAGCGCTGCGACCCTCCTCAGAGAGTCGCACCCCAGAGGGTGCCGAGGAGAAACGATTTCTCAAAACCGTCCCTGCCCCGGAGGAGCCCTCAGAAGCCTGATAGCCTCGTTTTTTTGCGACAGGACTTCTTGTCTAAGCTTTATTAGAGATGATGACAGTCCTCAGATCTTGCCTACCTCTAACTAGCTTTGTTCCTACGACCCTCCTCGGAGGATTGTTGGAAAAAGCAGGCACCTCGGCACCCTGAAACGGCGAACCGACAGGGAAACCGAACTGACTGCTCTTCTTATTTGGAGGCTCGTTTGGGGACACTGACACCTTGGTGCCCTGAAACGGCGAACCGGCAGGGAAACCGAACTGGCAGTGCTGCGACCCTCCTCAGAGAGTCGCACCCCAAAGGGCGCCGAGGAGAAACGATTTCTCAAAACCGTCCCTACCCCAGAGGGGACCACCCTTAGAAGCCTGATCGCCTCGGCGTCAGGGCTTCTTCTTTGTCCAAGCTATTTTAGAGATAAAACAGTCCTCAGATCTTGCATGTCTCTAAGTGGCTAGACTGCGACCGCCACCCAGGTACCTCTCAATTGCGGAGGAGCCCGAATGGCGACGCTCTGTTTTGCACTTTTTGCTGCGAGGAGCTTAATATGCCGAGACTGCTCCCGCCCAGCAGTCTCAGGAACATTAGATTGGTGAGGAAGAAACCTCTGGAACGCTGCTGAATGGTTTATTTCTTAGTTTTCTTGAAAGCGGAGCATCCAGAAGAACAGACATATTTATATCTGTATTTTCCTTTATCTTTATATCAGAAAAAGTTATATATATATACATATATATCACTCTGTGGCCACCAGCAGGAAACAACCGAACTGGCAGCGCTGCGACCCTCCTCAGAGAGTCGCCCCTCACATTCATTCATGTCCTTATATACTTTACCCACCAGCGCTGCCTAATAAAAATGTATTCATTATTTAAGATGGCTGGTAACGTCGGGGTTAATAACGATGACGCCGACTCGGGAGAGAGAAAGCTCGCAACCGTCTCTTTAACCCGAGGCACTGTCACACTATGATACTTAATACCCAAAAATTACTATAGTTAGACATCTGGGGATTAAACACATAAAATACAAACCGGTTTATTCCACAATCTCGACACCTCAGTGTGGAGATAGGGAAAAAACCGCAGTCCCCGACGAGGAGGCTGAGATACAGAGTTTTCCTGTTTTAAGATACATTTCATCTAACAAACTCTTCTTAATTTCAATCTCATAATGTTCAGCTGGCCCGTAAATATTTAACTGGCAACAGCACTATAAAACCTCCTTTTTAAAGAAAAAAAAAAGCTCCTCTTTATGCAGCAGAGTTATGAGCTGACTATTTATTTATTCATTGAAAACTCAAACATCTGCCTTTTTCTTAATATTTGTATTTGTTTTGTTCTCTTTCTTTTTAAAACAAAACACTAACGATACCAATTCCTCGGAACTGGAAATCGCAGCACACTAGATCTGGCATGTGAAAGCTGAGATAGGGCAGAGCCCGTCCCAACCCCCAGATCCGTTTGTGAACCCCGAAATGCGAGTCGTCCCCGTGCCTCGGCAACAGAGAGACCCGCGCGGGGAACGCGAACCGAACCGTCCTCCTCGAAGAACGGCCAGTGGGAGCGGAGCGTCCGCACGGACAGCTTCTCGCAATGCTCACAGTCAGTTCCCTCGAGAACTGACTGTTGTGGCATGCTCCACTCCCAAACAGCAACAAAAAGCTTATGTGTGTACCCACCCGTGATGTAACGAGGGCAGGGAACAACACAACGTCTATAATCTTGCTTGCTCGCCATAATGATAGATAGTGATATATATTGGGCTTTGACAAACAACAATAAATAGACAAGGACAGATT
Source organism: Tiaroga cobitis (assembly GCA_030578255.1). Classification (NCBI taxonomy): domain Eukaryota; kingdom Metazoa; phylum Chordata; class Actinopteri; order Cypriniformes; family Leuciscidae; genus Tiaroga; species Tiaroga cobitis. Next base: position 45,645,919 of record CM060608.1, on the reverse strand, counting down.
TCACAGAGAGCGCTTTCTGAAGGTACAGAAGCTGGCGCGGTCTGAATTCAGGGGTGCTTTATAGTTTCCTGCTCTATGACGTCACCCGCCTATGACGTTTCGGGCTTCCATTGGACTGATTTTACATGTGCTTCACGACGTAATCACGCAGAGCGTTCCCACCGCGTCTCAAACGCAGCTCGAAGTTCCCTTGAAAGGGAACAGCTAATAAATCATACTAAATTATGTTTTTTTGAAATTGTACAATAATTTGTGCAATTTGTACAGTCTAAAAATCATTATGCCTATGGAAAGTCTACATAATTACATAAAAAACAAGTCTCTCTCTCTCTCTCTCTCTCTCTCACTCTCGCTCTCTCTCTGTGTGTGTGTGTGTGTGTGTGTGTGCATACAGGTTTGGCTATACTTGTGAGGGTCAAATGTCCTCACTTAAAAACAAATATTGATATAACTAAAATGTTATTTCTCTACCAATCTCTCAAGAAGAGAAAACAATCTGCCCATTCTCTCCCTGCTCTCCTGTGATCTCCTCTGTCTCTCTCTCTAAAATCTCATGTCCTCTCTAATGAACTCGATCAGCTCATCCTCTCTGTCTCTTTTTCTCTTGGCTGGTGCTGGTTCATCTTCATTTTGGTCATCCGCTGCTGAACTTGGCCCTGGTGTGTCCTCAGGGATGGAGGCAATTAGGACAGGGTGTTGTTGGAATGCCTGTGTCCTAACACCTCATCCATGAGGACAAACCAGGGCCCACTCACTTTCTCACTGGACTCAGGACACTTGTAACCTTAAGGCAGAGCAAATAGTAATACACCTGTAAACAATTTTCTAAGGAAACACTTAGAAAACAGAGGTGCAATCTTAAGAAGATTAGAAAATATGACACAGCAGTACATGTATACAAAATACTCCAGAAATCATATTTCTGGATACTCAAATTTGGTTAAAACATTTGTAGACATAGCTTGCATGACAGCACTACAAAAAACAACAAAGTGAAAGACTATTGCCTTATCTACTGGTTGTCTTATTGTTGTGGGCTTTGTATAGGGTGAGGCCTAATTGTTATAATACACAAGAGAGCCGAGTGGAAATATTACAAATGGGTCGTTGCCTTAACTCGAAGCCATACTGGCCTTTGTTTCGCCCCGGTAAATAAATAAAAATTTTCGGCACTCATTTCAATAAACTCAACTGTCTGCTATTTGCTCCCTAAAACAAAACGAAAGTTTTGCCTCAGACCACCTAACAAATGAAGCCGTGCAATGGTAACGCAGGGATTAAGTTCAAGTTTTTAAGAAAGAAAGAGTTCGGTAGTTCATTTGTTTCGCTAGCTATTTGAGTAAATTAAAACACAATACTTACATTTATAAGCGTATTCCTCTGCCGCCACAGAACTGTCACCTGCCATTTTCTTTGAATTAAAATAAAATCCTGTCATCACCGGCGTGAGATGATAGGCTAGGCTGCGAAGGATCCACTCGTTCTGTCCTTTGCGGCCTGAGGAAAGAAGGACGGTAGGCCGCATTCGAAGGAGCCTTCGAATTGGGACAGTCTTCATCGCGCCGCGGTGACGCAATCGGCCTTCAAATGCGGCGTTGGAAGGATGCGGCCCTTGAATTGGGACACAGCTATTGTCCTCAACATGACAAACTTATTTGTGTTTACATATTTATGTAAGTGGCACAAAACTGCAGTAAAATCATGCCAAAACACTGAAGATGCTAAATTGCAAAGATCATTTTTATATCTCCAACGGTGTTCCCATGGCGATGCGATAACGGAAAAAAAGGAGAAGGGAAACAGGGAGTCTCACATCGTCTGCGTGCATCATGTGATTTACTTCAGATCGGACACATATGTTTGGCTTTGTGGGCTAATTCGGTTGTAGCGCCACCAACTGGCAGAAGGAAGTAGGGCCGTTTTAACAAATTGTTAAATATCCCTTTTTCCTCTTTCACTAAATTGCTTCAGATGTTTTTATAATAATGCAATAAAGTACAGATTTCAAATTATTAAGGGATCTTTGATATCTTCAGTATTATCCATTTTATGTTTAGTTATGTTTTTTTGAGGTACCTCTCATGTTTTAATTTTTAGGATCTTTTGCACGCTTGTCAAAGTCATCTACCATTATGGCTTGGCAAAGGTTAATTCATGAACTTGGAGAGAGGGCTATATAGCACCACCTAGAAAATGGGCATGTTCAGGGAACTCTGTAGCACATCCCTTTCAGCTATGGTCACCAAGCTTTGGTCACACCACATACATTAGCTCCGTCCAACAGGAAGTCGGCTATTTTTTTATTTTTTTTTAAATGGCATGCTGTGGCATTTCAAAAACTCCTCCTGTGAATTCTTGCGACTGCCATCAAATATAGGTAAAATCATGTTACAGCGTCTAGCCCTGGTGATTCCCTGCACTCTCAGTCCCGTGCTCTCTCTCCTGAATACTAAGTGTCTCATACTTCAGTTTAGTAGGGATTGTTACGCTCTGATTGCACTACACCTGTTCTGTATGAACTCTGGTCCCCAAACTATATCTGCCTCGTCAACTCGGCGCCCTGTGCAAAGTATTGTCCCATCCCGTGTTTCATGACCGAGCGCTCTCTAGTTTCCCTGATTGTCTGTGTTACGGAACCTAGCCTGTTACTAACCTCTCTGACTGTCTGCAGCCTGCCTAGTGACTGTTGCCTGATCCTGGACTCTGATTCTCACCGCCAGCCCTTAACCTAGCCCGTCTCCGGTTTTTCCTGTTGTCTGCTGCCCGTCCCAAACCAAGCCTGTCTCTGACCCTGAGTTTTGGCCACTACCCTGGACTCCTGTCCGGACCTTACAACCCTCTGAGGTCGGCTATCGCGCCGGCGCGATAGTCTCGCTTTTTTCTTATCAGTGCAAAAGAAACTCAAAATACTCTGTTGATTTTGATCTTACATATTAAGTGTTGTACAACATTAGATCCTGATAAGTGTCTATTTTTTTGTGGATACTCACAATAAAAACAAAGTGTTGTGCTTTTCGCCAAATAAAGAAAAACAAACATGATGCGCGTTCTGCCTTCTCTCTGTCAGTGAAGTCCATTCTGAAACGCGTCCTAAGATTATTTTTAATTCCGCGAATACTTGTCATACAGGCACGAGTGTTTTTCCATAATGAAGCTTGAACTCTCTTCTTTTAAATGAGTTAATTTATATAAAAAAAAAACAAATATTCTTAGCTTATGTAATCTGTATGAAAAGAGAGAGATGTCAGTATTTTTCTTTCCAGCTCATTATACCTAATTACGCGTTAATGTGCCACGCCCACGGAGAGCGCGCGCTATTCAAACGCAAATGATTTTAGACAAGCCGTTCAAACATGCCAACGCCCACCAGCTGGATTATAAAACACATCGTGTTTAGTAAGTAGGCTATCTTGTACAGCTGTGTACACAGCGTATCCTTTCACTGTGAGGAATATCGAACCCTGGAAAATGTACCAGAAGTGCTGGTAGTTTCATTTCGAGGAGCAACGGATCCAGCTGATGTAGTAAGTCATTTATTCTAGTGCTTTGTTCTAATCGTGATATTGAAGTGTCGGACTGTAAACCGCAAAAAGACTGTTTAAATATGAATTGCGTGTATGTGTGTAGGCTAAATGATGAGTGAACGGCAAAGGCGCGCGCGCTTTGTTTACAGTTATACAGCGCGTGTCTGTGCCTTGTTCATTCACTCTAGCACCTACATTAGTAAACGTTATGTTTACATAAACACATCTTAGTAGGCTATAGCAATATAGTTTGTATGAGTAAAAATAGACTGAAATATGTTGAAATAAAATGTCTGTATAAGCAACAAGCTGCAAATTCACATGTATATACTAATATATCATACACAATATATTACAGACTAAATATGAATGTTTAGACACGATTTTGTGATTAGTTTTGGATAGCTTATAAAGTTTTGACTGTAAAAAAAGACTACTGTCACATTAAATAGGTACGCTTTTGTTCACCAATTTCTGCTCATAGTTAAATATACTATAGTATGATGTTTTGTCAAAAATAAAGTAGGTATATTGAATTATCAACTAAGATGTTATTATAGTGTTTGTTCCAATATTCAAACTAATGAATCCTTACCCTTTTTAATACGTATGATAAAATGTATAGTTTTTACAAAGAAATACACTTGAAATATTGTTAAAATTGTAATTGTTGTTGTAATTGTAACCTATTTGTAATTGGTTACAATTTCTAATTGTAAAATATGTATAGGCTATATAGATCATTTCTTTTGTCCTTGCATTCTTTGGGATCCTGTGACACACCTGTGTGAAAGGGCTAATTAATATGCAGCTCATTATGCGGCACATTATCCGGCCTTTGTCTTCTCAGGTGTGAACACGCCTCCACGCATATTGCCTTTCCAAACAAAAGGTGTCTAATCAAATTTAAATCAGTGTATGTGTTTGTGTAAATGATTAGGCAGGATGATTTTCAGATCATTTTGAAGCAAAAATTCTAGGCAACAACACTGATTAGTCACAAGTCTTGTGGACACATATTTAGTATGTGTTTTGTGGCCTTATTTCAGACACTTTAAGTTTTAGTTTTTTCAATAACCATGCATAAGCAATATTCTCTCAAAAATACAAACATGTTTCATAATTGTTGCTGAGAAATTACGGTAGTCCAGTTTGTGCTTTATTGAGTGAATTTACACCTTTGCCATTAACATGTTTATAAATAACTGAAAAAAGCACAAATGTCAGAGCATGTCAGAACACCTCAAGGACCCCAAAAATCCTTAGACCTCAGAGGGGTTTACAAGCATATCTGCCTTGTGTTATCCTTCTACTGAAAGATGCCCACCGCGACGTCATGGCAGTACGATAAAGTAACATAAAAAATGTATAAACAGGAAGTGTTTTTCATATCTTCTGCATACATTGTGTGATTCATATTAAAGGACGCAAATGTTTGGCCTTTTGGACTGATCACATTGCTGTAGCTATTGTGGGTCACTGATGTAGCGCCACCAACTGGAAGCAGGAGGTGTTGCATTTACAACTGTCTTTGAAAAAATCCATTTACATTTAACACCTACACAATCATATTCTTAGTTAACAAAGATTCAGCCATCTATAACCCTTTAACATCTATGATCACAGTTTCCGCTTTTCCACTAGAATGGTTAGCTTTCTCGAATAATGAACTGTACTTTAGCTTGAGACGGACTCAACTTCTGTCACCGCAGTTTTGAATTGAAATGTCCGGTGAGTGGCGCTAAAAGCTTAATGCTTCATTTTAAAATAACGCACCTATACTAAGCCCTAAACCTACCCGATAGTGTTAACAAAAGCAAATGTGGCATGTAAAACGAAATAGTAACCCTGCCATTTTAGCTTGTTTTTGAACTCTCTCTTTTAGCTCTTTTATCTTGACTCTTTCAGGGGATTCGTACAATTAAGCTGAGCAAGCTTAGTATGTTAGTAAAACCGAACGTATGGAGCTGGTTAAGTGATACAAACTCCAAAATATATTCGTTTACAAATTATGCACTGAGGTCATAACATAATTATGCAAGGAACTGTCTTTATTAATCCACAATCTGCCCCTGTAATCATAATTGTGTGTGAAAACGATTAAAAGTGTTTGCTGTGTTACTGCCTCTAGTGTTCATTTCTGTTAGAAACTGCAGTGATATACGTATTGGTACGTAATTTGCGTTTTGCAAAAATGTTGCCACAGGTACGTTTTGTCCAATGAGCCTGTGTTGGCAGTTTGCCCTGGGTACGGATTTGAATATTGCGAGGGTCTTTCGTCCCCAGTGACAGGGGGACCCCAGTTTGTAGTTATGTAAATCACAGAACTAAACAAGAAGCATTAAGAATGAAGGATTATTATAGGATTATTTGAATAATTACATTTAAATAAAAAACATTTATATAAGTTTAACTAAAACCATTTATGGAAGTTAAATGTACACCATTGATTCTAGTTAGTTGTAAATGGTTGATTCAAATGAGAGAGAGAGAGAGAGAGAGAGAGAGAGAGAGATCGATCTTTCAGACCTCTCATTTTCTTACTTTCCCACACATACCCCTTTTCCACCAACAAGAACCGGGTGCTGGTTCAGAGCCAGAGCTGGTTCGGAGTTGGTTCGACTGACAAGCTTACTAAGAGCCGGTTTGCCTTTCCACCGGCTTGAGAGCCACGACAGAGCCAGATCTTACGTCACTGCATACGTCTCATGTTGCCCAGCAACGCTAGTGCGGTAGCGCCAAACACAAACACGCCAGGCTTGTTCGAGATGCATCGGCTTCTCGCAGATCGATCGCCGCATGACATCAAAGCACTGCAAAAGCGATCCAAAAGCACAAGGAGATCTCCATGATCTCCAAACACTCCCGCAGCTCCGATCGGTCCGCGCCGCTCCGATGCATCTCGAACAAGCCTTCTATCAACAATGGCGGCCGTTGCATTACTATTGATGCTCATTGCTTTGCGAACCTAACGTACATCGGCATCCAAACACGGCGAATACAACGTGTTCGTGCAGCTCGCCGTAACTTGCATAAACGGAGATTACAATCGAGCTGCTATTAGCTCGATTAGCTGCTAATTCAAAAATGGCGGTCACAAGTTTCTGTTCGTCTTGTTGGCCACGGTAACCCCGCCCCCCAGCCGCTGACGTAAGTGGTTCTTACTTCTAGACCAGCAATGCTTTTACTGGTTCGGAGCTGGTGCTTTGGTGGTCGAAAACCAAAGAACCGATTTGAAACTAGGCTCTGGCTCCGAACCAGCACCAGCTCTGCCTTGGTGGAAAAGGGGTAACACACATGCACACAAACAAATTATTTGCTGCAGGAGGACAGTGCAGGTCATCAGTGTGTGTGTTTGTCTGGACAGTGTCAGCTTGACCTAAATCATGCTCTCAATCACACTCAGTCTTCCTCTATCACCAACTACGAGAGAGAGGGTATGATCGATTCAACACTGCTGCTGCAGATAAACTGCTATGAATACTGTTATAAATATGCTGCACACATGGGAAAGAACGTGCAGCTGGATCATAGAGCCACTTTCTCATACATGAAAAGAATGACTGAATTTAGCCTGAAGTACTTAAAATTACACCTGATGCACAGCATTGCTATGAGTGATATTTATTTTCCCCAGGTGCAAACTAGGTTTGAGTGGTGGGGTGGGGGATCCCAGAAATCCCAGAAAGAATTTAATGCTGAGAAGTTTCCCATGATTCCACAGGTCTGCACTGGGATGAAGGTGTTAGTGTGTGGGTGGGGGTTGTGTGGGTGGGTGGAGGTGCAATTTGTCTGAGAGAAAATAACAACACAGACTTGCTGTTTCCTGCAGGGCTCTGAGAGTGTCTGGGACCCTGCTGGGCGACACCGGGGTCACAACCCATCCACACAGGGAGTCACACACACACACACACGCACGCACGCACGCACGCACACAAAGAAGAAGAAAAAGAGAACAACTCAGTGACATAAAGAAACCATAGCACTTTATGAGAGAATGTTTGAAATAATCAAAAATTGCCATCAAAATTGCCATAATGCCATCAAATTTCCTATTTATTCATTCATTTTTCTGCATTTTCAGAAATATATTATATTCATTTATTTATTTATTTAAAAAAAATGTAATGATGGTATGTCATACAAGTAATCTTAAAATAACAGATGATCGATCTGATTAATTTAAATAATAAATAAACGGAAATCTGAAAATACATTAGAAGAAAAAAATGCGTTTCTGATTGTAGGTTTTTAGAGGACGATATGAGATACTGTGCATTCTCTTCACAGTAAGGTGTTTGAAAAAAGCATTACAGACACTGGACAGATTCCAGCTTTTCTTAATTAAAACAGCTTTAATTCGGTTGTGTGGAACTTTAAAACAGGGTCTCTCCATGACCTCCTGTTCCGATGGAAACATCAAGCCACCTGCAGAGGAAGACTGTAAAACATGCTTATGGAAATAAATAAATCAATGTAGAAGATTTAAAAAGGACAGGTCTTTCACCTGAGGTAACAACATTTAGCCGGGAAAGGAAGGGAAGGGAATTTGAAATCGACAATTTGAAATTAAAATTCACTTTCAAAGTTACACATGAACTATAGTACACTATAAAAAAGAATTACTAAATAATACTTTACAAAATAATACTATTTCAGTTTTTACTTAAAAATGCCATGTTTAATTCAATGTGTTACTCTCAATTCCTTTGTAATTGTTTCTGTAATTTGCTAGAAATTTCTGAATGAAAACAGTTTCAAGACATTGGACAGTTGGATGTCTTGGACAGAGGACCAGGACTCTCCAATGAACAGTACAACAGTACTTACAACAGTAAGTGGTGGGCAGGACACAGGGGACTACAGTTAGGTAGCGGCAGACAGTGGACTTTCTCTTTTCACAGGACAGCATCAGACAACTGAGTGTCACCCTTCTTTTGCAGGGCAGCAGCAGGCGGAATGCAGCGGCGGATGACAGGATCTCTCTGTTCACAGAACAGCAATGGTGAGTACAGAATCCAGCAGTTAATAACTGAGTCTTCTCTTACCACAGGACAGCAATGGCCGAATGCAGCGGCGGGTGACAGGATCTCTCTGTTCACAGAACAGCAATGGTGAGTACGGAATCCAGCAGTTAATAACTGAGTCTTCTCTTCCCACAGGACAGCAAGGGGCAGATGCAGATCTTCACAACGACACACAGAGCTGAACTTCTCCTTTCTTTACCACAGCGGCATGAACTGGGACACCTGTACAAAACTTTAGTTCAAATTATTTCCTGACGCACCGCTGGGCTAGACGATCCCCGACAAAGATTTCAGAGTGCTGGTAGGATTTAATTTTCCCATACTCGTGCATGCATCAAACCACTGTGAATCTTCACACGTGCTCACTTCAATCTTCAGACACTGCAATGACACACCACTTCACAGTGAAAAGTATACCTTCACTCCACCTCGTCGGGGCCAGCCAATACACCGTCTTGATCTTCAAAAGGGGGACATCAGGTTTGACGAACGATCCGAAGATCGGGGCAGACTCGTTTCTCTCACGATAACAACCTGTACATCCAACAATGCTTTCACTCGTTCCGTTCTCAATCTCAATCATGCCCCGCGCCTCGACCGCACTTTAGATAGATAGATAGATAGATAGATGCCTTTATTCATCCCCACAGGGGAAATTCAGATGTCCAGCAGCATATAGTGTGTGTTGTCTACCAACAAGCATTCTCACCGCAATACACTCATAAAAACACAGATGATTAAAAAAAATAAAAAATTATAATAATAATAATAAAATAATAATAAAATTACTATCATTAGTAGTAAATACATAATGCACTTCAAACAGATCCATTATGCAGTCTTATGGCGGCCAGAATAAATGACCTCCTAAACCTCTCAGTCCTGCAACTCATGGAGAGGAGTCGGTCACTGCGGCTGCTTTGCTGGGCAACCACAGTGTCATGCAGTGGGTGGCTTTATCCTTCCCGTCTCTGCTTCTGTTGCTGCCCCACCACTTTTGCCTCTCTTGCTCTAGTGCCTCACTTTGATCGCGACCGCTCTGCTCTTCTAGCCTCTTCAAGCCGCCGCTTTTAAATCCCCTGTTGAAGACACGCACTCCAATGGCTGCTTGATTAGCCGCTGCAGCTGCCGCTTGTCGCACTGGAAGTCTCCCCCAGGGCAACTCGTTCCGCTCCCAAAGTTCCTTCTATGTCACCCGGTGACAACAGCATAAAACGCATATACAGACCAAAAGGGACGTAACACCCCCATACACAAGAATAAACATGATAACATGATGGTCAAGTCACCTTAATTTATATAGCGCTTTTTACAATACAGATTGTATCAAAGCAGCTTCACAGTGATAACATGAACATAATACAGCAAAGTTTATTTCTAAACAACAAAGTTTGTTTCTTGTTATAGACAAGATCTAGATAGAGAATCCGCAATAACATTATCTGTGCAGGTTAAAATCCTGACAAATTAAAGCCCAGCGCATGAGTCTTTGATTTTTGTTACAGAACTTTTGCAAAAATACAGGCTTCAACAGGTTGTGAGCTTGAACCAATAGAAACTTCGAACTGTTGCAAAGCTAGCAAAAGGGCAAGGGTTTCTTACTTAATGGTACTGTAGTTACATTGATGGAATTTAAACTTGGAATTGATCACCCATTGTGTTTTTTTTTCTTCTATTTTCATCTTCTTGTAACAGTACAGTACCTGCACCGGTTCCACTTGCATCAACCTCAACGGTTTGGTAAAGTCAGAAATACTAGCTAAGACAGGAGCACTACATAAACTCTTCAAAGAATCAAAAGCAATCTAACACTGAGGAGACCACAAAAAAGGAATTACTTTTCGGAGGTTATCAGTAAGAGGTTTCACTACATCAGAAAAATTCGCGTTGACTTTGGCTTCTATTGGTGGTACAGTGCCCTGACCTACTTCCTTTCCTAAGTACTGAATAGTAGCATGACAAAATTCAAATTTAGCAAGATTGAGGGTTAGATTAGCTTCTTGAAATCTAACAAACACTTCCCTTCAATATCTTCAAATGACTCTTCCAGGTCTCTGAATAACACACAACATCATCCAGATATGCCTCACAATTTTTAACATTAACATTAGACAGTACTTTACACATCAAACGTTGAAACGTTGCTGGATCATTTTTAAGGCCGAAAGCTAATACCTTATACTGTAAGAAGGCATCTGGAGTAGCAAATGCTGAAATCTCAGATGCACCCTCCGTGAGTGGCACTTGCCAGTACCCCTTGAGTAAATCTAACTTGGTTACAAACTTAGATTTACCAATCCTGTCAATACAATCTTCTATCCGTGGGAGCCTGAACGTGACCTGGTTAACGTTTCTGTAGTCTGTACAAAAGCGTGAGGACCCATCAGTTTTTGGAACCAGCAAATATGGAGAGCACCAGGGGCTAGAACTAGGCAGAGCTAAACCATGCTTCACAAGGTATTCAGTTTCTTGTTTCATTATTTCACATTTAGTAGGGTTTACGAGATAAGCATTTTGCTGAATCGGGCGATGATCAGAAACATCAATATGATGCTTTAGCACATTAGTTACAGTTGGCACATCTGAAAAAAGCGATGTAACCGATCGGCGAGAGTTGCCGCGTGCAGTCGGGGAGGAGCTTGTCACAGGTCGGGGTGGTCAACTGGGACCGCGCCCACCCCTAGGATCCAGTACCACCTCAAGGAGCTACAGAGACCAGATAGACGAGGCAACAGACCAAGTAAAGTACAAAATAATCTTTTATTTATTAAAAAGGGAAAGATCCTGACTAAAATTCTCTTGGTTCTCTTCAAGTGACAAGACAAGGGCATGCGCTGGATGGACACACTCCAGCCAGACGAGGCGAGTAGGCCGGTATGGTTCCTCTTCAGGTGAACTTCAAGTAACAGGACAAGGGCATATAGCTGGATGGACACCCTTAAGCCAAATGAGGCGAGTAGGCTGGTATGGTTTCTCTTTAGACGAACTTCAAGTAACAAGACAGGGGCATATAGCCGAATAGACACACTTAAGCCAGACGCGGTGAGTAGGCCGGTATGGTTCCTCTTCGGTTAAGCCAGACGCGGTGAGTAGGCCGGTATGGTTCCTCTTCGGGTGAACTCCGAGTGACGGGACAAGGGCATATAGCTGGATGGACACACTTAAGCCAGACGAGGTAAGTAGGTTGGTGTGGTTCCTCTTTAGACGAACTTCAAGTAACAAGACAGGGGCATATACCTGGATGGGCACGTTCAAGCCAGACGAGATGAGTAGGCTGGTATGGTTTCTCTTTAGACAAACTTCAAATAGCAAGACAGGGGCATATAGCTGAATAGACACGCTTAAGCCAGACGCGGTGAGTAGGCCGGTATGGCTCCTCTTCGAGTGAACTTCAAGTGACGGGACAGGGGCGTATAGCTGGGTGGACACACTCAAGCTAGACGAGGTGAGTAGGTCGGTATGGTTCCTCTTCAGGTGAAATTCAAGTGACAGGACAAGGGCGTATAGCTGGATGGACCACTTAAGCCAGACGAGGTGAGTAGGCCAGTATGGTTTCCTCTTCAGGTGTACTTCAAGTGACCGGGCAAGGGCATGTAACTGGATGGACACACTCAAGTCAAACGAGATAAGTAGGCTGGTATGGTTCCTCTTTAGATGAACTTCAAGTAACAAGACAGGGGCATATAGCTGACTGGACACACTCAGGCCAAACGAGGTGAGTAGGCCGGTATGGTTCCTCTTCAGATGAACTGCAGGTGACGGATAGGGGCATACGCTAAATGGACACGCTCAGGCCAACGAGGTGAGTAGGCCGGGATGGTTTCACTTCAGACGAACTTCGAGTGAACGAGACACGGGCGTACGCTGGATGAACTCGCTCCGGCCAAGACGAGGTGAGTAGGCCGGTATGGTTCCTCTCCAGACGAAGTGCAAGTGACAAGACAGGGGCATACGCTGGATGGACTCGCTCCAGCCAAGACGAGGTGAGTAGGCTGGTATGGTTCCTCTTCGGGTGAACTTCAAGTGATGGATAGGGGCATACGCTGAATGGACACACTCAAGTCAAACGAGGTAAGTAGGCTGGTATGGTTCCTCTTTAGATGAACTTCAAGTAACAAGACAGGGGCATATAGCTGAATGGACACACTCAGGCCAAGCGAGGTGAGTAGGCCGGTATGGTTCCTCTTCAGATGAACTGCAGGTGACGGATAGGGGCATACGCTAGATGGACACGCTCAGGCCAACGAGGTGAGTAGGCCGGGATGGTTTCTCTTCAGACGAACTTCGAGTGAACGAGACACAGGCGTACGCTGGATGAATTCTCTCCGGCCAAGACGAGGTGATTAGGCCGGTATGGTTCCTCTCCAGACGAAGTGCAAGTGACAAGACAGGGGCATACACTGGATGGACACGCGCAGGCCAAACGAGGTGAGTAGGCCGGGATGGTTTCTCTTCAGACGAACTGCAAGTGACGAGACAGGGGCATACGCTGGTTGGACTCGCTCCAGCCAAGATGAGGTGAGTAGGCTGGTATGGTTTCCTCTTTAGGCGAACTGCAAGATAACACGGGACAAAGGCTTACAATTGGATGAACCTATTCCAGTCTGTGGAGGGTAGGCTTTACATTACCCTCAGCGGCACACCCTCACGCTGAGCTGGTCTTCTCCCTTCCCCTGTGACTGGACAGCACCGTGAGAGTCAGAGTTGTGAGCAACAGCAAGATTATGTTCCACACTCAATCCTCCACTTCAACAAACTTCTGTGATACACATCAATTTCAACACTGCACTCCACACACTGGGTGAAATAAGGCCACTGCCCATACTCTAACCTGACTCCTCTGCCACAATCCCGGACGGGGTCGGGGTGTCAGAGGGGTGAACTGGAGACCAGGGAGGCACACGATTACAATCAATTTTCAGCACTTTGTCCAAGCACACTGGAACAGCGTTCTGGGATAGAGTTGATGCACACACACAAATACTGAGAGAAGAGAGCAGAAGATCACGACCCAGTTATCTTCAAGATAGGGTTTTACACAATATTCCTTCCTCCATTAACACATCTTCCATTCCTCATATCCATCTAACAACAGTACTTGAGGCTTTGAACAAAGTCAATGAGTCCTTATCTTTCTTAAGTGCATCGATGTTTTCCAATTCACCCACTTCCTCTCTCTCCAGTTAGAACAACACTCCTCAATGGTCTTCCTTGGATGCAATGAATAAAAAGTCCAATAGCCAGCCCGTGAACAACAACTCCAGCCGTACCGCCCTGTCTCTCCAGCTGAATTGAGCCCCCCTTCAGTCTCAGCGATCCCTTTTTATCAGCCAGATTCCTCTTACGTGTCCCCATCAGTGATCGCGGGGCTCTCGTGCACACCTGTTGTGTGTTTCCTCATCAATGGCCGCTCTTCCGATGACTCGCGAGCGGCCGGAACCGGCTTGGTGTTACACCGGGGCCGTTCCTATGGGGAAACATTTGCCGCGAAATTTTAGTTCCGCTTGTTTCGGGTCACCCCTTGACAAGCTGCAAACGGAGACGTGAAGTAGGACACTTTCTGGTTCCCGTAGTTACCGCTCACGTGGTGTTTGCATACTTTACCACAAATGAAGTGAAATAAATGCAATATTTGCCAAATACACAGATATTTCAGACACGTTTCCATTCAATACTTTACTGCTTCATACAGCATCTGTTTGAACAAGAATAAAGTTCAAAATAAGCCTATATCAATGAAGTGTAGTCAAGGTTTTTTAATCAGTTTTATTTTGATAAACATGACACAATATAACATCGCGACTACATGAAAAGACTGTTTACTGTTATAAAAAACTGATTTGTGAGCTTTAGTGGAACTAAAGGTGTGAGAATAAACACGAAACGCACGTGATCTTTGTCATGCGGTGAATCCGGCGAATCGTGGAACAGCTGTGACGCCATCAGAGCTTGTGCAGCTGCTCTTGAGAAGCTGCGCTGGCTAAATTCTCCGGCTACTCTCGAAACGCTCTCGTGGTACTTTGATGGCATACGGCACAGTCATGTGGTGTCGGCGCTGCATCAAGTCGGACAAAATTTCTAACCGGCATGCACTGTTTCAAGTCAGCCGCCGATCGATCTGCGCAGAGCTGCATGAAGTCGAACACACCTATGTACAGACCAAAAGGGACGTAACAAACACTAATGATTAAATTACCAACATCCAAGTGATCTTAAAGAGCACAAACATTAGCCGAGGTTATTAGATGTTAATGAACCTTGTGAAATCAGTTTATCTGCCAACATAAATTCTCTGACAAGCATTAAATTATTTTTAAAGGGATAATTCACTCAAACTTCTATTCCAAACCGGTTTTTCATTTCTTCTGTGGAACATAAAAAAGATTAGGCCAATTTGGCTTTCAACCATCAGGTCAGTGGGGTCCAGTGTATGTATTCTGTAACAAAATCTTGTTTGTACAGAATAAAAATGGAAAATATTTTGTACCTTTGCAATCATGTGTCCAGTAGAGTAGTGTATGTCAACAAACACACACACGCACACATGTTTGTTTCACAATATTAGTGAGGACGTTTCATTGATTTTATAACAAATTAATATTATATAATATAATATAAAGTTGATATTTTCAATTACCAAAGCCAACTTACCCCTAAACCAACCCATCATCACACAAACATGTGCAAAACACTAGATTTTAATAAAAACATATTTTGGCTGATTTTTAAGCTTTTTTACTTGTGAGGACCATTTAAAAAGTCCTCACTTGCCGGTTGTCATGATATTTCACTATATAAATGAAACTAAATTGTTCTATATATTTTGTAGTGTAAGTTATAATTTGAAAAAAAAAGAAAAAAAGGTCATCTCTGTGCATTGTTTTTTGTAATGCCAATTTATAAATGATTTTTTTTGTTATGCAAGTTATAATTTGTAAATGAAACTAAATAAATGATTCTATACATAAATATTTGTCAAGTGAATAAATTTGTAAATGAAAATAAATTATCGTATACATTATTTTTTCTCATGTGAATTAATTTGAAAATGAAACAAAAAAAAACAAAAACAAATGAAACAAAACCAGTACTTTTTACAAAATAACTAAAGTTTAAGAACTTTTTTTATTTATTTTTTTTTTTTTATGTACACTTTTATTGAGCTGAGCAGGGAGACAATGCTCCCCTCTGCCAGTGGGACATAATCTGAGATGAGTGCATATTTCCACTGTCCACTGCGTTGTCTACCAACAGGTTTGCAGGACTGACTCAGTAGACAGCTGCCATGTCGCTAAGATGTTTTCAGAAGCGGGAAGAATAAAAAGAAATTAACTCATCCTCAAAAATCAAACCATAAAATATTTTTAATATGCAAAACCATGCAGCCCTCCAGGACCATCATTGCCTGTCCCTGATCTATAAGACCATTGTAGTAAGGGGGGCGTGGTTTAGCGAAGTCTGTAGCGGGAAAGCGGGGCTGGAGCCGAGCGATAAGTAAGTAGGTCAAGTGCAAAATGACGAACACCTGTTTCTGATTGAAGTGATTGGCGTGGGGAGAGCGGATAAAAGCCGGTTGCTGCGTGAGATCGAGGGAGAGAGAGGGACTGGGATCTCGTGCACATGGACTGAGAAACAGCTGCTAAGAATATTGATTGTTTGAACTGTGCTATAGTTTATCTATGGTGAAGGCGCTCGGGCGCATTTATTGTATCAACTGTGAGTAATAAAAGTGTACGAGACCCAGTCACACCGACCCTTGTCTTCTTCCATCCTTTTTATATCGAACATTGAACTGTGTTACACTGGTGCCGAAACCCGGGATGGAAGAAGGAGCCGCCGCCAGACCATCTCCGTCGCCACTTGAGGATATTATCCACGCGCTCGCGGGACTACATCAGGAACAACATCGGGCCCTGGTGGAGATAAAAGAGGAGCAGGAGCGTCGGTTCGAGATGCTCCTCAGGGCCCAAAAAGAGGACCGCGAGCTGTTCCGGAGCTGCTTGGACCGGGAGGTTCGGGCCGCCCCATTAATACCAGCTTCTGCCTCGGCCGCAACCATCCGTTACAGAAGATGGGCCCTCATGATGACCCAGAGGCGTTCCTCGACCTGTTCGAGAATGCGGCCGGGGCAGGGGGCTGGCCCCCTGCGGACTGGCCAATGCGGCTGATCCCTCTGCTGTCCGGAGAAGCACAGATCGCCGCCAAACAACTGCCAGTCCAGAACCTCCTGGTCTATCAAGACCTGAGGCGCGCTATCCTCCAGCGGGTCGGTCGGACCCCTGAGGAGAGCAGACAGCGGTTCCGGTTGCTGGAACTCGGGGAGTCTGGCCGGCCCTTCGCCTTCGCGCAGCAGCTCCGGGACGCCAGCCGCAAGTGGCTGATGGCCGAGGATCGCAACGTCGAGGGAATCATCGATCAGGCGGTGCTGGAGCAGTTTGTGGCAAGGCTGCCTAAGAAGACTGCACAGTGGGTCCAGTGCCACCGCCCGACGTCGCTGAACCATCCAATTGGCGGAGGACCAGCTGGTGGCGTGCCCAGGGGTCGGTGAAAACCTACCAACGTCCTCTCTCTTCCTCTTTTTCTTCTTCTTTCTCTTCTCCTCCTATCCCTGCACCCAGGTATCGAGGATCGGCTCCGCCCAGCGACGAGATGGAGGTCTGGGGTCACAACGGAGCCAAGTCCAGGTCCGAGGACAGCACCTCGGAAGTTCGTCGCCGAGACCAGCGGCGGTCCAGCACCGACTCTAACGCTCTCCCCACGCCAATCTCTTGACCCGCTTCCCGCCACTAGAGCAGCAGGAAGGTCTTGGCCGGCCTGTTGGCGTTGCGGGGACCCTGAGCATTTTGTTGACCAGTGTCCAGTGATGGAGGTAGGGACACTGGTAAGGGTACCCGACACACCACAGGCTGCCCCTGGTCATGGCGGATTGTACCAAATACCTGCGAGTATAAAGGGGGGTACGTATCAGGCTTTGATGGATTCAGGTTGTAACCAAACCTTGATTCATCAAAGTCTGATGCAATCAGAGGCATTGGATAAGAGCCGCGCGGTTAAGGTGAGGTGTGTGCACGGGGAGGTAATAATATAATAATAATATGTTTATTTTCTATAGCGCCTTTCAAGAACCCAAGGTCGCTTCACAATGTAATACAAAAAACAAATAGCAAACAAACAACATGCAAACAAATACAAAGGTCATCTGCTTACGAGAGACAGAACAGATGGAAACAAGCATACGCTGGTTTGCATAAAAAGGAGATATTGCATTATTTATCAAAATATGCTATTATGATAAAGTATGTAGCAGATAGAGTTGGAAAAGTGTAGAACAGAGAAAACAGTGATAAGGAAGATGATTTATTGGGCAAGCTTGAAGAAATGATTTTTCAGATGTTTTTTGAAGGACCGGATGTTGTCGTTCGCACGAAGATTCGGGGGCAGCTTATTCCAGAGCGTAGGGCCAGCAACATTAAAAGCCCTTCCGCTCACCGTGGAGAGTCTGACCCGGGGTACCACGAGAAGGTTTTCCGTGCTAGATCTGAGGGCCCGAGTTGGAACATATGGCTGTACCAAGTCGACAAGGTATTTGGGTGCCGGGCCATGTAGGGCTTTAAATATTAGGATTAACAGTTTAAATTGGATGCGGTGTATGACAGGAAGCCAGTGCAGTTGGTGAAGGATAGGAGTGATGTGAGCAGATTTTTTTATTATACGTGAGGGTGCGTGCAGCAGAGTTTTGAACCATTTGGAGGCGGTGTATTGCTTTGGTGGGTAGTCCGCTATTTAATGAATTACAGAAATCCAATCTGGAAGTGATAAAAGCATGAATAACAGTTTCCGCATCTGTAAAGGTAAGAGAGGGGCGAATACGAGCAATATTCCGCAGGTGGAAGAAGCATGATTTGACAGTCTGACTAATGTGTGAGTGAAAGCAGAGCGTGGGGTTGAACAAAACTCCCAGATTCCGTACAGTTTTTGAAGGCCTAATCTCAATACCATCAATGTCAATAAAAATGTCATGTCTGGGTGAGTTTTGAGATCTAGGGTTAATCAACAGAATTTCTGTTTTACCAGCATTAAGCTGCAAAAAGTTAGAGGACATCCATGTTTTAAGGTCATGAAGGCAGGAGATAACTGAAGGGGGTGGAAAAGATGAGTTCGGGTCAATCGTGAAGTAGATTTGAATATCATCAGCGTAGCTATGAAAATTGAGACCATGCTGTCTGATGATCTGGCCTAACGGTAGTAAGTATATTAGAAATAGAAGCGGGCCAAGTACAGAGCCTTGGGGCACACCATGGGAAACACAAACTGACCGTGAGCGATTGTTGCCTATCTTCACAAATTGTTGTCTATCGCATAGATATGAGGTCAACCACTGAAGTGCCGCACCCGTGATGCCTATTTCAGACAGTCGTGAGATAAGTGTAGAGTGGCACACAGTGTCAAATGCTGCACTGAGGTCAAGGAGAACCAGGATACTATGTGCACCCGAATCAGAAGCCAGAATAAGATCGTTTAATACCTTTAGGCGCGCTGTCTCTGTACTCTGATGCGTACGGAAACCGGATTGAAGGGGTTCAAAGAGAGTATGTCTCTCTAAGTGTGATTGCAGCTGCGCCACAACAACCTTCTCAAGTAGCTTGCCAACGAAAACGAGATTTGATATTGGTCTATAATTACTGTGAGTGGCGTTGTCGAGACCAGGCTTCTTAAAGATTGGGGTAATGGCTGCTACTTTCAGATTAAGTGGAACAGTGGCAGTGGCAAGAGACCTGTCAATAAGGTGGGTAATAGGTTGAATGAGTAAGGAGGAATGAGTTTTTAACAGGTATGTTGGAATAGGATCAAGTCTACAGAAAGTTGAGTTTGATTTGTTAATCATATTTGCAACCACAGATGTATTTGTGAGTGAAAAAGTGTCTAGCGGACAACCAATCAAATATGGAGTTGAAGGGGTAGTGACAGTAGAGGAAAATGACTGATAGCTGTTGTCAATTTTTTGTAGGAAGAAAGACATCTTCACAAAGATCAGCAGAACCAGTAAGAGCTACGGTGGATGGTTTGACCAGTTTATTTATTTCTGTAAAAAGAGTTTTGGGTTTGCATTTAGCTTTGTTAATAACAGTAGAGAGATAGTTGGAGCGTGCGATGTTAAGCGCTTCTTTGTATTTCACTACCAATTCGGAAAAGGCTATGGCATGAACGAGAAGGGAAGTTTTGTTGTGGAGTCTTTCAAGACGCCTACATTGAGTTTTCAGAACTCTGAGCTCAGGGGTGAACCAAGGAGAGGAGTGAGTAGACGGAACAGCTCTAGTTATTAAAGGAGCAAGCTCATCCAATACATCACTAAGCGATTTATTGTAGGTAGAAACTATATCATCAGGACACAGCAGATTGAGTGAGGAAGGAAGAGGAGAAACCGCAATGGCAGTGGAGAAATTTTCGACAGTTATGGTTTTTAGATTTCGGTAGGATATAATAGTGTTAGTTATAGGTTTTACAATGGGTAGTGAGAAGTCAAAAAGTATTGGTTTGTGATCAGAGATACCCAGATTGTGACCCTGGGCATGCACATTGTCAATACCAAGTGTACAGAGCAGATCGAGAGTATGAGAGTGAGAATGTGTTGGGAAATCGATATGCTGAGATACTTCAAAATAATCCAGAACAGACAAAAAGTATTTTGCAGCAGTACAATCAGAATCAACATGTATGTTAAAATCACCAAGCATCATTATTCTATCATGCCGGGCAAAAGCGAGAGTGAGAAGTTCAGTCAGATCAGAACAGAAGTTTGAATCCAACAGTGACTGGGCTAGCCCGATAGTTTTAGTGCCTAAAACCGACGGTTCGATCCGGTTCTGTGTGGATTATCGCAAAGTAAATGCCGTGTCGAAATTCAACGCGTATCCAATGCCTCGGGTTGATGAGCTACTTGATCAGCTAGGTACTGCTCGATTTTATTCGACACTGGATTTTGGGAAAGGATATTGGCAGATCCCCTTAACTCCAATTTCCAAAGAAGTGTGCGATTGGGAGTGTGGAAGTCAGGTATCTGGGTTTCCACTTAGGTCATGGGCAGGTGCGTCCCCAAATTGACAAAACTGCAGCAGTTGCGACCTGTCCAAGACCCAAGACCAAAAAGGAGGTTAGACAGTTCCTGGGGCTAGCGGGATATTATAGAAGGTTTGTGCCTAATTATTCGGACCTCGCTAGCCCGCTGACTGATCTAACTAAAAAGGAGGCACCAGATACCGTCCAGTGGATGGAGCAGTGTCAGCAGGCCTTTACCCAGATAAAGGCTGCTCTATGTGGCGGACCGCTCTTACAGGCTCCTAACTTTTATCTCCCTTTTATTCTACAGACTGACGCGTAGGACAGGGGGCTGGGCGCAGTCCTGTCCCAGGAGATGGAGGGTGGAGAGCGGCCGGTGCTGTACATTAGTCGCAAGCTCTCTAAGAGGGAGACTAAGTACAGCACCATTGAAAAAGAATGTCTTGCCATCAGGTGGGCCATTCTCACCCTCCGCTACTATCTCTTGGGACGGGAGTTCCCCCTCTGTTCGGACCACACTCAGAAACTGCTTTAACGCACCAGTGGGGCTCGACAGCCTTAGTCAACGGGTTGGCGCGTATGGTTGGGTTGCGGAGAGATTGTGAGATCGTGGTTAGGTCTCAGCAGCAGTAGGGACGTATAGGTCAGTAAGCTGGGCTGAGTTGAGTGGGGGACGGAGGGGGGTGATTTTGGGACGCAAGAGTCACTGTCTTCATGTTTTGTCATTTACGCCTGTGTTATGGAAATCATCATTATGAACAGCAGCTACGCTAATTATTTTCCCTTTGCTTTTCTGCTGTTATCTCGGGACGCGAGTCCCGAGAAAATGGCGTTCGTCAGCTCCAGTTTGTATCCAGCCTCTCACGGAGACTTCAGATGCTCCAATCACAAAGCCTATGAAGTGACGACTCAACACGGGCGATATGGACTCTCTATGGTGGACGGCACTGATCCTCAACAACTCGTCTTAAGACCGGCGTGCATACTTGGACTTCCAAAAAATACTCTAAATGTTCTGATCCAATCTGACTTGTAATGCTGCCCGAATCATGCACTGTTCCTTCGTTGGCCAGAGGAGAACTGGCCCCCCGACTGAGCCTGGTTTCTCCCAAGGTTTTTTTCTCCATTCTGTCCCTGATGGAGTTTTGGTTCCTTGCCACTGTTGCCTTGGCTTTTTGCTTGCTTAGTTGGGGACATTTAATATTCAACAATATTATTGATCTGCCTTACTTAAGGTGGACGTTGACGCAATATCTTTTAGAAACAAACTTTGTTATATTGTTTTCATGTTATCACTGTGAAGCACTTTGATACAATCTGTATTGTAAAAAGCGCTATATAAATAAAGGTGACTTGACTTGACTTGACTCCCCTGCAATGGCTCCACCACATGAAGGATACCAACGAGCGGATCACCTGTTGGTATCTAGCATTACAACCTTTTACATTTCAGGTGGTCCACAGGCTGGGTGCACAGATGGCTGTGGCCGACTTCCTTTCCAGAAGGAGGGGGGGGAGGCTGCAGTCCGGATGGCACCCCGGCCTGAGTCGGGTGGTGGGGGTATGTAGTAAGGGGGGCGTGGTTTAGCGAGGTCTGTAGCGGGAGAGCGGGGGTGGAGTCGAGCGGTAAGTAAGTAGGTAAAGTGCAAAATGACGAACACCTGTTTCTGATTGCAGTGATTGGCGTGGGGAGACCGGATAAAAGCCGGTTGCTGCGTGAGATCGAGGGAGAGAGAGGGACTGGGATCTCGTGCACATGGACTGAGAAACGGCTGCTAAGAATATTGATTGTTTGAACTGTGCTATAGTTTATCTATGGTGAAGGCGCTCGGGCGCATTTATTGTATCAACTGTGAGTAATAAAAGTGTACGAGACCCAGTCACACCGACCCTTGTCTTCTTCCATCCTTTTTATATCGAACATTAAACTGTTAAACAACCATATTTTGAGTGTTTGTATTATATAGTGTTTTTTTTAAACAATATCTAAATCAAAATTTAATATCTGTGTAAAACAAAAAAAAGTATTTTTTTCATTAAAAGTACAATACTTGCCTCTGAGATTAAGTGGAATTGAATAAAAATCTAAAGTACTTTCAATTTTATTTTGTTACATTCCACCTCTGGTTATTCGGAACATGGAACTAACAAAATGTATTGTCCCAATATTAACAAATTATTGCTAACTACAGCTGCATCCCAATCAGTGATGCGCGGGTTGATCCAAAATGAGCGGGTGCCTGTGGTCACCCGCGGTTACCCGCAGTTACGAGTCATCCAAAAATATTTTTTATGATATTCGGGTCGCGGTCGGTCGGGTCGTTTGAAAAAAGATGCAAATTAAACCTTTGTATTTATATAGTACTAGACATAATTTTCTATGAAATATATAGGCCTACACTTTATTGGCTGAATAACTGGCCAGAAGATGACACACAAGCTCAGTCAACAGTTCTCGGTTCTGTACTGGTGATCCGAGAACCACTGTACTGTGCGTTCGGTAGTACGCGGATGCGCAGCTGCTCGTGCTCATCACTTCTCTCAGCAGTGGCACCAACATGTCTCACGAACCGGTCATGTCTATGATCACTAGTCTGCAGAGAGATGGAGGCGGCAAGAGAAAAGGCGAAGACTGGGGAGTGGAAGCTCCGAAATAATGAAAGATGATGACCAAGTGCTGGCTTTGTTATGTGTACGTCTTCTTGCGATGCTGTGTTGTTACACGTCTATGGCCCATGACGCTACGATGAGCATTTACTACTTTTAAAAAATGCGGTCAGGAAGCGGGTCGGGTACAATATTTTCATACTTTTTTTTTGCGGTCCGAGTTGCAGGCGGGTTAGTTGAAAACGTCGGTCGGGTGCGGGTTCTTTATACATTGACCCGCGCATCACTGATCCACAAGGTTGAAGGAAGAAAAATAAGTTGATCAAGTTTCAAAAGTCTTTAATAATCCAATTCAAAGGCAAGGCAAACAAAACAAAACAGTAACCGGAAAAATAATGACTTTGGGGGTACAATTATAAAGCAAACACAAATGAGATGATAATCAAACACAGCTGAAAAACAGAACTCATAATGACGGTAACCAAGGAGACAAACTAGTAGCCGGAAAATAAGACAAAGGAGAACATGTGACTGAGAAAAACAAATGGTGTCTGTGACAATAAGGCTTGTTCGACTTGAACCGGCGCTGCACAGACCGATCGGTGAATGACATCAAAGTAACGCGAGAGCAAATAGAGAGTAGATGGCTTCTTGAGCTTTTGAATCACTCTCGCGGTACTTTGATATCATAAACCAATCGGTCTGTGCCGTGCTGGTTCAAGTCGAACAAGTCTCATGACTGCTTGCATATATTTATATATATATATTTATTTATTTATTTGTATCATATAATAGAGTAAATTGAAAACCAATACTTGTGTATAAAAGTGTAATCTGGTTATTTCTCTAAAAAACCTGTCGTCACTGGCGCGCAATTAATTCTGGGTTAGGCAAGGAAACCAAATCAATCTGTTGTATCCTTCATTTCAATGGAAAAGAGGGATGGATTTGTATGCCACATTTCAAGGATCCTTTGAAGGAGCCTTCGAATTGGGACAGCCTTTGTCACGCCGCAGTGACGCAATTGGCTATACCATCCACTTTAACAAGTCTTGGTGCGTCCTTCGAAGGCGTACTTGATGTAGCCCTTGAATTGGGACACAGCTAATGTCCCTACGAAAATTTGTGAATATCAGACAAAGTCTGTGGCAACCACAGCGATAAATATATATGTGCTATGGAGTCCACTGGTCACACCCAAAACAAATGACCAAATAATTGATAAATATTGCTACGCTTCTATGAGTGTGCAAAATTTTGCGGGTTTTCGCATATTCCAAAGGGACCAAATCGAACTGGGGGCTGTGGGGGGCATTATGCAAATCAAAAGATGTCCTAAGACAAATTTATCTGTTCAATTTCATGAGTTTTTAGCAATGGTAAGTCCCTAACAACAGTGCGGCAAAATTGCAAATTTTTTCCAAGATGGCTGACTTCCTGTTGGGCAGAGTCAGTTAAAAGCAAGCGAATTTCATCCTATATGACGTCATCAATGACCATACCAAATTTCCACGGCCAAGCCTAAGCACTACATAACTTTTAAAGGGGTCCTTTTATGCCCTTTTATGACGTCTTGATTTTGTTTTTGGGGTGTACTATAATACTAGATTGTTAAAAAAAAAAGATTATTTTTCCACATATTTTATATTTACATGTACTCTGCACATTTTACGGAGAACAGCAGACAGATAGAGCACACACAAACGTTGAGGTTACAATGTTCATGAACAGTGTTAAAAATAAATTTGAACCACTCTAAGTTTGTCAGCCTTAGGACATTTTTTTCCAGGGTGGAAAAAACTGTGACAAAACTCTTTATCTTCTCTAGCTTAACCAGGCCTCGCCAATTATTATTATTTATTTTTTTGCGTATTCCGTGGGTGGGAATTATTTAAATTAGGAATATTATGACTTAATTTGATCCGGAAAAAAGTACATTGTAGTCTAAACGAGGCGCTCATTGTAATTCTTGAAAAACGGTTTCTGTTAAATAAAATATCTCCCTTTGGAGTGGTCTTTGAGCTTTGGAACCTTGCAGATCTTTTTTATGCTCAAACAGCAACATTACACACTAACTAAAGTTGAAAAAGTGAAAAAGCATAATAGAACTAAGCAGGTCTGATGTGTCTGGAAAGTTTCATGAGTTTTCAAGCATGACAAAGGCCTCAAAAATGGGTGAATTCTCTAAAGGAGAACAACTATTAATAGTGATCTCTAAAGGAGAAAAAAATGATAATAATAACAATAATAATAGTGGAAAAAACATGACAAAAACTATAAGGCTTCTACGGACTGCACCTTCTAATAATTTTTCCTTAGACATGTGATGTTAGGCGTTGGCAGTCCAGAATTGATACGGGTTTCATCCAGACCACTACCATATTAAGGAAACCTGGAAAAAATACACTTTACCTAATTTATGTAACTGACTTATAGTTAAATCTATACTGTTTTAATAATATATATCTAGTGTGTTATCAAAAGGTGTGAAAAATATGATACAGCCATGAGGTTTTGTGATAGAACAGAATTTGCTGTTTACATGGTTTTCAATAATCACCCCAGTCCAGCTTCGCTCTGGTCAGATGCTCTGCATTGTATCACATGACTGAATCTATGCAGTGTAGTTGACCTTTCAGATAAATGGTGAGTTACAGTATTTTACAGTAATTTGTCAGTCCATACCATGGTAAAAACTGTTTACAGTATCACACGGAATACTTTAATGTAAAATGCCTTGATTTTATACAAGTTACCTGCCATCTGTCTCACATTATGTTTCACTGATCAATCTAATAGACATAGTCATTCATGGTTTCCTATCCCTTTTACTTTACCCTGTTCACAAATGACAAATTCTCCCTTTTACTTTACCCTGTTCACAAATTACAAATTCTCTCTCTCTCTCTCTCTCTCTCTCTCTCTCTCTCTCTCTCTCTCTCTCTCTCTCTCTCTCTCTCTCTCTCTCTCTCACACACACACACACACACACACACACACACACACACACACACACACACACACACACACTCACGCACGCACGGAGTTAGGTTTTAATGTTTTATGGGGACTTTCCATTGATATACTGTATATTAAAAAATTAGATTAAAATGATAGACAGATATTTTACACTAAATGAGAATAGATGCAAATGAAAAGATTAATAGTAACAGCATTATGAAACACAGTTACTGTAAATGAAACATTTACTTAATAAAAAAAATGTAGTGAAAAGGATAATTTGTGATTTTGTGTTTTATACTAAAATAATTTAAACTATGCTTTAATGGTGAACAAAGTGCATTTTTGATAAACTGTTGTGAGATTAGCACTAAGAGTTTTGAAAACGTACAACTTGCTTGTGAAAATTGCACCAAAGCAATTAAAAAATGCAACTAAAACACAAATTAACACAAATTATATAATTCAAAAGTTTAAAACATGACAGGTGTAAATTGTTTTTTATTTTGTCCTTTGTGAAATATTTAAATATCTTATAGTGTTATTTTGGGATATTCTGGGAATATTCTAAATGGCATATATAGTTGTCCTGGTCTTATTTAGGTGTGCAATTAGAGCATCATCACGAAGGCAGTGGGAAATTAAGTCTTCATAAGCTGCTTCCTGTTTGTGTTTACTCAGTCCTTTTTGCAATGAAAGTTTATTTCCGCCACAAAAAAAAAAAGAAGAGAGAGAGAGAGAAAACCTTGTCTTTATCTGAAGTCTCGCATACACACAAAAGGCATGTCTTGAACACCTCACACTTTCCTCAGGCCTGGCCCTGACCCGGAGCTTGCCTTTGCCCGTAGGAGTGCCCTGTCGATGGGCCATGTATTTGCGTGCCGAGGCCCCCCAAGCTCCCCCGTCAGCCCCTGTGTGGTCCTTCGGTGCATGCCTGCGTGTGTGGTCTGCGCAGGCCACCCGATCATCTGTCCCAGGGCTGCTAACTGCCTGCCCAGCCACCACGACGTGTTTACTTTAGCTCTGTCTGCACCAGTCCAGTTCTGATCACTCCCTCTCTCCAGCTGGGTCAAATCAGGGCCCAGGAGCCAGTCCACGGAAAGCACAAAGCAGAGAGAGGGAGGCCCATGTCAGAAATACAGGGGGGGAACTGGGGGGCTTTGAGTGCTTCAGAAACCTATTCAGAAAATCCTTTTCCTTCCTGCTCTGGATATACTGCTTCTAAACGAGAGACAGGATAGGGTGCAGATCTTATAAAAACTCAAGTATAATTACACTGTCAGAGGCTTTGGTCCATTGCAGGTGATAATTGCACTCTTATTCCCTGTATTTGAAGCAGAATAACACATGGTGGCTGACAAACTGTAGTTGACATGTCTGAGAAGGTTCGAAGAGAAGCTGCTTCACGAAATCACACTGGTCTGTTTCTCGGCTAAAGCCTTTTATCAGAGGAGTTTTCTGACTGCAGCAGGCTTGTGTAATGGATACAATGCAGACTGAAGCACATCTCCAACTCTGCCAGTGCCTAATGCCATTGTGCAGAACAAGAGTTACTGTACTGCACGCTTTCGTACCTGTCTCTACAACTTTGTGCCCTCTTTTATTACAGAATTTATTTTGGTACCACCCAAGAGCTGAAATATTTTTTTCTGCAAAAACATTTTTATGCCGTTCTAAAAGATAATCTTTTTTTCTAATCTTATTTTCATTAGAGATGTTTTTAGTAATATAATTCTTACAATTATTATTATTATTATTATTTAATGTTTAATGTTATAATGATCATTGATGATTTGTGCATATTCAAATATTTTGTGGACAGTGAAAAATATATAATTGAATTCATTATTATATCAGTAAATATAAAACAAACATGCTGCCCTCACCTTCATTTTTAACTCTGTAATATACATACTGTATATATATATATATATATATATATATATTTCTTCTCTGGAGATGCACAAAATACATTTCTTTGCCTGTTATTTATGCTGCATGGTGTATTGTTGTGGATTTGATAAATAAATTATTTGGACAGAATACAAAGTAGATTAATCATCTTCTTTGTTGTAAAAAATAATACATTGAACATGATAATATGAATATGTTCTCATTTGTGCTAATTTATATAAATAAGGCTTGGATTAAAAACAAAACAAAATACTAATATGTTTATATGTTCTCTATGTTTAGACATGAAAAAAATGATATTTTTTTTGAAAAGTTGTTGGTCTGCCTTAACCCCTTTCCAGCCATGTTTACCTGTCCTATTTATTAATTTCACTACATCCATTGGAGGTTGTGGTGTTAAGCACATAAGTGTGTTACCCTGTTCAGACTGTAGCAGTCCACATCAGTCTGAGTAATGAGGTGAAGAAGTGCAACTACCTCTTAATAATAAGGTCTGCTGACTGCACTAGTACTTATGAAGAAACAATTCCTCTTGTTAAGGCCTGTTGGCTGGGCCATCTCTTTAGAGAGATAATTTCTGTTATTAGGTGTATGCTGGAAAGTTGTGGGGTAGTTCTTCTTTTGAGGGGTTTTGGAAGATGTCTGTGGACTCAGACCTGATGTCTTGGGATAGCTGGTAGTGTTTAAGTCTTGTGTTTTCCCAGGGAAGCCCCAGAGGTCAGAGTTTGCCTTTTACAAATTGAGGGTTCTGCCGGCAGGCGCCAGGGCAGCGTGAAATGAGTAGGTTCCTCAGACCTTTGACCCGAACTCTGTTGCTGTGCCCACAGCCCTTTGTATAGGACATTGGTGGCCTTCCACCAACTTCAAATGATTCTAGAACTGTTAGAAAATTCTTTGATTTTGACTAATTTTAGGCAGACAATCTGGCAGAAAAACAGAGCTAGAATGTTCCTGTTTACACAGATTAGACCTGATAAATGGATCTCGAGGACTGTGATATGCTATAAATTCATGGAAATGGATGCTTCTGTAGACAATCTATGTGTTTCTTCATCATCACAAATTTATGGAACACATTTTTTTTTTCTTTTGTGCAGGTGTTTGTTTAAAATATTTATCAGAACATCTCAGATACATTTCTCAAAAATTCACACATTAATTAATTTATTCATTCATTCAAAAAATAACCATACAACTCATCTTTTAGCTGAGGCATTACAAATACACGTAAAATCTGTCCCTTTACTCTCTGAAATGCCCACATTGTCAGTGTTGCTCACCTAATTTATCTGTGTATACAACAAGTAACCTGGAAGTTTGAACTGAGACATCTGTCTATAATGTAATATTTCCTGGCCAAGTCAGTAATTCTTAATGAAAAAAAATATATATGTTCAACCCACCATGGTTCACCGTTCTGAAGAAAAACCAAACAATGGAAAAAAAGAGAAAATCTCCTCTCCTGTCCTCTGAGAGCTGTTTCCTTAGCCCTTACATGCGTGGGTGGCGGGGATGCACCCTGCTTGGCTTTCTTTAAACATCTCTGACGCCCCCACCGCTCAAAACATATATCTCATCAGGCTTGGTGGCCCCACTGGTTCATGGTAATTGTTTTCGGAAGTGAGAGCTGCATGGTTCAAGAGATCCCTAATTCTATCAGCAGTCCAGAAGCGGGACGGCAGGCTGGGTGAGACCATGCGGTGAGACCACTAGGAACCGTCAAAGCTCATTTACCGCCAACAGCATCCATATTCCTGTCACTCATCCACAGGCCTGCCTCCCAACTTGAACAGAGAAACATCTCCCAGACTTACATGTGGAATGATTGATGCATTAATTACTGGTCTTTGTTTATGGGCTGTGACAGGGGAGATGTAAGGCCTATATAACCGTCCAGGCAGGTTTTTACGTACGGAAATGATAAGATTTCTTGTGTCTTGTTTATGTGGGCAAAGATTTCCAATGGACATATGGGGTAATGTGGCCAAAAGGTTTCATGACCAATTCCTAATATTGATTGCAATATCATGTAATTGGACTTCTACCACTATTCAGAGACCTTCCAGGCTGCCCTGATCGACAATGAGATTATGGTCATGTGATCATGCTGGAGATTTGCAGAACATCATTTGTCGCAGACTTGAGGCAACTGAGGGGCTGGTCATGTTTTTCCTGGTGAGGTCTGTTTGTGGAATCATTACTCTTTTCCTGACGCAGACAAATCCCAGATGGCATTCCATTTGAACCTCTGTGCAGAGGCCTAGTGACACAAACAGAATAGCAGGAAATGGGTTCATCTAAAATTCCAGGGCAGGTCTATGGTTGTTGCATGCAAGGTGTCCTGAAGGGTTTCTCTGGTATTATTGCTTTACTACTGAAGGGGTTTTTGACCACAGTATTAAAAGTAGGCCAGACTTTTGATGTTTTGTTTTTGCTTTGAATTTCTAATGAAATGTTTCTGAAGATTGTATCTTCAGTGTCTTTGGAGATTTATTACTGTGTGTGTAATTGATTTTTTTCACTGCTGGAACTAAAATAAATATATTGACAGATAAACAGAAAGGCTCGAATGAGGACCTGTATTCATGCCGTCCGTTAGTTTTATGTGATTCTAAATTAATGTTGATATTATTAAGTTATGAAATGTGAAACTCTGAAATGTGTTACATTTTACATAACATTTTAAACTCAAACATAAAACACACTGTAGGTGTAGAGCTGGTTAATTAGAGAAATACATTATTTCAATCCATTTTTACTAGTGGATATTTGGCATTAGGAAAAGGCTTTGTGGCATTAGCTTTCAGTTAGGAAGGGGCCAGATGGAAGGTTTGCAGGTTTGGTCTACCGACATATGTTTGTGGAGAAATGGTGGTGAACCAAAAGCTGCTGCCATAGGCCTGCTGCCCACATGTGCACCTTCCCAGCTGGGTCTACCGTATTACACAGTGCATTAGCAACCCAAACTTGTCAATAAAAATACAATGTTGCATCACTTTGGTAAAGGGTAAACTCTGTTTGGGTACCACTTTATATTAAAGGGGCACTTGGCAACTCTAGTCATTTCTTCACTGATTTTCCCTTTTGTTGTCGCATGTTTTCTCATCGAGCTCCCCCTACAGCTGTGCGGCGTATATTTTCACAACACTGTCATAAAAAAACTAACTTGCGGCACCTTCTTCCCGCTTTCTACCTCTGCTCATGTGCATTTGTTATTATCGGAGCCGGCCAACTTTATCGCTTGGAGCGATGTCTACCGAGTGGGTAATACATCATACACAGTATCATAGAATTATGTCGAATTGCCATAAAGCAGTTCGTGTTTCTCGCTCGTTCTCGCTTCTCACAAGCCATCTATTTCCAACTTACTGGGACGGTAGTCCCCATGTTGCAAGGTTGGTTTTCCGTCTGGGGACGCTGGAAATGTAACTCTGCGTGTGCAGGCTATGTAACTCACCCGTAAACCTGACCATACCACAAAACAACAAGTCTGTTGCACAAAGTTGGTTTCAGATGTTACCCAGGTAAGTCTAAGATTAGTTTGAGCAAACTCTGTTTCTTCAGGCTCAAGAAGGTGAGTTGTTTTTTAGTTGTGCTCTTCACCATGGTAACTTACACAACAACGCTAACCTACTCCGGAGCAGGTTTTATTCAGGTTTAAACCAAAACTGTACCAATCAGCTGTGAGCAAAGTGACATCTATCTGATGCAATAAAGCCACCTGTATCTCTTTCTCCAAATTAAAGTAGTTTATATCAAAATTGCCTGTCTTTTCCTGCTACTTATTTAATATATTAATATGAATAATAATGATTTAGAATTCATAAAAAATATTCATTTGCTATATGAATTTACAATTCATATTAAACTTTGCTCTTAAATTAATAGGAATATACACAAATAAATCCAAATTTAAAGCTTTTTAAATTACAAAGCTTATGTGTTTTCTTTTGAGCTCTTTGTGAACCTATATAAATTATTTAATATTTTGTCAGATATTTTCTTCCAGCTGCCTTCTCAAACTTTGAGTCCAGCAGCAGTTTATTCCTTCCTTGTAAATGTAATCCATGTTATGTTTATTATCGATCTCTTAATCTTTGGCAGAGAAGTGAACTGTGCTGGATCTCTCAGAGAATGTTTATATCAAGTATTGTGAGTGCGCTGAACCTGATCTAAACAAGGTTAGATTTGTATGGTTTTGTATGAGTTTGCTCAGCTAGCTTCATGTAACAGGCTACTATCCCTACCCATACCTGTGATTCACCTCTACAGCAACAGTGTTTTGCAATACATCATGAAAACAATAAGTACACTGCATATAAATATTTTTTTTTATGTAAGTACATATAGTATTTAAAGACACATAATATAAAGTGTGACCAAATTTTGTTGAAAACCTAATCATAATCATACAATAATAATTAATAATTCATAATCTCAGGGCAGTGGCTCAGTGGTTCATGTAGGTTGTCTACAAACCAGGAGGTTGGTGGTTCAATCCCCGGTTCCACCTGACCATGTGTCGAGGTGTCCATGGCGACACTTGGTCAGCTGCTCCCGACGAGCTGGATGGCGCCTTGCATGGCTGACACCGTCGTCGGTGTATGAATGGGTGAATGTGAGGCAATGTCAGCGTTAATCACAGGTTCGTGTTTAAAGTCTGATCATTTCAATGGAGGTGAATCAATCAAAGTTCAAGTAACATTATTCAAGAACCGCTATAACGCCAAAACAATCTGTTACCTTAAATTATATGTTTATCTCTGTAAAGCTGCCTACAGTACCTAGGGGTTGGGTTACATGCTCAAAAATGTCTAAATGGTGTAATATAAATAACAATTATTATTGTCATAATGGCAAAATTATACCCCAATATAGAATTTCATCATGACGATAAAATTCCCATGCCCATTGCATTTGTGCATTGATGCCAAAGGTTTCTCACTGAAAACAGTTGAAAACTCTGCAAGTCGAAAAATTATGCTAAAGGGGTACCCTGTGCTTAAAAAAGTGACACCATTGGGTCTTGACCAAGCATCCATATTTAATGGGTTTGGAGTGAGAATGTTGACAAAACAAAGCCTAAACGCTTTACTTTAATACAATAGCTTGATCTACAGAGGGTCACTTATATCTCCGTTATATATATCATCATATATATATATTAGGCAAAATGGCTGACAAATCATATATACAATAACTACAAATATTTAATGGTTTACAGACACTATTCCATATCGCAATTAGAACAAAGCACAAAGGGTTAGTTCACCCAAAAATGAAAATTAAGTCATTAATTACTCACCCCCATGCTGTACCAACCCCGTAAGGCCTTCGTTCGTCTTCGGAACACAAATGAAGATATTTATGATTAAATCTGAGAGGTTCATGACTGCTACATAGGCTCCCTAAGGGATTAAAACTTGACGGCCCAGAGAGTCATTAAAGAAAATGTTTAAATATTCCATGTCGCAACAGTGGCTCAACTATAAGTTTATCAAGCGACGAGAATACTTTTTGTGCGAAAAAACAAACAAAAATAACGACTTTATTCGACTATTCCTTTTCTTCCTTGTAGGCCTGAAACGAGACTTCAAGAGATTTCCACGACGCGCACGCGCGAGAACTTAACTGAAGTAGTTGAAGGAGATCGCAATTCTCGCGCATGCGTCGTGGAAATCTCTCGAAGTCTCGTTTCAGGCCTACAAGGAAGAAAAGGAATAGTCGAATAAAGTCGTTATTTTTGTTTGTTTTTTCGCACAAAAAGTATTCTCGTCGCTTGATAAACTTATAGTTGAGCCACTGTTGCGACATGGAATATTTAAACATTTTCTTTAATGACTCTCTGGGCCGTCAAGTTTCAATCCCTTAGGGAGCCTATGTAGCAGTCATGAACCTCTCAGATTTAATCATAAATATCTTCATTTGTGTTCCGAAGACGAACGAAGGCCTTACGGGGTTGGTACAGCATGGGGGTGAGTAATTAATGACTTAATTTTCATTTTTGGGTGAACTAACCCTTTAAGAATAAATAACTTACTGTTCACAATCCTCAGCTGGATCAGTTGCTCCTCGAAGTGAAACTAAACCAGCACTTCTGAGGTAAATTTCTTAGGATTATTATTACGATATTATTATTCCTCACTGCGTAGCAAGACGACGTAAAGTACATGATTCTTATTAAACTTGATGTGTTTTATCCAGCTGATGTGGGCGTTGACAAGTTTGCATGGATTGCCTTGGATAATATGCGTTTGAATAGCGCACGCTCTCAGTAGGCGTGCTCACATTAACAGATAATGAGCTGAAATAAGAACGACTGACATCTCTCTCTTTTCATACAGATTACATAAACAGAATATTTATTGTCGTTTTGAATTAGATCATTTAAAACTACATCACTTAAATGATTATAAGGATATATAGCTCATGCCTGGGTGAATAGTATTTGCTGAGTTTTGTTTAAGTTTAGAGACGTGCTCCAGAAAAAAAAGTTCACGGAGAGGAAGAAAGAACAGCCTGTTTATTTTCTTTATTTTACAAAAGCACAATGTTTTGTTTTGATTGTAAGTGGACACATAAAAGTAGACATTTTACAGTTTATTTTGTCATATTTCTTAAGTCTGTATGACCATAAACGACGGAATATTTGAAGTCTATTTTGCTGCTATGTGAAAAAAATAGAGCAAAACGCGCCGGCATGTTCCCGACCCCAAGAGGGTTAACCCTCTGAGGTCGGCTATCGCGTCGGCGCGATAGTCTCGCTTTTTTCTTATCAGTGCAAAAGAAACTCAAAATACTCTGTTGATTTTGATCTTACATATTAAGTGTTGTACATCATTAGATCCTGATAAGTGTCTATTTTTTTTGTGGATACTCACAATAAAAACAAAGTGTTGTGCTTTTCGCCAAATAAAGAAAAACAAACATGATGCGCGTTCTGCCTTCTCTCTGTCAGTGAAGTCCATTCTGAAACGCGTCCTAAGATTATTTTTAATTCCGCGAATACTTGTCATACAGGCACGAGTGTTTTTCCATAATGAAGCTTGAACTCTCTTCTTTTAAATGAATGAATTTATATAAAAAAAAACAAATATTCTCAGCTTATGTAATCTGTATGAAAAGTGAGAGATGTCAGCATTTTTTTTGTCCAGCTCATTCCACCTAATTACGCGTTAATGTGCCACGCCCACGGAGAGCGCTCGCTATTCAAACGCAAATGATCTTAGACAAGCCGTTCAAACATGCCAACGCCCACCAGCTGGATTATAAAACACATCGTGTTTAGTAAGTATCTTGTACAGCTGTGTACACAGCGTATCCTTTCGCTGTGAGGAATAATACTTTCTAACCCTGGAAAATGTACCAGAAGTGCTGGTAGTTTCATTTCGAGGAGCAACGGATCCAGCTGATGTAGTAAGTCATTTATTCTAGTGCTTTGTTCTAATCGTGATATTGAATTTGTCGGTCTGTAAGCCACAAAAAGACTGTTTAAATATGAATTGCGTGTCTGTGTGTAGGTGTCACGATACACACACACAGGAAACGTAAGATCCAAAAGCAGTATATTTAATGGGTAATCCGTACTCACAAACCAGTCCAGGCAAGGGTCAAAAGTCCAATAAGGCAATCCAAAACATGAAATACAGACAAGAACCAGACGGATACAAATACCAGAGGTGTGGGGACATCATACAAGGACTCCGTAACAAACACTGAAACTAACAGGGTATATATACACACAGAACTAACAAGGTGACGGGAAACAGCTGTGTGCAATGATCAGATGAGTGGCAGAACAGAATGTTGTGAAATGTAGTCTAATGTGAATGACACCGTGAATAAGAGGACCTCTAGTGGAAACCAGGAAACATAACCAGACACTGTGACATAACCTCCCCTCTACGGAGCGGCTACCAGACGCTCCAAGACCATACAAACAAACAAGAGTCTAGGCTGTATATGTTTACAGCCTGGAACAAAACTTGTTTTTAGTCTGTATATGTCACCGGTGCGGGCCGGGGCGGACTCGGATGACCAGCCACCCCTGACTTAGACACCACCGTGAGGAACCGACACCACGGGTCTGCAACAGATGGACAACGCAGACCAGAGATAAGTTCAAAGGAATAACAATCTTTATTGAACACAATATATCAATGAGCTCAAATGTGATAGACTTCAGTGTCCTCTAGGTCTTCTTCGGCTACGAGTAGGTACTGATCAAACTTCACAGTTCGCCCTGACGGCGACTTCACCAATGATACGGCTCACTTCAGGACTCGGACAGTAAGTAGGAAGGTAAGGATTCTTCTCAGTACAGGATACTTTCGTCAGTGCACAGTAGTGGGACAATGATTCAAAGGATTACTTCACCAGCGATGCTGCATACTTCCAGACTCAGACAGTAAGTAGGAAGGTAAGGATTCTTCTCAGTACAGGATACTTTCGTCAGTGCACAGTAGTGGGACAGTGGTTTAAAAGCTTACTTCACCAGCGATGCTGCATACTTCCAGACTCAGACGGTAAGTAGGAAGGTAAGGATTCTTCTCAGTACAGGATACTTTCGTCAGTGCACAGTAGTGAGACAGTGGTTTAAAAGCTTACTTCACCAGCGATGCTGCATACTTCCAGACTCAGACGGTAAGTAGGAAGGTAAGGATTCTTCTCAGTACAGGATACTTTCCAGCTCAGCTGTATCACTCTGGGCTTCTGATGGAGAGCAGATATAATAACTTTTCACAAATGTGTAAGCAGGGGTTGGGGCCACTTCTCAGCAAAAGCACACCACACTCGTGTTCACTTCAAATCCACAGCCATGAATCAATGTATATAAATAAGGCAAAAGCACTGCAATTCACTCACACGATAGGGCTGATCAGAGGCCTCACTCCATTCGTTACACTCCCGTGGGGGATATTTAATCCTCAATTCCTCCTCAGCACACTCCGAAAACACATAGCTTCCCCAACAGTCAGATTTACATTCACTGCATCCTCTTCGAGCTTTTCGAATGTTCGTAAGATGAAATCAATTCACTTATCTTTCTCTCTCCCTTCCCACAGCGCAGATTCAATCGATAAATCAGTCCAGCATATTCCCACAGACGAACTCTGATCCAGCAGACTTCAAAGGGCGGCTTCCACACCCAGACCACTTCCCCAAGCAAGCTTGTGCCCAAAACTGCTCCGAAAAAAACAGAACCCCGAAACCTCTCTGAATAGCCTTTATCTTTGGCTTGTAAAGCAGGAAGCCTGTGTGAACGCCGCTCCTCTCTCCCTCGCACCTGCAGTGCATTAGCGCTAATCAGGCCGGACAATGTTTCTGCCACACCCGGAACCGGAGTGGGATGTGTCGCACACAAATCGTTCCCTCGGGAAACTCGTGACTCATCAAGAGGGTTCCGCTCGCTAAGCGTCTTTGTCACCCGTGACATCTAGCTAATTTTCCCCTTCATGTCAACTGTGAGGGGGGTGAACTCATCCGTTTAAATTATATTAAGCCTTAAAGTTCTGCATAATTAAGGGCGTGGCCACTTGAGTGACAGGTGGATTGCCGCTGATGTCACTAGCCGTTTGTCTGCTGTCTGTTAGTGTCACGTCACTTCAGTTAATTCCAGCTGCTGAATTCGCCATCTCTGTCGTGTTTTTGCTTTTTCGGGATTATTTCATACAATTTAATACAAGCATTATACCTTCGCCCAAGCCTTTGGATTCCATCATCGTTGCGTAAAGAGAGAACAACCAGCGCTGTTTTTCAGTTGTTTTCCTCTGTGAACATGCACTCATCATAAATGTCTGACAATTTCTTTGCATTTTGGAGTTTTCAGATTTAAAAACGTCTATAGATATAGAGGCTACACTCGCTCTGCGATACCGTTGCTCTCACGGAACAGATAGACTATGCTTATTTAACTTTTTAGTGTTAAATAAAAAGTACCGTCAGATGAAATTCTGCAAGTGTCAATGCTTTCTCCATCCATGCAATAAATGCAAATCCTTCAATGAACGCGGATTTCTAACGCATTTACTTGAACTTCTGAGGTAATAACTTTGGTTTGACTCATTTGAGAGGCAGCCAAAATCAGAATTTAAAATGGACTGAATAAAGCTCTCTGCGAACTTGACAGCACTGCCGCGCTGACTGACATGTATGTGCATGAATCACTGTCACACACACACGCTCAGAAATATTGTAAGTTACTGCATAATTCATTTTTAACTAGCAGAATAATACAGCATCACGACACACATAGTCTCACTTTTAGCTATGTCTTTTAACTATTATAGTGCGCAATAACATGAACTGTATTGGCTCTATTGAACTCTATTGGCTTTATTTCATCAAGTCTCTTTAGCACGAGGCCCTGTGCGATCGCACACTAGGTACTGCAAGTAGCATATAGCATTAGCTCCTAAGCCTGAACAAACTTTATCACGTCGAGCTAGG
Organism: Tiaroga cobitis; assembly: GCA_030578255.1. Lineage (NCBI taxonomy): Eukaryota > Metazoa > Chordata > Actinopteri > Cypriniformes > Leuciscidae > Tiaroga > Tiaroga cobitis. Next base: position 45,607,380 of record CM060608.1, on the reverse strand, counting down.
TGGGCATGGTTTCAGCAGCCAGGCACCTCAGCTCCACCCACATCCAGCCTCTTTGCCCATTTTCTGTTATCCGGGAGTGACGTGCTGCCAAGATGGCGATGGCCGGCTCCGCCCACTTAAGGCTTCAAAAATGCTCTTCTGAAACACTATGGGTGACGTCACGGACACTACGTCCATATTTTTTTACAGTCTATGGTTTTGTTCTATTATAGCGAACAAGTGGCGCAGTTGCACCGTTTTTTTTATGTGTTCTCAGAGTGAGCCCATACATGTGTGTGTCAAATTCGGTGAAAATGTCTATTTTTGTTTTAGAGTTTTCGACATTTATATGTATGAGAGGATAAAAAAGGACCCATGGGCGACTTTGATTGAATTTTTTTGCACCTTCTATCAAAATTTTGACATTTGGGCATTAGAGTTTAGCCAGCGACCTATGTTTCCGAATTTCCAACGGTGGTTTCGTCTCGAACGGTTTTAAAGATATTGTGCTACACCTTTATGTGGTAAATAATAACCAGCACAGCGTTTAGTAGACTTCAACTTTTATTGTGTAATACAATATTAATGTAGGGGGGGGGAACCAAATCAAAGCGGAACCAAAGTGCGGGTATTGTTGCATCACGGTATCTAGGTAACGGCAGCCTTCCTCTTCTCTCAGATCGAGATTTGGGAACGAAGATAGCGGTTCGCTCTTTCACTCACTGATTCCGTGATTCTGTTTTCCAGGTTGGTACTTTATGAAAGAATGTTTAAAACAGTTTCCTTCTGAAGTGTATGTGGTGTATTAAAGCTTGAATGAGTGTTTAGGGAATTTTTTAAGTGTGTAGCCGAATTAAAGAACCGCATTTACAACCGCGGGAAAAGGGCATTGTTAACAATGGCGCGAGCAGCTGAATAGTACATGATTATTGTAGCTATATGGATGAATAGGGTTTCATCTAAGAGAGTTGAGAGTAGTGAAGCACAAACAAAATCATTTGTTAAGGCAGTTACAGCATTTGAAACCCGTAACAATATTCGCAAATGTTTTTTTAAAGGGGTCATGACATGAGAAACCAAATTTGCCTTGATCTTTTGGTATTTAAGAGGTCTTTGTACCATTAAAACCTCCTGCAAGTTTCATAGCTTAAGACGTCCTCCCCATTATAAACAAACCATTTATTTAATCAAGCTCTAAATACAGCTCATTCTAGATCCTTTGAACTAAGTGACGTCACGGTACGAAGTGACGTACCAGTCGTTTGCATATGACCGCCTCCAGCGCAAGACAACTACGCCTTATTTGACATCATTGCATGCGTTGAAGTGCAGCGAGAGGGTCTGTTTACGCCACGCAGATGTGCTGTTCCTGGCTGTGGACAAACAACATGTTTGAATGCTGCCGAACGATCCAGACGTCAGGGAAAGCAGTTGGATGCAGTTTATTTGCAGCATATGCAGCCCGCCAAAGCCTTATTTGTTCGGTGAGTGATGTAGATGTGTAGATGTAGAGTGTGACAGGGCGCATGTTACTGAAAGAACGACGAGAGAGAGAGAGAGAGAGAGAGAGACAGAGAGAGAGAGAGAGAGAGAGAGAGAGAGCCCCGGCCGTGCGCGCGCCTTCAAACTGTCTTGCTCTCCCTCTCTCTCTCTCTCCCTCTCTCTCTCGCGCATATGAATCAAAATCAATTGAGAATTGACACGATGGTAAATGATCGGAAGACCGAAGTGTCACGTGGCGGAGCATTGTGTAGCCTACATGTGATACAAAATGATTAAATAATTTATGCATAAGCAGCACTGACGATGGGCGTTAACACTGAACTCTTAAAGGGGAAACACCTCCAAAACAGACTGTTTGAATCAGAGGGGGAGAAACAGGCTGGGAAAAGGTCATAATCACTACATTTTTAAAGTTTTTTTGTACAAAAAACTATAGTAATACTATAATTGCACATAAGGGAACATAATAAAACAAAACAAAAAAAACATGTCATGACCCCTTTAACGATACCAAACATGTTAGGTTTCGCCTTATGGTTAGTGCAAAGTTGTAAATTAGCATTAACCATAAGGCGAAACCTAGCATGTTTGGTATTGTTGGACTCGGCAAGGATTCAGGAATGTAAGGAGATGACTCCTGTGAAAATAAGTCAACCAAATCCAAAGTTATAAGCATGTAAATATTTTTTTTCACGACTAAGTGGCGCTGGTCCGAAACTTCTCAGACTATTTCATGGCATTGTGCCGATGACCCATTCCAAGTTTTGTAATGATACGTTTATGCATTCAAATACAGAAATTTAGGACAAAATTCAAAATGGCCGACGCCCAAAATGGCCGATATAGGAAAATTGGATATTATTTGTCTCGGCATGATGCCCCAAATCAAACAAGACCAGTTATCTGATTTTTGGACAAATTGTTGATTGTCGCAAAAATAGCCATTTTTTGTATCTCCGGACCAGTAGGTGGCGCTGCGCCGAAACACAGCATGTCGCCTCAGGTCATGCTTGTGATAATATGTTCCAAGTTTGGTCTGAATACAATAAAGCGTTGAGGAGATACAGCCTTACGTCTGTTTTCACAAGCGCTGGGTAAAATTTGTTTACACGGTATTCGAGAACGGTTTGACGAATTGACTTGAATTCCATAACTCTTTGTTATCATGGTCTAAAGATGATCTGGTTAAATTTTCGTGAAAATCGGAGCAACGGCCTCGGAGGAGAAAGTTTTTTTTTTTTTGAGAATTCAAAATGCCAGATACATTTTCATGACGGTAAATGATGTCATAGGGTGAAATTGAATCGGCTTGAGCCAAGGAATCAGAGGAAACAATATTTTGTTTCTAGCCCTTACGGTTCAAAAGTTATTAGCATAAACATGAGTGAAACTTTGGACAGTTGGTGGCGCTAGAGGGATTGAGTTAGAGAATTCGAATTTGCTATGTTGACAGATCAGACTGTCCTCTATCAATGTGCCAAATTTCATAACTTTCCCGCAAGCGGTTATAGCTGAAATATAGCTGCAAGCAGCAATTATTGGGGCCAAGCGCAAAGAAGATGATAAGACATGCCAACATGGTAGGGAGTGTCAGACCATCTGCAACAATAAACAAATTAAAGACATTTAAAGATGATTTTAAGCAAAGTGGCTGAAAAATCATATATAATTAAAAATATGATTTAATGGATTATCACTTTCGACCAATAGGTGGCCAATTATGAAATTGATGTGATGTGGTCAGAGTGAGGTGACAATAACACATACAAAGCTTGGTGGCAATATAATCATGGTGGCATTGCAGAGATAAAGCCTGAATAGACATTTTGGAATCATGCCGCAACCTTGCTCCTGTGGTATATGAAAACAGTTTCGTCTATCGACACGAAAACCATATTATTTTGTCGACACGGTCTGCAGATGTTATGAGTTGATTTTGGTGAAAATTGGACAAACGGTCTAGGAAAAGTTAGAAAAAGTAGTTTTTAACCCTCTGGGGTCGGCAATCACGCCGGCGTGATCTGCTCGCTTTTTTTCTTATCAGTGCAAAAGAGACTCAAAATACTCGGTTGATTTTGATCTTACATATAAGTGTTATACATCATTAGATCCTGTTAAGTTTCTTTTTTTTTGTGGATACTCACAATAAAAACAAAGTGTTGTGCTTTTCACCAAATAAAGAAAAACAAACATGATAAACAAACAACCCTTCACATGTAAATAAATAGTTTAGGTGATTGCACACGCCCCCGATCAATGCCATAAAAACACAAAGATTCTTCATGAGATTCACTGATAGTTCATCGCATTTTGAGGATGGCACGGTACTCCGGTGAAGAAGCCCTTCAGATGATTCTGGACAGCGAGGAAGAATTCACCTTTTCCTCAGAGGAAGATTGTAACTCGGACGAGGAACGGCTGCATTTTGAAGAGCGAATTGACCCCGCCGAGGATACAAGTTCAAGAGTAAGTTGTTTAGTGTTATATACTTCTTTTTCTGATAATATAGAACTCATATGAATTTTCAGACTATATTTTGCTTAGCTTTTGACATCTTACAGAAAAGATTGCCTCACAATATCCCTAACATTCGTGTATACGCTCGTGTAAACTTTTTAAATGTGATATTAGCCTACTCTCTAAGCGTATTTGTATATTAAATACAAACATTCTGACATCTTACAGAAAAGTTTGCCTCACAATATCCCTAACATTCGTGTATACGCTCGTGTTTTTTAAATGTGATATTACTCTCTAAACATATTTGTATATTAAATATATATAGTTTTGATTAGCTTATGACACTGATTATCATGCTAAAATACTGCCTTATGCGTTATGTATTTTGTTTGCGAATAACTGCATGTTTAGGTTATATAGCCTATTGATTTAGTTAAATATATTTCAGCCTCCGGTAAAATATGTGATACTGTCTAAATACAATATATTTTTTAAATATAAATGTTGAGTTTTAGTTAGCCTATGACACTACTTATGCTAAAATAGTGCCTTATGCGTAATGTATTTTGTTTGCGAATAACTGCTTAGGTTATATAACGAGAAATATATTTCAGGCTCCGGTAAAAGAGGTCTAAATACAATATATTTTTTATATAATTAAATGTTCAGTTTTGGTTAGCCTATGACACTATATCATGCGTAAATAACTGAATATAGGTGTAAATGTTTGACATGTAGTGATGTCGTTCGCGAACGATCCGTTCATTGAGTGTAGGGTATCACTAAATGTGTGCGGTCCATATGGGCCATCAACAGATATTTCTCCATCCCATGGCCCAGATATATACATATATTGTGCATCCATACCCATTAATTGTCCATCAGTTTACTTTGGATAATGTATGCTAACAGTATTTTTTTTTTTTTTTAGGAATGTGTCTGCATCATGCTCTCCTTCGCCAGCACCTCGCAGAGGGACACGCAGGTGTCGTTCAGTTCTCAGTGCGATCCAGAATCATACTGAGTTAGTGCACAGACGTAATATTTTACAGATTAAATTTAGCCTAAGTGTGTTTACATCATCATAATGTAAAAGTAGGCTACCTATTCTTGTGCAAAATTACAAAAAAAAATTTTTTATCCATGGCAATTAGTGATTGATAATGATAATAATACAGTTTATTTGATTGTGTTATCAGCATGCTCACTTTTTTCTTTTTTATAATACAAGTTTGGTCTTTTTTTTCTTGTGATGTGTTAAATACCCCGGGAGATAAATAGCTCTCAGAGAAAGAATTTTTCCCTGGGACCATAGAAGGATCTGACGTCCCAGTTTGTAAAGTGGGCGAGAACCAAGACCCCCCTGATGGTTGATATAAGAGACCACCGATGTGTTTTCTGTCCGGACAAGAACATGGTGGCCCCTTAGGTCTGGGAGGAAATGTTTCAGAGCCTGAAACCCCACGAGAGAGGCATCTGTCGTTAGCATAACGTGACGACAAGGAGCTCCCAACACAGGGCCTTGGGACTGAAACCGAGGATCTTTCCACATAACCAGGGCGCGATGAAACCGTCGCGAACTCATGATCATGCGAAGCGGATTTCCCCTCGGGGAGAATCCCCTGGTTCTGAGCCACCACTGTAACGATCTCATGTGCAGGAGGCTAAAAGGTGTCACGTTGGACGCAGCTGCCATGAGACCTAACAGTCTCTGGAACTGTTTTACAGTGGATGACTGGCCTAGCTTGACCTGATCTACTGCGACGAGAATCGAAGCAACACGAGCAGGTGACAACTGTGCCTGCATCGTCGTCGAATCCCACACTACACAGAGAAAAGTGGTTCTCTGTAATGGAGAAAGAACACTCTCAATGGCGTTGAGCCTCAACCCCAACCTCTTGATGTGAGCAAGAACGGCATCTCGATGCCGAACCGCCTGTTGTTCTGATTGAGCTAGAATTAACCAATCGTCCATAAAGTTCAGAATACGGATGCCCCGCAGCCTCAGCGGGGCTATAGCCGCATCTATACACTTCGTGAACGTGAAGGGTGACAGTGCTAGGCCGAACGGAAGAACCCGATATTGGTATGCTTCGCCCCCGAAAGCGAACCTCAGGAACTTCCTGTGTTGAGGGAGAATAGATACGTGGAAGTAAGCGTCCTTCTATCGTGACGAACCAGTCCTCGGATCTGATTTGTGACACGATCTATTTGAGAGTGAGCATCTTGAATTTGAGCTTCCCTACAGTGCGATTTAAGAGACGCAGATCTAGAATGGGACGCAGCCCTCCATCGAAGCTAACGATGAAGTACCGGCTGTAGTATCCTAACTCCCTGCTGGGTGGAGGAACCCGTTCTATAGCCCCTTTTTGCAGCAGAGTTTTTACCTCCTGTTCTAATACCAGAGCCTGCTCGGGGCCCACCACCGTGGGCAGAACCCCTCTGAACCGAGGTGGACGCGTTCTGAACTGAATAGCGTACCCGTTCATTATAATATTCAGGACCCACTGAGAAACATTGGGAAGCATTTCCCATTCCGCCAGGAACACTACTAAGGGAACCAGCCTCTCGAGGCTGGCCTCTGGATGAACATCCCGAGTGACAGACACAGCGCCCTGTAACATACTGGCAGGAAACAGCTGGTCTGAGCACTCCACAACCCTCCTCGGTGGGGGCGAGCGTCCCTCGGGAAATCGCTCGCCGAGTCTCTCTACGCCCTGTATAGGCAGGGTTAGTAGAACAGACCCCTGAGGGCATCGAGAAAGACAGGGCACCGTGTTCTTGTGCGGTGAACTCAAGTCTTTCCCGATGGGGACCACCCTCAGAGTCCTGACGTTCAGCCCGTCAGGACTTTTTCGACGCGGCCTTCCTGGCGACAATGACTGTCCTCAGATCAGTCCTGCCCCGAGAAGGCCGCACCGGAGAGCGGCCAGTTTCTCTGTGGGGGGGCACGAGGCGCGACACTCCGCTTCTGCTGCGCTCTTTTGAATGAGGAACTCGGCGGCTGGGACTGCCTTCGCTCAGCAGCCCCAGCGACACGTACTTTGAGGGGAATAAATTTATGAAAAGCAGCCGCCTGTTTTTTCTCTTCCTGGAACCTCTCAGTGACAGAGTGAAGAGCATCACCGAAGAGGCCCGCAGGCGAAACGGGAGCATTTAAAAGGAGAGATTTATCTTTTTCTTTCATAGAAGTTTGACTCACCCATAAATGCCTTTCTGTGGCCACCATGGCTGCCATAGACCGACCGATAGATTTAGCTGTCTCCCTGGTGGCCTGGAGAGTGAGATCAGCGGTCTGCCTTAGCTCATTGATCATATCAGCAGAAATCCCCACCCCCCCCCCCCCACAAGCATCTTTAAGCAGGTCGGCTTGATAAGCCTGCAAAATGGCCATAGTATGCATACATGCAGCCGCCTGACCAGCCACCGAGTAAGCCTTCCCCACGAGCACAGAAGTATTTTTTAGAGGTCTTGATGGAAGAGCCGGTGCTTTAAATGAAGATGACGAAGCAGGAGAGAGATAGCTCGCGAGCGTCTCCTCCGCCTTCGGCATCGTCACATGCCCCGCAGATTTCGCACTAAATATGTTTCCATATGCATTAGATTGATTAGTGTAAATTCTGCTAGAAACAGGTCTAACCCAGGTCTTTGAAACCTCAGCATGAAGATCTGAGAAGAATGGTAAGCACCGGCGAGAAGGCTGAGGTCTTGCAGACAGAAATCTATCGTCTAGTTTGCTTTTATTTCTAGACTCTTGTCTATCAGCTGCCCACTCGATACTGAGCTTTTCAACAGCCCTAGATAACACATCCATCAAACCTTCTTCAATTGCAGTATACTGTGACAAACTAGTTTCCTCTGATGCAAAACTTTCGACATCCAGCTCCTCAGAACTGGATAATCTCAATTCAACATCATCATGTGCCTCAACCCGGGCAGAAGTAACCGCCGCAGCGCGTGCTTCCAGAGCCGGGTGAGAGGCACTGGATCCCGCTGGAGAAAGCTGAGATAGGGCGGGGCCCGTCTCAATGTCGCCGGTGAGATCCATCTGCGAACCCCAAGACAAGCGCCGCCGCTCTGCCTCAACAGAAGCGGGACCCGAGCCTTGGGGAGCTCGCAGCATACCGCTCTCCTCGAAGAGCGATCGCCGCGAGCACAGAGTTCTCAGAGGAAAGCGCACGCAATGCTCACAATCGACTCTCTCAAGAGCCGACTGGGCATGCTGCACTCCCAAACAAGCCACACATAGCTCGTGTGAATCCACCCGTGATGTATCGTGTACAGGGGGGAACACACTTCCTATACTGCTTGCTCATATTGTTTTTTTAATATATATATATATATATATATATATATATATATATATATATATATATATATATATATATATATATACATATATATAGTGATAAACTCCTGACAGAACAGACAAACACAATCGAAAGATTCAGACACACACAGAGCGCTGTTGAAGTAACAGAGCTGGCGGCTTATGTATTCAGGGGATATTTATAGCTTCCTGGTCGATGACGTCACTTGCTGTGACGCTCCATCTCTCCATTGACTGATTTCATTCATGCTTCAGACGCGTTACGCTGGGGGGCGTTCCCACTGCGATTACATGCAGCGGTAGTCCCTGAAGGGGAACTGTACTTAAAAGGTCCCATGACATGAAATTTACACTTTCTGAGGTTTTTTAACATTAATATGAGTTCCCCTAGCCTGTATATGGTCCCTCAGTGGCTAGAAATTTCAATCGGTGTAAACTGAGCTTTTGCAATCTTTCTCTGCCTTTGAGAAAATGAAAGCTCAGACGGGCTGATCTTGAATGACGTCATACGGAGGAAAGGTAACCTCCCCTTTCTCTGCTTTGCCCGCCCAGAGAATTTGGCTCGCCCATGAGAAAATGAGCTAGGAAGTACGAACGCGATTTGATTTTTTCCTCGAGAGATATCATGGCGCACAAACGAGCGTAGCATGGCAGTTGATCAGTGTTCGGATGTACAAATGAACACAAAAGTATTTTTTAGTTCCTTCATCCGAGCCTCTGAAGAAACAATGGGTTAATTTTATTTCCTCCGGAAATGCGCCGACACAACATTCCAAAGTTTTGTATGGTCCAAACATTTCACCGACGACTGTTTCCTCAACTTGGGCCAATACAGAGCTGGCCTCGATGAACATCTGAAAATAAATCGATCGAGCTACCAAGCAACAATTTCTGATGTGTAGCCTAATTGTTCAAGTTCAGACAGGTAATCTTTCTCTCAAAATCGTTCAATACTGATTATGCATCAGTAAGTCAAGCCAGTGACTAAAATATCAACTTCACATCGTTTCTTTTAGTAGGATGAAAATAACCTTATTTAAATTGTGAACAAATTATACACAGAAAGCGATCAAAGAACAATCTTTCCACACAGCGCGAGTTTATCTGGACAACTCGTTATGAAATCAATGACGCACGTTACACTGCACAACAAAGCTCTTACTGTATGTACATAATCGTCTTTGTAATGGTGAAAGCATTAGAGAGAGTGCAGAAACTGCGTTGCAATGATAAGATCTTTATTCTCGCGATAAACAGACTGTCATCTGCTTGCTCAATGCTCATCACGGCAACATTTTATGTGATGGGAATAGATCTAAATACTTTAAAAACTTCTCACGATTCGTTAATCTCGATATCTGTAATAGTAAAAACGTATAATAGCTGTAGTAAAAGTATTCGAGAGAGTTTCACATGTAATACGTAGCTATTTCATATGCAAGCATGTCAGCCAATCACAGCAGTGGCCGATTGCACTGAATCCCACACCAGAAACCCTTCAAACAGAGCGCTAAAATCAGGCTAGGAAAAATGCCTTTTATTTCTAAATTATGACCATTTTTTATCTAAAAACATACTAACATTATAAGGGCAACCCAGGAAACATTATAAAATAATAAAATAACACCATGTCATGGGACCTTTAAAGATTAAATGAAAATGTTGGTACTTGATGGTACTTAAAAGTACATGTTGTTGACAACTTACATGAGCTTAATGTGATGGGTGTGCATGCCTCTGTGAACACAGTCCTGAGATGTCCCGAGAATTTATGACAACAAGTGAAGAGAAGCCTTTCTCGCACAGATACGTGGTCACAAAAGGGAAAAGGAAACGCACGGCCTTGTCGGAAAGCACAGGGTATTCACTGTGCTGCTTTATCCAAAAGTCCCACAATGTCTGCTTTCTGAAATCTGCCTTCAATGTTTTGTCTCAAGACAACTCTATTAAACTCTACTGTTCACCAATAGTTAAGTCCTCTGAAGCCATTTGAGAGGTGTCAATGCTGAAAGAGTTTCTCCTCCAGCTGCTAGCTTCAGCTTCAGGCATCACTGGGAAATAATCAAGGAACTGTTGTCTGAGCGACACGAGGTGTGCAGTGATTTTCTCCCTGATTCCACCATCAAGCGTCAGGTCATTGTCAGACAGAAAACTCTCCAAAGCAGGGAAAGCTGAAAGATCACCTGTCTTGACTTTGATTTCAATTAACTCCAACTTTTTAAGCAGTGCATTGATTTTGTCCTGCACGTCAAAGACATTGGAGAGTCCCCGTAGTCCCAAATTCAGTTCGTTTAAACGTGGAAAAACTGTCAGACAAGTATGCCAGCTGACGGAGCCACACAGTATCCTCGAAAATGTCTGACAAGGGGAAATTTGCCTTGTAAGAACATCTGGACCTCTTTGTGCAATTCGAAAGGCCTCGAAAGCACCTTTCCTCTTGAAAGCCACCTTACTTCAGTATGAAGCAAGAGTTGGACTTGCTCACTGCCCATTTCCTTTGCAGAGCACACAAAAAAGCGAGAATTCATCGGTCTGGCCTTAAAGAAATTCACAGTTTTCACAGCAGAGTCCAGCACAGACTTCAGGTCATCAGGCATCATCTTCACTGCCAGCGCCTCATGATGGATGCTGCAGTGAGTCCAATACATCTCAGGTGCCACCTCTCGGATGCGAGCTGCAACTCCACTGTGACGACCTGTCATAGCCCTCGAGCCACCTGTACACACTCCCACACACTTTTTCCAGTCCAGACCGTTCTCTTGGATAAACGCATCCAGTACATGGAATATGTGCTCTGCTGTAGTTCTGGTCTCTAGTGACTGGCAGAACATAAATTCCTCCTGAGCTGCACCATCATTTTCATATCTCACATAAACCAATAAATTGGCCAAAACTGCAACATCTGTAGTCTCGTCAAGCTGGATGGCAAAATATTGACTGATTTTAATGCGCACAATCAGTGTCTTTTTAACATCGTCAGCCATGACTTTTATTCTCCGTGATACAGTGTTATTTGAAAGCGGCAGCTTTCTCTCCACACATGATGGGTGTCATCTCTTTGGCTAAAGGTAGACACAGTTGTTCCCCTATTGTGTGCGGCTTACCACCTTTGGCGATCCGGAGGCTGGCACGAAATGAATCTTCCAGTGCTTTGATTATGGGTGTACCACAGGATTTAATGGTGGATTTTGACTGTTCACGTTTTCGCAAAAAAATCCACTGGTTTGTCCTTAAGCACCGTCTGTTTGGTTACAAGATGCCGTTTGAGAAGCGATGGTGTCATGCCTTCATTGCTAAGAACTTTGCCACATACCACACACTGCGGCCTGGGCTCTTCCTCTCTCCCGCTCCAAATAAATCCAAATTTGATATAGTTCGGGTCATAATTTCTCACTATTTTGTAGTGTTTGCTGCTGCTAGCAGATGCTCTCACTGTCTGCTCACCGGCACTATCAAAGCTAAGATTATTTACAGGTCATCACTTTTATCAATAATTGGAACAGAATTTCAAAAATATTTTGCAATAAATATTTTTCTATTAATCTACTAATCTGCCTTTACATTGCTTCAATGCATTACTAACTAACTTAAACACCTCTGATTGGCCATTGCGTTCCAGAGATCAACACCATTTATTGGTACCATTTATAGTACCATTTATTTGCGCTTTTCCACTGCATGGTACGGTACGGTACGGCTCGCTTCGGCTCGCTTTAAATGGTACCACCTCTGTTGAGGTTCCAAGCGTACCGTACTGATACTAAAATGTGACGTGAAAACACTGCAGATCACTGATTGGTCAGACAGAATCGTCACTACCAGCGTCATTGTATTTGCGAGACATCAAACCTGCTAGATTTAAATAGCCAGTATCAGCTACCGCTGTAGCACCTGTTTTAAAACTACTAAAAAAGAAAGTAAAAAAAAACTTCCAAAAAAGAAATGGCTGAATCGTGGTCAGTGGACAAAGTGCAGAACTGCAGACGTTCCTCTCGTTGGTTGCCGAGGAGCGGATAAACTATAACGATCAGTCTATAATCCCACCCACTTTGAAGCGGTACTAACTGCAGTGGAAAAGCAAACCGAGCTAAAGCGAACCGAGCCGTGCCGAGCTGAGTCGTATCACGCAGTGGAAAAGTGAAGCGAGCTGAACCGTGCCGCGCCGAACCGTACTGAGCCGTACCGAGCTGTACCATGCAGTGGAAAAGTGCCATATGTCTGTGATTGGCTACATTGCTCACCGCTACAAAAACACATTGAAAATATTTGACATTCTCGGGAGCGCAAACACAAATATGCAATGAAGCGTTTGCCCAATCTGTTTTGCCATTATATTATTACAGTATAATAAGAAACTGAGGATGCTTTTGCTTGAAGGAGCTTAGCACCCTCTAGCACCCCCGTAGAAGAGGCCTGCTCAGTCTACAGTTGTAATCAAAATCATTCAACCCCCACTGCAAATCAGGTTTATTGGCAAAATTTACAGACTTTCAGCTGTTTGCAATGAACAAATTAAACCAAAGTTATTGAAATAACTCTCAAGCACACCTGATGCAACTAATCAAGGGCTTCATTTGTTGCACCAGGTGTGATTGAGCTAGAACACATGAAATACCTGAACTGGCTAGGTTTGTTGAGTCTCAAATTTGACTGCATGTTAGAAATATGGCAAAATAAGTCAAAATAATGGTCCAAAACGTTAAGAGAAGATATTAATCGCCCTTCACAAAAAAGGAACAGAATACAAAAAGATAGTGAAGGCACTAAATGTTCCTAGAGCCATTGGAAGCATAATTTGCAAGTTCAAAGTTAAAGGAACAGTGGTTTCACTACCTGGACGTTCAGAAAAAGAAAGCTATCAATGGCTAAAACCAGATTTCTGAGAAGGCAGGTTCACAAAACCCCTCGAGTGACTGCAAAAGACCTGCAGCAAGACTTGGTGGCAACGGCACTGATATTTCAGCTTGGACAGTAAAGCGCGTACCAAACGCATGTTTTTCCATGCCAGAACTTGGGCATCATTAGACCTTCCAACGGGACAATGATCCCAAGCATACCTCAAATTAGGCTTAGTTGCAGAAGAAGTCCTGGAAGATTGTACAGTAGCCATCACAGTCACCTGACTTGAACCCCATAGAAAATCTCTGGTGGGATTTGAAGGAGGCGGCTGCAGCACGCAAACCAAAGAATATTACTGAACTGGAGGCCATTGCTCATGAGAAATGGGCTAAGATTCCTCAGAAATTCTGCCAGAAGCTGGTGTCTGGTTATACATCTCATTTGCAGCAGGTCATAACAGCAAAAGGGAGTACTAAAGTACTAAAGATGCTTGCCATGAAGGGGTTGAATAATATTGAGACTGCAAAAGTCATTAAAGCCCCCCTGTAGTCAATAATTGTATCCCTTAAAACTCATCTTTGATCACCAAAATTAAATTTACATTTTTTTCCTTGAAAATAATTTTCTTCATGCCTTAAAATAGCTTGAATGTAACTCTACAGCCTTGCTCAGAGATCCACCTGTTGACAATCACACATTGACGTGATTGGTTACAAGGTAGTTTGTGACGTCAGAAACACCAGCGATTTCAAACCGCGATTATGAGACTGTCTTTGGTTCACTGCAGTTAAGGAGAAAATACTCAGCAATGGTGCTGACTTGTAGGCACTGGTGTAGGCATTGATACTTGCCTACAGAACAACCATTGGCTCTGCTCCCTTTTACCTAAACTCATTACACCAGACTTATGTGCCATCCAGAAGCTTGCGTTCTAAACGTGAACGTAGCCTCGTAGTGCCATCTCAAAGATGCACAAAACTTAGATAGATAACTTACTTTTTACTTGAAGCATCTGAAAAAATGACAAAATGACATATTCCAAGCAATCAATTAAAGGAGTGCAAACACGTCTGAAAACAATGAGCCCAGAAGCTAACGATTCCCCGGCACTAGTGTCAAGTAATCAAAACCCAAACTTGAAAGATATTTTTGCTGAAATTTGTCAAATGAATGCTTTTTTGAAGGGGGTAGCAAGTGATGTGATAACTATTAACGTGACTACTACAGAACTTAAAGATGTGATTAGCTCCGTACAGGCCAGACTCGACGAAGCCGAGAATCACATCTAGCACGTGGAAGATTCAACAAATCGCCTGACTGGTGACAATGAGAGGATGGCGAAACTTGTGTACGAACTCTGTAATAAAGCTGAGGATTTAGAAAATTGCAGCAGAGGGAATAACATCAAAATAATCAGCCTTAAAGAAGGGAAAGAAGCAGGCTGCAAAATGAATGAGTATGTCCAAAAGGTATTGTCAGAGGGGCTAAGTTTGACAGGATCGGAGTTCAAGATTGAGTGGAGTCATTGGAGCTTCGGGCCTAAGCCTAATGATTAACCCTCTGGGGTCCAGAAACGCGCCGGCGCGTTTTGCTGTTTTTTTTTCCACATAGCAGCAACATAGACTTAAAATACTCCGTCATTTTTGGTCAAATAAATAAAATCAATACATGATTATAAACTATAGAGGGTCTTCTTTTTTTTGTGTACACTCACATTAACATCAAAACCGTGTGCTTTTGTAAAATGATGAAAATAAACAGGGTGTGCTTTCTGTCTCTCCGTCTCCGTTAACTTTTTTTCTAGAGCAAGTCTCAAAACTTAAACAAAGCTCAGCGAATACTATTCACACAAGCATGAGCAGTATATCTTTATAATCATTTAAGTTTGTACTTTTAAAATATCTAATTCAAAACTAAAATAAATATGCTCTGTTTATGTAATCTATAAAAAAAGAGAGAGGTGTCAGCCGATCTCATTATCTTTCTCTCAGCTCATTATTCTGCTAATGTGACACGCCCACGGAGAGCGCGCAGTATTCAAACGCAAATGATCTAAGGCAAGCCATTCAAACATGCCAACGCCCACCAGCTGGTTTATAAAACACATCATGTTTG
Organism: Tiaroga cobitis; assembly: GCA_030578255.1. Taxonomy (NCBI): domain Eukaryota; kingdom Metazoa; phylum Chordata; class Actinopteri; order Cypriniformes; family Leuciscidae; genus Tiaroga; species Tiaroga cobitis. Next base: position 45,592,154 of record CM060608.1, on the reverse strand, counting down.
ATAAAAACGTGTACTTTACCTCGTCTTGCTACCTGTGAGGAATAATACTATCTAATAACCCTGGAAAATGTACCAGAAGTGCTGGTAGGTTCATTTCGAGGAGCAACGGATCCAGCTGATGTAGTAAGTCATTTATTCTTAAGTGCTTTGTTCTAATCGCGATATTGGATAGTGTATGTAAACCGCAAAAAGACTGTTTAATTATGAATTGCGTGTCTGTGTGTAGGCTAAATGATGAATGAACGGCACAGACGCGCGCGCGTTGTTTACTTCAGTTATACAGCGCGTGTCTGTGCCGTTCATTCACTCTCGCATCTACATTAGTAAACGTTATTTTTACATGAACACATCCAAACTATATTGCTATAGCCTACTAAGATGAGTAAAAATAGACTGAATATGTTGAAATAAAATGTCTGTATAAGCAACAAACTGCAAATTAACATGTATATGCTAATATATCATCCACAATATGTTATAGACTAAATATGAATGTTTAGACAAGATTTTGTGATTAGTTTTGGATAGATTATAAGAGATAGATTTAGGATAGATTTAAGTTTTGACTGTAAAAAAAAGACTACTGTCACATTAAATAGTTAAGCTTTTGTTCACCAATTTCTGCTCATATGTTAAATATACTATAGTATGATGTTTGTCAAAAATAAAGTAGGTATATTGAATTATCAACTAAGATGTTATTATAGTGTTTGTTCCAATATTCAAACTAATCCTTACCTTACCTTACCTAATCCTTACCTTTTTTAATACGTATGATAAAATGTATACTTTTTACAAAGAAAGAATACACTTGAAATATTGTTAAAATTGTGATTGTAATTGTAACCTATTTGTAATTGGAAAAATGTTTGTTTTGTTTTTGTGGACAAAAAGTATTCTCTTCACTACATAAAATTCACATGGACTATTTTAACGATGTCTTTACAACCTTTCTGGGCCTTGAAAGTGGTAATTAAATTGCTGTCTATGCAGGGGTCAGAGAGCTGAGAACAGAGAACAAAGGCCTACAGGTTTGGAACGACATGAGGACGAGTAATTAATGACACAATTTTCATTTATTGGTGAACTAACCCTTTAACGCGATTATAAGGCCTCACAGAGAAAGTTATTTTTGCGTACGTGTGGTTTCAGTTGTTCCTACATTTTTTCAGATTTAGAATAAACGTGTTGTAATGTCTGTCTGTGTCCCCCCCTGTCTTTGTGCTTTCGGTTCAGTCCTGTTCACAGTGTTCCCGCTCCTCGTTTGTGTTCATGTATACAACGCCCCTTTGTTATCTCGTTTAGCTTGTTTTGGTCCTCGGTCCACTTGCGGCTCGTGCAGAGCCCCTCTCAGCATCGGAGACCGCCACGTTATTTGCGCTCTCTGCCTGGGCCAGGAACATGCTGCTCTTGCCCTCTCTTCGGGAGGATGTGAGCACTGTGAGGACCTTCCGATGTCGACCCTGCGGGCTCGACTCGAAGCCTTTAAGGACGAAGCTTTCTCTCCGCCCTTTGATGCACCGCGCAGGAAGAAAAAGCGCCGTTCACAAAGGCTGCAGGGGCCTGCCGCCGCCGCGACGCACTCGCCGGAGTCCCTCCCTCGAGCCTCGCCGACGCCCTCTCCGCCTCTTCTCACTGACGCACAGCCGCCGGCTACGGCCCGCCCTGTCGTCGAGTCTGAGGATGACGCGGATGGACTCGCCGCAGGAGAAAGCTGTTCCATCCTAGCTTCAGATAGCGAGGAGTGGTCGAGCTCTCATCGCTCCTCCTCCTCTTCTATTCAGGAGTCTGGGAGAACACGCGCTGGAGCGGAAGCCGAGCTTATACGCCTCCTCTCGCAGGCCGTCGACCGCCTCGGGCTCGAGTGGTCACCGCCTCAGGAGCCCGCCCCCAACAGGCTTGATGGCTGCTTTTTAAGCCGCCGCCGTCAAGCGCCCGCTTCCAGGCCCGCGCCCTTCCTCCCTGAGCTGCACGCGGAACTGGCCAAGTCTTGGAATGCCCCTTTCTCCGCGAGGCTTCATTCCTCTGTCTCTGCGTCGCTCTCCCAGGTGGACGGCGCCGCCGAGAAGGGATACAGCTCCATCCCAAAGGTCGAGGAAGCCGTCGCAGTGCACCTTTGCCCGCCCTCCGCGAGATGGCGCTCAAAGTCTGCTCTGCCATCTAAAGCCTGCAGGACCACGTCTGCCTTTATCGGTCGCGCATACGCCGCCGCCGGACAAGCAGCCTCCGCCCTGCACTCAATGGCTGTGCTACAGATCCTCCAAGCAGATCTCCTCCGTGAGTGGGATGAGAAAGGCCGGGACCCAGCTGCCGTTACGGACCTGAGGAGCGCGACGGATCTCTCCCTTCGCGCTACTAAGCCTGCAGCCCAGGCCCTGGGGAGATGTATGGCCTCGTTGACTGTGTCTGAGAGGCACCTTTGGCTGACGCTGGCCGACATGAGGGACTCCGAGCGGTCCGTTTTCCTCGACGCCCCTCTCTCTCCCTCCGGTCTATTCGGCCCAGCAGTGAACGGCATCGTCGACCGCTTTTCTGAGGTACAGAAAACGTCACAGGCCATGAACTTGTTCCTGCCTCGTCGCGCTAGCTCCGCTGCAGGTCGCTCACGTGACCAGCCGCCTGCACGAGCCGCCACACAGCACCCAGCTCAGCCCAGACAGCACAGCCAGTCTTCGCAGCGACAGGGCGGCCGCCCTAGATCGCGCTCGGCTAACTGCAGCAGGCCGCACTCCCCACGAGGGCCCCGACCGAAGATCGCGTTGAAGCCCGAGCACGCGAAGCCCTCCTAGCACCATCAGGAGGGAAAAGACGGTTATGTCTCGCCGCGGCCGGACCACCGTCGAAACTTCAAGCCCTGTCAGTCCCCTCGTCTCAGGTTACTGCAGTGGATCATTTAGCAGTCAACGAGTCGGTTACACAACCCGCTCGCCTGCACACAAACGCCGTTTTTACGGCGACCCAGAGAAATCTCATAAAGAGCAAGTTATCTGGTTACCCGGCTCATGCCGAAGGTGTTTTATGTGTAGTAAAAGTGCCCACAACCCAGTGCTCACCGCTACATGTAAACGCAACACTTCCCGTGTCTCACATAGAGCCCACTCTCATAAAGCAGGCAAATGCGGCTCTCGCCCCCTTGAGATCTCAGGGCATGCGAATTTTGAACTATCTGGACGATTGGTTGATTCTGGCGCAGTCAGAGACAGAGCTGTTATCTCACAGAACTGCGCTCCTCAGCCATCTGGAATGCCTAAGTCTCACGGTCAACTGGACCAAGAGCTCATTACTGCCCAGTCAGTCAATATCCTTTTTAGGAATAGAACTGGACTCGGTGACCGTGACGGCTCGCCTGTCTACACAGCGCGCGCTGTATCCGGTAGCTGGCCATGTCATTCACGGCGGGCAGCGTTTTCCCTCTGAAAAAATTCCAGAGGATGCTAGGCTTGATGGCTTCAGCCTCGGCGGTACTCCAGCTAGGTTTACTACGCATGCGCCCGCTACAGCACTGGCTGGCCACGCCTGTGCCGCACCGAGCTTGGAGGTCGGGTCGCGAGCGGATCAGAGTGACTCAGAGCTGGATCCAGTGTTGGGCAGTAATGCGTTACTAGTAACGCGTTACTGTAACGCAGTTACTTTTGACAGTAACTCATACTGTAACGCATTACTTTTTACTTAAATTAACTCCGTTACTGTTACCATATCGTGCGTTTGTCCGTTACTTTTTTTAATTAATTCATTTTGGCTGAAGTGTAGCCTACAGCCTAACCTGTTTACAGCAGCGACGCATTGTTGGTGGTAGGGTTGCCACCCGTCCCTTAAAATACGGAATTGTCCCGTATTTACAAGTAAAATGACGCGTCCGTATCAAATCAATAAGGGACGCGATTTGTCCCGTATTTTACATAAGGCCCACACATAGCCTTGTTGGATAAAAACATAAGCTTTACTATACTAATAGCAAATAGCATATAAATAAATCAATTTCACAATATGTTTTGAATTTTGAATTTATTTATTCAAGGAAAGCCTCTTGAGATGCAACATCTCATTTTCAAGAGGGTCCTATAAACACAAATACAAAAGACAAATCATAAGAAAAACATTACATAACATACTTTACAAATACACATACAAAACTCATTCATACACAACTCATTCATACACAAGCTCTCTCACCCACTCACACCGACCCCTTACATTAACTTATATTTTATTCCAAGTTAAATAATACAAGTTGTAAAAATAATAATAATATCACCAGTAAATTAATACATTTAAATTAAATTGAATAAAATAAGAAAAAGTAATTAACAATATATAAAAAAAAAAAAAATGAGAAAAAAAAATTGACCAGATAAACAAATGAAACGAGGATTGCATTTAACTTAAAAGTTAAAAGCATAGACAAGTTGTTTTAAGGTATAGAGATAGGGATGATCTGAAAAAGCTTAAAGACGTTATAGAGTTATAGATCTCAAGGAAAGAGGTATAATGTTACATTATGATTAGAATCAAATGAATTTTGTCCATTTTCTAAGCTTAGAAAATGCACATTTATACGGGCTGAATTTTATAGGCCTAAAATAAATAATGTTTAGTAAATATGTGAATTACACTGTGCAAACTACTACCCACCGAATGAAGAAGGGTTGGCTCTCAGTCTCCACAGAACAAAGTATTCATTTTATTTTATTTCATTTTATTTTTAGTGTTCGCATTTATGAGGAAAAAACAATGTTACGGACGTGACAGTTCTCCGTTACGGACGCGACGCGCTCTGAAAGCGGCACTAAAAGATGCTTTAATATTTGCAGAGACATCAAACAGAAAGCACAAAACCTTTCTTTAAAGTGAATTTCGTTTTGTATTATTTGTATCTTAATTTTAATCAATGTTTCATCAACCAATTGCCTGGATTTAATAAATAAGAAGTAAATATAGCAGACGATAATCACGAAATGGAGGCGCCGGCGTGTGAACTGGAGCTCGTCTCATAAATTAACCGAAACTCAGCGTATAAGGTAACCTACTCGCCTCAGAGACACGTCTTTCTTTTAAACAGAACAATTCAAAACGAAAGAAAACTACAGTGTAAAGACTCAAGGGCGGATCTAATCCGTGGGGAATTTGCATATCATAATTAATAATTGGTAATTAATAATTATTCATACAGGTTTGGATTAGATCAGTCTTACATGTTAATAAATCTCCCGATAAGGGAGGATCTGTCATTTTACCTGCATGCATGCATGTGAATCCTTGAAATTAACCACAAGTTGATTGCAATTAATTACACGGACCACGTTTCACAAAACAGGTAAAATGAATTAGCTCAATTGTCAGGATAATATTTGTGGGGTCCACAATATCACCTTACTTTATAGGATTTCAGGAAACGCAATTCTCTGGCCAGAAGAATTGGGTTTCCCGCCCTATAAACACATACTCTTTAAGGTATATTTAATTTTAGTAAGCTTGTAGCATAAAATCTTTTTGCACTTAAGAGACTTGAAACTGAGCAAAGAGACAGTACATCAATCAAATGAATATATAATTAATTTAATAGAGGCATGTCTACTTATATATTTACTACTGTACAGTAATATATATATATATTTACAAACAAAAAAGACATAAACAACACAATAAGACATCAATGAACGAGAAAGTGTGTGAGATAGAGATATGGATAAATTACACGCGTGAGAGCGTAAGAGAGAGAGAGAGAGAGGAAGAGAGGGAGAGAGAGAGAACATTGGCAGAATTCCTCCTAAGACATTCACCTCTCCGATTACAACACGAAACATCATCTTAAAGCTTCTTAGAAGCTCTATAAAGAGATTATACTTGCACAAGTTATGTTATGGTCTCTCTGTGCCGAGGCATTCCTGTACGGCCCTGTCTGGCCGCGTGAGCTGAGTCCTTTGTGTGTGAGGAAGCGTCACGTGGGCTGCTTGGCGCGCGTGTTGAACGGAGGTTCACAGTCTTTGGGGTAACATTACCAACGGGAAATAGTTCGGCTAAGTTCGTTTCACTTCGTGGAAGTCAACTACGGAAAACAAAACTTTGACTAACAAAAAAGAAATAAAGATCTCTACGGGGAAATCACGCGGAGTTAACGTTACATCTTTGCATGGCTGGTGAAGAAGCGCGTGCGTCGCTCGGTCCGGCGCGTCACGCGATCACGTGCGCGTGTTTCTCCTTCAAAGCGAGCGCGCGCTCGGTTAAAGGTCCCTTGTAGATGGATTTAAACACGGAGACTTATCTAAAACTGAAAAACACAAATGAAACTAGAAACAAATAAAAAGAAAGGCGAAGAGCTCGGCCGGAGGCGAGACGTTACATTATGACACGAGGACAAGGGAGGAAGAGCGTCCAGAGGGAGGTTCAGTCCTCTTTAGAGGAACTGGAATCCACACCTCTGAGGTGCGAACTGGCCAATGACATTCAACGAAACTTTTGCGGCCAAATTCTCTTTGTCTTGTCAAAGTTAAACTATGGCCGTGTCCGCCTCTTTTATGACCAGTCAGAATTTGTCAGAATCATTCCACACGATGGTAAAAACATAGAAAACATACATTTTACTGTAATCTTCTGTATCTGACCAAATCAGCTGGAACGAGATAATTAAAACGGTACCAAACACAACATTTACACATAATTGGAATACGAAGATACATCTTAATACATAACTATAAACTCTCAAGAGTTTCACTGATACGCTAGGAGATCATATCTAGACTACCATGGACTGGGAAACACACAGACATACAGGAATATATCGTATACAATTGGTAATGGCTCGTTTTATGAGCGTAATGTAAAAGTCCATTATGTGTGTGTTGGTTCGTGTGTGTGTGTGTTAGAGTTCCGTTATCTCTCTTGCAGAGATGGGGGAGGGCATGGAATGTTTCAAGCATTTTATGACTCTGGCCATTCCTGAGAGGGAGAGTGTGTGTGTGTGTGTGTGTAAATTAACATTCCAGGCTTTTTGGGTCTTTAGCAGGATGTATTTAGTTATTCAGATTCACCCTTTTAGCCCAGTCCTTACATATCCCCCTTTTTGTCTGGTGAAGTCCCTGTGTGGACTTAATCGGACAACAATAATCACAATGGACGGGTGACAGGTGAATCATGATGATCGGGTAGCAGGTGTTCTCAGGCTGAGGCTGAGAGCTCAGCTTGATTAAGTTCGACGCAGCCTCCAGCGTGGTACCCTCTTCCTGAGGGTCCCGTGGGCTTGGCTGTAGATGTTCGCATCTCGTTGAGCCTCCTGTGCAGGATGACTGTCGAGCGTCAGGGTGTGGTTGATAGAGGTACCCAGCGTAGGGTCGGCCGCAGTCCAGGATTGGACAGCCGGTGAGGCATTTAAGGCGGGCAGTTGAGACAAAGCTTGGAGGGCTGTGTCGATAGGATAAATGTCAATTCGCTGGGACCACCCCCCTTGCAAACCACAACTCCCGTTCTGGAGTTAGGGTGAAAGTGTGGTTCCTGGAGAAGGATGAGATTTCCAGTTTAATTTGTACTCTCTGCATGGAAGATGGTACCATGCCAGGTCGTCAAGGTGAAGGATGGCACTTTTCGGTGCTTGGATTCACAGGCTCTAGTGGAGCGAGGTGACACAGGTGTCAGTGTCATTCTGGTCGTAAGTGAGTGCAGCTGTGTGCACAGGAGTTTTAGCGAGCCGCCTGTCACTTACACTCTCTGCTTGGGTCTTGATGCCTTGAGTGCGTGGCTTGGCTTCGGCAGGGCAGCGGGTGTCGCTGATCTGCAGCCCGCAGATTCCGTCAGTGTTATCTCTGAGGAAAGACTTGTTAGGGCAGAGATAGTGACTTTCTTTGGTCAATGTGCACACGTACGGGTTCGGAGCTTAGGACGGCTTTATGTTGCTGTCGTTGCAGTCAACCCCGTCCGGCGTGTGGATCTTGATGTGAATGTTACTGTTCAAAATCTGACCTTGACAATGTTCTTGAGCCGGTAGATTCGGCTTGACTCTATGATGGGCAAGTTCAAGAGAGAGCCCCCCCCCCTTCTCTGCTTGTAGTCGACGCAGAGAGGGATGGCACTACCCAGAGAGTAGGAAAGGTGTATTTGTAAAGAGTCAGTTGGCGTGGTGATGGCGGACGCCAGCACGGTTTTCACGAGGCTTAAGGGTATCAGGTGCGGTGGAATTCTACCCATGGCGAGGCTGTCGATGGAGGAGTTCACCTCTGGCAGAGTGTCTGTCATCAGGGCTGTTACCAGCTGAGTTTGAGCAAAGTCATTCGGGAAGACAGTAAACAGCTGTTTCATGGCGTTCACTGTCTGGGTCAGCAGAACGCTGTGAGTGTTGAAAATTACCACAATTCCCTTTAGTGTCTTGTCGATGGTCTGCAGGGATGTACTCTGTTGTGAGTTGCTCTTTTATCTGTGGAATCTCAGTCTGAATTTCGGCTACATGCCGCCTCACGGTGGCTAGGTTCACTGTATTCGCACTGGACATACAAGTGTTAAACAGAGTGGTGACGGCTCCGGGCAAAGCTCCCAGAAACAGTTTGGAGCGGTGGTGGTGTCCACCTAACTTGTGTGATAGTTGGTCGAGCATGTGCTCGACATCGGCCTCAGCGTGAGTGAGGGCGTTCTCTGTCCCTCGGCACCTGCCCAGCTGTATTGTGTTGTTACGCTGGGGCGGTGTGTTCTGTAGGCGTTGCGAGGATCAGGTGGCACATACACTTTCTGAGTGTGGGTCCGACAGGGAAGGAGTCCTGGTTGTTCCCTTAGGACGATGCCTGATGCCGGACCTGGTGAGATGTCCGGTTGCGGCTGCCCTCTGGTTGACTGGAAGCGCCGCAGCAACCTGGTAAAAGTGAAAGGGAGAGAGAAAGAGAAAGGGAGGAAAAATTTCAGCGAGTGTCGTCCTGGTTGGCTAAGACAGTCTTTTCGCTTTGAGGACGCCGGTATGCCACTTGCTTCGGTGTCTTGCAAGTGTCTCTGGTGCTGCGGTGTGCAGCACATGGTGCATCATGGGCATACATTGGCATGACCCCCCTTTTGCACTGTGGCACCACAAGCTGTGGCGCAGTGGTGGCATCAGGTGCAGAACGCTGAATGTTGTCCTGTGCACGCAGCATGTGCTGGTTCACGTCGGTTGTCTGGGGCACCGGTTGTCGGTGGGTGCAGATGGCGTTCGTGGGTGGTTGGAGGGGTATGAGAGGTGGTTTCTCACAGTGTCCATTGGTTTGTCATAGCCTTTGGTAAGCTGGAAGGTGAAGGTCAGGTTAAGCAGGGGCTCTGTGATATTTTTTTTATACGTGGTGAGACTAATGCATGACCCTAAAAGTTTCGAACCACGATTTAATGGGTTCAGTAATGTAGCATAAAGCTATGTGTCTTACGTGAAGCTAGACAGAGAAGTGTGTCTTGTATCCTTATCAAAGCTGTGGATGTTAGGAGGCTAAGACTTATGTTCGTTCCGAGGGTATTCCTGGAAAGGGCATAGCCGAGATGAAATAAATGACTGAAGATGGTTCTTATGACTAATTATTTCTCTGGACTTACGTAGTGGTTCACTACGGCTTGGCGAAGTGAATGATAGGGGAAGAGAAAAAAAACTTTTCTATTCAAATTATGCTTATTATCAATCCTCAGGACTATAGTTATGCCCTAGTAATCTTTGAAATTACTTGTGGTGCAGGGTCATAAAAGTGAGTGGACTTGTTGAAAATAAACAAAATCACAAATAAAGGTGTCTCTGTTTCCTTTCTGGGCCCTATGGGAAATTACACCACATTCGAACAAGATAGGAAATGGAATTAAATCATATAGATGACCGAATAGACAAGGGAATAGCTGACTGCTATTATTATCAAAGTGGGGAAAAAAAATAATAATAATAAAAAATAAAATAAAATAAAAGTAATCAAGACAGCGGTAATGATCTGGATGTGAGAATAATCAGTAGCACTAGTGACTAACTTTGGATTTGCCTGGACCAACACTCCATAGTGGGTCACAGCGGTTGCGTGTTCAAGACCACACTGTATGTGTCCCTCCAAAGGGTTAGTCAACATGCTGATGGAAATTCTCAATACTATACAAATTCTTCTCTGGCTACACAGTTTATATGTAGTTAAACTTAAGTTTAATTGACAGGGCATCTGCGAATTTAGCCTACAGCGCTCAGCCAGGACTATGCCTAACTAGTGAGGGTGACATTTAGCTCAGAAGAATTGAAAGTACGGAAAGTGAAGACAGGGTATCTGCACATTTTTTAACAGCAAATTTAATGACTTTTAAGACCTTTTTAAGTCCTCTAATAGGCAAATTTAAGACTTTACCACGACAAAAAAAACAGGAAAATGTTCAACACGACAGTGTTAATTTTGGCAGCCATTTTTTTTTTAGTCTTAGTCTTCAGATGAAAATGCTTATTGGTCTTATTGGTCACATTTTAGTAATTTTGTAGGGCTGCAACTAACGATTATTTTGATAATCGATTAATCGGACGATTATTTTTTTTGATTAATCGATTAATCGGATAAAAGTTCCAATTTGATTTTTTGTTTATTATAACTAAATAAAACCCAAAATCAGGATTGTGGCGAGCAGGACGAGGCCGAGGCACGTGAGAGATGCGAGACCGGTGCGTCTCACAGGTGTCGTTCATTATCACTCACGCCACCGGCCTCTCACGTCCCTCTGCCTCGTCCTGCTCGCTACAAGGGTATTTATGTGTGAAAGTGTACTTTAAAAAGTGCAAAAGCCACACATTGGGTCTCATTCATGAAACATTCGTAAATATACGAGTAAATGTGCGAGTGATTTGCGCGTAAAGAGACCTTTCCCGAAAACTCTTCTCCTGATTCACAAATACTTCGTAAACGTCAGATGTGATAGTGAAATGTGTGTGTGTGTTATTGAATTCCAATCAGTCGTAAATGGGATGCGCATGCACGTTCATTCTCAATTACCATAAATCCCGCCCATTAAATTCGACTGACAACTACATATGGGCATCAAATTATGACATGAATGCGAATGAAAAAAAAAAATTCTCAGATGCAGAAATTGAAGTTTTATTAGCAGAAGTTCATTCAAAACGCCACATTTTATTTTCAAGCGTACATAGTGGCGTATCGGGTCCTAAAAAAAAGGAAGCTTGGCAGCATATTACAGATGCAGTTAATGGAGTTTCATCTGTTAATCGAACATTCCCAGAAGTGAGAAGAAAACGGTTCGACATTAAGCTTGAGAGCAAAAAGCAAATTAGTTCACTTCGGAAAAATAGTATTCAAACTGGAGAAGGACCACCATCGCAGATGCTATTACTGGCTCTCATAATAAGAAAAACCGTATGTAATTACTAAATATAATATTTTTTCAAAATGCTGTGTAAATATGTACCCGATTAAGGTGAATTCAAATGCAGCCTTATTAATGAGCAAAACGTTCGGGTGTTAAGTGCACTATTTACGCGTGGCTGGGAGCAGGTGTAGATTTCTTGTGTACTAACATTTGGAAAATACGAACATTTTAATGAATCCGAAAATTTACGCCAGAACCACTTTACACACGATTTACACAAAAATTCGTTCTGCTCGTGTTTCATGAATGAGACCCATAGAGTTTTACTAATATCAATATTTGCTTTGTTTTTAATGATAATAGCTGATGGCAAGTTGACAACCATGATTAATGTAAAATTAATTAAAAATTATATTCAACATATGTTTTAACACAATTTTGTTAGAACAAATTTACACAGACATGTTGTTCAGATGTGAAGATATAAACTAAAAACATCTCAAATATATAATTAATTTAATTTTTATTTAAAATTAATTGAATTATAAGGATAATTGATAAAATAAATATAGAAAGACTGAAAACAAGCGTGTGAACGTAGAGCCGCAGTAGATCGTGTTTGAAAAACAATTAAAACTTAATAGTAGACAAATGCTATAAAAAGAGAACGGGATGGAGGTATGCAGCAAGCTAACAGGCTTGATTAAAAGGACAGGAAAAATGATGCATTAGTGCACAAGCATTCGCTTAAACCACTGAGTACAGTGACTAAAAACAATCTTTTATACTGCTGCTGTTATTAACTGCCTTTATATTTAGTGCTTCACTTTGTAAACACCGTTTTAATTTAAGCTATTTCTGCGGTAGCGCTATTTCAATCCATCACTTATGTTGCGAGCGAACTGATTGCGCAACCTGATGCTCGAGACAAATACAGACATCCCAAGTCTCGCGGAAGTGCCGGAAGTCACTCGCATTTTGATAGCGGCTCCCTGATGCCCGCAAATTAGTTCAAACTCTCGGAATCTAGAGCGCGCGAGCAAGAGCGCGCATGCCAGACAAAAGAGACTGTGCTCCAAACATAGACTGTAAAAAAGATCTCGGTCTCTGCGCGCACAACAGATCGGCAAGGAAGAGAGACCTTGCGTGTGTCTCATGCAGCGCATGTAAGACAGAGAGCATCATGATTGGCCTGTTTCAACCTATCACCAGTAAACGCTCGCCGTGACGTAAGCAGACCAACTAATCGATAATGACATTCGTTGACAACTATTTTAATAATCGATTTTAATCGATTAGTTGTTTCAGCCCTATAATTTTGTCTTTCATAGTTTTAGTTGACAAAGTCAAACTTCAGTTACCGACATTAATTTTGGTAGCTATTTTATATGTAGTCTTTAGACAAAAAATGACATTATAATTTTTCGCTTTAGGCCAATTCAATTAAGCTTATGAGACATTTGAATCAAAGTAACAGGCTGTATTGACAATGCACTCTTTAGCAGTAGCACTTGTGCAATACTACATATCCCTGTTCCTTAGTTCAGTGGTTCTCCAATCTTTTATAGTGCCGTAACCCCTCTTGCACTTAGACTGCAGTCACACCTTTTCCATTAAGGGACAATATCTGCCCATTTTAATCGATTTTTTTCCAGTTCATTTTTTACCTTTATAAATACTTTTATAAAATAAATAATGCTTTAAATGAAACAATGTTCAATAAATATGCAATGGTGGTAAAAACGAGGTAATACTTTTAAACATTAAATTAAAATCGCCAGTAGGTGGCGGTAAGTCACTGTCTTTATGAGCGAGTCATCCGTCATCAAGTCATTCATTCATTCAGTAACAAACACAGTCTATGGTAACAAAGCAAGTGGCTGTATTTATGAACGGGTCATTGAATCTCTCGATTCGTTCAAAGCCACAGATTCGTTCTCGAATCACCGCTGTGTCCTGCAGTTCTGCCGTGGCTTTCGTTGCAAAATAGCAATAATATGATCAACATTAAAAACACTGCTAGATATCACCCTGTATTGATCGCAGATTTAGTTGCACAAACAGCGCAAGCGGCTCGTGACAGAATAAAGACCAACTGAATGACACTTTAATTAATTTAAGTAGAAAATATCAAATGAAGATCACTGAACTCCAGCTTAGTTGTCTGTGTTTTCAGATCATCCGCGCTTCTTCAGCAGTGTAGAGAGTGCGCGCGCGAGCATGGTTGCCAGATATATTGACAAGACCGGCTAGAAAACGTGTTACTTTAACAGAAAAGCTCTGACTGGGGATTTAATTATTTACATCTGGCAACCGTAAGCATGAACGCTCGCTCGTAAACACAGTCTGTAATGTGTTGTTGTCTCCTTTATTCGACAAAAAAAGTTTGTATTTTTAGTCAAGTTTGTATTTTTTTAAACACACTTTAGTCTCGTCTTTTTTCGTCAACGATATTGTACGTGTTGATATAATACCGGTAGTCACAGTTATCGTTTAATGACGTGGGTATCGTCTCTCATGGTCTTGTCTTAGTCAGGGGGAAAAAAGTCGTCAACAAACATTTTTCGTCATAGTTTTCAATAACGGAATTAACACTGCGACACGACACAGAATGGTGTGGCAAACCATCAACGCTACGCATTCATCTTCAGTCACCTATGGAATGAAGCAGGTTGCACCCACATAGAAAAGTGCTGCCCCCAAATGGTGCGCACTGTTCAAAAAACAAAACAAAATAACGGATGACGAGTCGGCCAAGAAATTTAAGGCCTGTACGTGAAATTTAAGACCTCCTTATCGGAAATTTCAGATTTTAAGACTTTTTCAGGCCTTAAAAAGCGAAAATTTTATTTAAGACGTTTTAAGACTTTTTAAGGACCCGCGGGGACCCTGTGAAGAATTAGCAACCCTAACTGGGGTTAAAGAAAGTATTCTAGAATACTTTGCACTGTGTAAACAAAAGCTGTAATTAAGGCTTCAAGTGAATGATGCTAACTGCTAACTGTAGAAGTTATTATTTAGCTTAGCCTAAGCTGAATGAATGCTAGGTTAGGTTAGCTTAGCGTAAGCTGGATGGATGCTAGGCTAGGATAGCTTAGCCACCTAGGCTGGTTTGTTTACAAAGTGACATCAGGAGTTAGCACTTCCTGTGACAAGTCGTTGTCATGGGAACCAGAGCATGTCAGAACAATTTGACAGTACCTGAAGAAGGTCTGCACCCTTTTAAATGAGTTATGCATGTTTAAACGGGTTAAGAGGGCGCCTATACTTGAAGTCTTTCAAGAACTTGATGTTACATTAAGTAAAATGCAACTGTGTTTTGGCATTTGCTAATTTTACTCATGGAACTCTTTTTTACTTTACACAACTTATTCTATTTGTTAACAGAGTAAGGAAATAGATTTGTCTAAGCATCTATAGTTACGTCCCTCACATGCATAAATGCTGGTTTTTCAGCGAGTAAACAGTTTTGGTCGCGAGGTTGCTCTCTTTGCTTGTAGATGCGGCTAAAATTTAGGTTAATTACATCACTCTAACAATACTTTGTAAGGCCTTTACATTGTAGAAAGGGGAGCATCACCCAGGTCTACATATATATATATATATATATATATATATATATATATATATATATATATATATATATATATATATATATATATATATAACCCTGTCCTGAGCTTTTATGTCAGGAACAGGTTTAGCAATACTGCAATTTGGATTTCTTTAACCAAAGCAGAATAGATATCGGTACAGTTTACAAGCTGCTGATATGAGATTTCTTTGTCAAACAGACTTACGCTTTACTGCTGAACTTACTGATATTAGTTGGAAATCTAAGACTCTTTCACTTACAGTAGGGATGTCAATTTCAGCTATTATTTTATCTGCATTTAGATAAGCCAGCAACCAGTGATCAAAATGCGTATCGCATGTTGTTCTGTTTGGATCTTAATGATCACATGCACACCTGTAGGTCAAAAGTAGTGTAAAACTCAGGTGGTTTTCCTACACTATGGCGTCACGGTGACTTATGCCTTATTTAGGGCTAGTGTTTCCTGTAACCCTTCATTGTCATGGCAATTAATGTGTATCAGTGTCATTTCAACAAACATTTGCAACATTCTAGTTTCGAAAGAGTCGTGCATGGTGTGTTGGCAGGTGAGGCTTACAGTTCCATTCAAGATTTTCTTTAAATCTGTAAAATTCTAAATTGTCTAATGCAGAGTCTTGCTTCACTTCGAGCACACATTTTCATCTACTTTAAAAGTTATGTTCTATGCTGTGTGCCTTCTGGTTTTGCAGTTCGGAATCAATGGGGTCTTAGGGACCCTTTCTGAGGAGGCCTTTTGTGCTAGAGGCCGTCTGTATCAGGTCACGCATCGTTGAGCAGCGTTTCTTGGTCTTTGGCGAGCTGGAAGGTGCGGGGTAGCGAACTTGACCTTGACTTGGTGCTGAGGCTGTGTACCCATGGATGGCTGCTGGAGTTCCTGGGAACTCTGTGACCTTGGAGTCTGGCTTTGTTGTAGTTCTCGTGACCTCTGTGACCGGAGGGGGAGGGGTTCTTGAACTTGGGCCCAGGCTGTCAGGTGTTGGAAGTCTAATAAAAGCTCAAAGCATTCTAGCAAATCTTTGCCAATCAGAAAGGGGTAAGTGTCCATTTGTGAGATGTACACCGGATGGGTAGGACTCAAAAGGACCAATTGTCAGGTCACTGGGAGCTACCTGTTCGAGCCTGATGTTGTTCGGGCTGTACGACTGCACCTTCAGCTCACATGTTTGAAATGTAAGAGTTCGATCTTGGCTCTAGCTTTAGCACTGAGTCTTTCAAAGAGTGGAGCTGACATTAACGGGGTGTCTACCAGGGTTTCAAGGCTCACCTCATTGTCTAGAGTGATGGGTAGGTAGAGTTTCCGGGCCCACCCCCTTTTGATCAGGTCTTTTGGGGTTTCCGACCCAGCTGTGGGAAACTGTGCAGTCTCGCTCAGGCTGTGCAGCTGTCAGCTGTGGTGGCTGTGTGCTGCTGTAGGTATTACGCTCAGACATAGGATGTAAGGCTCGTACCTCTTGAATTTTTTGGAAAGTCTTTTGTGAAGAAGCTTTTCAGCGACTTCAGGGTCTCGGCTGTCTCAGACGTGGCGGCACTGTTTTTATCCGGTGTGTGCTCAGACTTGTGCTTATCAGTGGCATGTCGAGAGGGGTTCCGCTCTGGGCTGTCTGGGCTTGATGGTCTGGTCGCTGGGGCTCGGCTCTTTCTAGGCCATTGGTCGGTTTCCCCTGTGGCTCCACCTTTTGGCTGGTCAGGTGGTTGTTGCAGGTCCCGGAATCTGTCAAAGCGCTCGCTCTGGTGTCTTGGATGAGCACCATCGCAGTAGTGCTGGCCTCTGTTGGCCTGGAACGGTCTTGACACTCTGTACACAGGGCTATGGTGTTGTGGGGTGCCCTCTAGAGGCAGCTCTGAGTATTGTTCAGAGACAGAGTAGATTGTGGGGTTATTCAAAGTCTTTTAGGACATAGTCTTTTGCTTGGTGTAAGCTTCTTTTAGCTTGTTAAGTCTTTTGGGAGCCATGCCGTGGTTAGTGGCAGGCCTCTCCTGGAAAGGCTTTTGAGTCTCTTTAAGTTCAGTCTCTGCTCTTTGCAAGGGGCTTCACTTTTGTCGGAGTTTCTCGTCGAGTTCCTCTCTGGTTCTTTTCTCTGACTGCTCTCTTCGGTCTATTGTGCAGATGAAGATCAGACAGGGCAGTTTGAAGTCTTTCCACTTCCTTCTTGTAGCTAGGGGTCGTTGTCATCCTCGGCTTGCATCCTTAGCGTTGCAACTTCGTGCTCCAGGGTGATGCGGCTCGTTTCGTGGAGACGTTCTTGTGTGATGAGCTGGAAAGTGAGGTTGACGTGTCTGACCGGTCTTTGTCGTGGGAGCTTTAGCTTGGTTTGTGCGCCGTCAGCTTGTCCACGTCTGCGATGCTCTTGGCTCGAGGCTCTGAGTCACTAGCGTCCTCGGGCAGGAAGTTAGCCGTCATGGCCGTCAGCCATGTGTCGAGGTTGTCCCAGCGGGTTGTGGGACTGTAGGACCGGAACATACTGGCTTCACTGTGGGCGAGAGGAACACAACACACGCAGAGAGACCAGTGCAATTTCGTTCTACGTTTAACGAGCTATAATACGGGCTATGCCGTGTATGAAAATTTTGGTTAACTGATGCAGACAGTTAAATCATTCGGTGGGACAATTTAGGTAGGTCAGCATGGGCCTGAATAAAGATTTTTAACGGGGCGGTAGCTTAGGGGTCACCTATTGATGCTACCGGCTTGGTTGTCAAACTATTATTCAGCGTTCCTTGTTGTCTCAGATAGGTTCTGTCTCTAGGTGAACTGAAAGGAACAGAGCACAACAGAAAAGAGCAATGGCAAGATAGCAAAGTTTGAAATAACATGCAACCATCAAAGATGGAAAGGTCTGTAATGAAATGGCGGTAATAGTACACAGGAAGTGTTACAAGGGAAGAGGAGGCCTAAGCCTGCGGTTTGTGGCTCGGAGAGGAGGAGGGAGCCAAACGCTTCAATGACCGGGGGAATCTCTAGATTCTGTGGCCAATACTAAGTGGATGGGTTTAATACCTCTTTCTAGTTTGCCTGGGGTGAAATGAGGTAATTCGGGTTGGAGTCAGCATTGTGGTTGGTCTTTCTGTCGTCCCCAAACACTTGACAGCAGTGTCCCGGGCCCTTCCGTATATCTGTACCGATGTGCGCCCTCTCACGCAACCGGCAGTGCCAAATTGGTGATGTTGTGTTGCGGGCCGCACCAACGGAGAGATACGGGAAAGTCCGAGACTCGCGCTCAGTCAACGCTGGTGACGCAGGTCAGACGAACCCGCTTGCTGGACCCCAAGCAGAGATGACTGTCAAATCACCACAGCGCGAGAGAAATTTCTACCTACAAACACAAAACAGGATAAAGGACAAGTGAACCTCAACGTGAATTAAAGCTCTCTCTATCTAAATCAAATTGAGTGTCTATTTTTGTAGAAAAAATCGAAGGCAACGGCTTTACGAAAATTATGGTACAAACAAAAAAAGGAAATTATGACGATGTTAATTCAGAACGACCTAGCCTCCATTCAGAGAAGAGATTAAGTGCAGCAGGAAGAGCACAGGAGGAAGCAAGCTGCAGTGGCGCGTTTGGGCCACTAAGGGTTTGGGCCACTTCCTCCTAGTGGTCAATCTGGCTGACAGAGACCTTGATTTAAATTGCATTCAAACTGGTTTAACTACAATTCAAATCAAGCATATGCATAGATGTTAAGTAACTTCTAGAAAGTAAGGATACAGTTGTCATAACGTATCGAATCAAAATTATTAAAAATAATTTGAAAAAGGAAATATAGAAATAAAGCCATAAAACCATTCCCAACAGGAACGGAGACTTAATTCAAATTAATCTTGAAATTTGTTTGTTTCAAACCAAATTTGAATAAGTGTAGGAAATTAAAGGTTGGCATTATATTTGATGATGCTTACGACTATGGTGAGGTATCAACGATAATAACCAAAATAAAACCAACTGGGAGAAAGCCACTTCAGAACAGAATGATGTTAGGAACTAAGAGATGAGCTGACTTAGCAGGGGAAGGCCACAAGGGGGCCGCCCTCCTCCTAAGTAGTCATCAGAAACTGCTAATACCTACTTTTGAATTTTAAATTCAAACGTGGTTTGAACTAAATTCAAAATAAGTGTACACAGTCAGTAGTGAAATCATGTTAGTAACACTGGAACTTGCACATGCATTGAAAGTTAGAAACACAATTTCAGGAATTCACTGGAACAATCTGAAATGGTGCTGAGAGAAAATTATTTAGGAAAGGATGACCTTGTTACTATTGTCCACACGATGGTGACATCTCGCTCATGGAGGGTAAAGTCAGGACGTGGAGGCAGTCTGATACTGGAAAACTCAAGGGCGCGCCCTAGCGTTTGGCAGTAGCATTGCAACCCGCCTGCTTTCAAATGTGACTGTCTCAGAGGACGAGCAAAGAATTACACGCCTCAATTGCTGCATAAATCACAAATAGTGCGGAATTTAAATCTCGACGGATTTTTTTTCGGTTCTATATTTCACAAAACGGCGTGGCAGGATTTTTTCCTATACACACACCTAGGGACAACAGGAATTATACGTCTGTCGTTCGGATCCAAATGCATTTATCAAATAGCATTTTATGATTAAAATATTTTTAGGTTTTGGATTTTTCGGTGCTATATTTCTCACGGGTTCACGAGGCAGGATTATTTCACTGCATTTACTCAACTCAACTCAACTCAACTTTATTTATATAGCACTTTCAACACCACAAGAGGAACCAAAGTGCTGTACAGAAGGTATAAAAAATAAAATAAAAAACAAAGACATAAAAACAATACAAACATGACATACCCAACTTACAAAGCATTATCAAATGCTAAAGAGAACAGATAAGTTTTAAGCGCACTCTGAAAAACACCCAATGAAGAACAAGTTTTTACAGACAGAGGAAGCTCATTCCAGAGCCTAGGAGCTGCAACAGAGAAAGCCCGATCACCTTTACATTTTAAACGGGATCGCGGAACCATGAGAAGCAATTGATCATTTGAGCGCAGAGATTTACTGGATTGACAGCGGCTGATTAAATCAGTGACATACTCAGGTGCTAGGCCATGCAGAGACTTAAAAACATACAACAACGCTTTGTATTGAACTCTGTATCGTATGGGTAACCAATGTAGTTTAATTAACACTGGAGTAATGTGCTCTCTCTTCTTAGTACCCGTTAAAAGCCTGGCAGCTGAGTTCTGAACGAGCTGCAAACGGGAGAGAGAGGCCTGACTCAGACCCAGATACAACACATTACAATAATCCAAACGAGATGACACAAAGGCATGAACAACCTTCTCCATATCGTCAAAATAAAGGATAGATTTCAATTTAGATATTGATCTAAGATGGAAAAAACTATTCTTAACGACAGCATTGATTTGACGATCGAATTTAAGCTCAGAGTCAAAAATGACACCAAGGTTCCTCACGCTAGACAGTTTTTTCCCGGGAAACAACCCCAGGCAGTCATCATCCCCACACCCCTTATTTCCAAATAAAATCATCTCTGTCTTATCCTCGTTTAATTGGAGAAAGTTATTCGCAAGCCAACACTTAACTTCAGCCAAACATGCATGAAGAGACTGAATGGCACAATTATGGCCATATTTCAGTGGTAAATAAATTTGAGAATCATCTGCATAAAGATGATACTGAATCCCAAATTTCTCAAAAATCGAACCTAGAGGGAGCATATAAAGGGAAAATAAAATTGGCCCCAGTATAGAGCCCTGTGGAACCCCACACACAAGAGGGGCAACGGAAGAAAAATAATTCCCTAAACTGACTGAAAAAGTCCTATCCTTTAAATAGGAAGAGAACCATTTCAGGGCTAAGCCCTGAATACCAACCTGATCCCTAAGACGATCAATGAGAATGTTATGATCAACTGTATCAAATGCCGCTGTAAGATCTAACAAAAGCAAAACAACACGATTTCCAGAATCAACACCCCGTAGGATATCATTAGAGACCCTCAGAAGAGCAGATTCTGTACTATGACCAGCTCTAAAACCTGACTGGAATCTATCGAAAATGTTATTTCTCATTAAAAAGTCATTAAGTTGTGCATTCACAATTTTTTCCAGTATCTTAGAAATAAAAGGCAATTTTGAAATCGGACGAAAACTACTAATTTCAAAGGGGTCTAAGCCGTTTTTTTTTAAAAGGGGCTCAATAACCGCATGCTTAAAACTAACCGGAACAACACCAGATGACAGACTAGTATTCATAATAGACAGAATACTTGGGCCAATTGAATCAAGTACTTTCTTAAACAGAGAAGAAGGGAGCACATCACCAGGAGACCTGGTGGGCTTCATATGAGCAGTTATATCATTAAGCTGCTGCAAAGAAACAGGTATACAACTGTTTAATTGGTTTGTAGGGTCAACCGAAGCAGTAAAATTGTTGCCAACAGATGAAATCTGAGATCTAATTCCATCAACCTTACCAATAAAAAAGTTTAGGAACTCTTCACACATATCAGCAGAAGGAGTGAATGAAGGAGTAGGAGTAGGGTGAAGAACAGCATTTACAGTAGAAAAAAGTGCTCTAGAATTATTACAGTTTCTGGAGATGATGTCAGAGAAATAATTTGATCTAGCCAATTTAACAGCTCTTTGATACTCGTTTAAACAGTTCTTCAAAATCTCATAAGAGACTTGTAATTTATCTTTAACCCATTTCCGTTCAGCCCTCCTACACTCCTGCCTAAGAGCGCGGGTAGTACTGTTCAACCAGGGCTGCGATTTGACTTTTTTCCCCCTGACTTTGACAGGAGCCACAACATCTAAAATCTCTAAACAAGAAGAGTTAAACTGATCGACCAACTCGTCTAAACCCATACAGGGAGAGTGTGACTCGATCAGTGAAAAAAATGAAGAAACATTAAAAACAGCAGAAAAACTACTAGCTGTGCATGGATTAAGTATGCGAGATGAAACTGAGGCAGAAACAATATTTCCTGGCGTGCCACAAGGAAAGTTAGAATTTAAAATAACAGTCTTATGGTCAGAAAAAACAGTATCAACAATCTTCACGCTATCAACATTTACGTGTAACTATACCAACAGGAATTTACGTCTGTGGTTTAATTCCCAATACATTTATCATTTTATGATTAAAATGTTTTTAGGTTTAGGATTTTCCGGTGCTATATTTCTCACGGGTCCACGAGGCAGGATTATTTCACTGCATTTACGTGTAACTATACCAACAGGAATTTACGTCTGTGGTTTAACTCCCAATACATTCATCATTTAGCACTTTAATGATTGAAGTGTTCTGGTTTAACATTTGGTTAGCTACATCAAAGTTGAAACCAGGAGTTTTTGTTAGTCTAATGACTATAATATCAGGCCTTTTAGGTTGAATACAGGAGCATCGCTGTATTCAGATCCTCTCTCGCTCTGCTCAAAAGATTCTCGTTTTGAAAACAGGCTGATCAAAAGAAAATATATTAACATGTAAACGTCTTTACAGAGGTAATATCTCTTTTGTTACGAACTACAGTTTACATTCAATACTTGAACCGTGAATTGATATTATTGGTATCTGAATTGGTATTACGAACTGCAATTAATTTTAGCAATTACAACGACTAAAACGTTTAGGCGAATTTAGCAGTTTGTAATGTGCTCCGCTGACATGGACTGGCTTTGTGCCTCTTCAGTCAGCCGGTGAGTTCGCATTGCGTTCACTCACCCGAGGCGCGCGTACAATATTAAATCACAATATAGACATAGATTGAAAACTGATTTTTGCTCAAAAACAAGTTTAAAGTGTGCCTAGCATTTTCTCCACCAATTTATGTAAAGACTCAAGGGCGGATCTAATCCGTGGGGAATTTGCATATCATAATTAATAATTGGTAATTAATAATAATTCATACAGGTTTGGATTAGATCAGTCTTACATGTTAATAAATCTCCCGATAAGGGAGGATCTGTCATTTTACCTGCATGCATGCATGTGAATCCTTGAAATTAACCACAAGTTGATTGCAATTAATTACACGGACCACGTTTCACAAAACAGGTAAAATGAATTAGCTCAATTGTCAGGATAATATTTGTGGGGTCCACAATATCACCTTACTTTATAGGATTTCAGGAAACGGAATTCTCTGGCCAGAAGAATTGGGTTTCCCGCCCTATAAACACATACTCTTTAAGGTATATTTAATTTTAGTAAGCTTGTAGCATAAAATCTTTTTGCACTTAAGAGACTTGAAACTGAGCAAAGAGACAGTACATCAATCAAATGAATATATAATTAATTTAATAGAGGCATGTCTACTTATATATTTACTACTGTACAGTGTTTCCCCTACAATGTATTTAGCAGCGGCGCAGCGCCGCCACTGGATTTTCAGCGCCGCTGCAAAATCTTCACATGATCAGTAATATCACGACATCCACTTACACACCTAAAAACACTGAGACGTGGGTGGCGTCCGCCGGTGCTGCTAATGCGGTGGCTCTGAATCCACTGTTGACAAGAAAGGAGGAAAGAGCCACATATGGAAATATTTTCGATTAGGTTAATGTCACGTTGCCATAAGGGGCCGTTCACATAGCGCGTTTTTCTGCGCGTGCAAATTCGTTATTTCAAATGTAGGCGCGCGGGAAGCACGCTCGTTTCTCCAGGCAGCCTCTATTCATGGTTGCATAGCAACGACAGACGCCACGGGAGAGAGCAAGCGCTTTTAGAAAGGAGAAAGCGGCGCTCTCCATGAGGACGAGGAAGTAGCAGCAAAGAATTAATTGATTTCTAGCCCTTGCATTAGCTTTACTACTAGATATATTTATGGAGATGAGAAATAAAAAGCCGCCCTGTACAGCTATGATCAGCTGTTCGGCCGAGCTGTCGATGTTGTTACGGAAAGGCCGAAGCTGATCGGTTGGTTTTTGTCACATGGCGTGTTGAGATGAGATGTTACGATGTTTTCATCTCGCCACGCAAAAAACGCGATATGTGAACGGCCCCTAAAGTGAACTCGGGTGCAGTTGTATCCGGGTAGTTTTACGAGCAGGAGTACATGAGCACAGTCTCGGACCGACACCAGAGTGCTGTTATTAGTCCGCCAGAAAAGCAGATCTAGGCTTATTCTTGGCTGGATAACTCTTTTAAAAAGTCTTTTAAAATGAAATACGAACACAGTTTTGGATTAAATAAAGGCACAGTCAAGTCAAATAAAACACTTGATTGTTCATGTTTGTTCACTTCATTCATTGTGCATTAAATAATGTTAACTTAACACTTTTGATTTTAAAAATGTTCAAATTAAAAATTAAAAAAATTAAGTGCTCACAGATTGGGTGTGGCCTAAAATTTTCAATAAATTCTAAATAATCTTTTTCTGGGTTGTGCCATTTCATTTTTCCCCTATCAATATCTACCTTATAGCTGAAAATGAACACAAAACAAAAACGTGAAAAATCCTGTCTAAAATTATAAAATGAAGGTTTCTGTTTGTGACCAGTTCAAGGTGCGTGCTGCAATAATCACCTTGAATCTGTTGATGGTATGTCGTAATTGTCTCAATGTCAATTTATATCCACAAAACTTGCCAGAAGTCATGGTTTAAGGGTTTATTTTTAAAAAAAAAAGATTCTTCCGGAGGTACATGTAACCTGTACATGTAGCGGAGCATGTTACCAAGTGTTACCCCCCCCCCCCCCCCCCCACCCCCCCCCCCCCCCCCCCCGCCACGGGACAGCACCGCTGCTGGAAAATTTTCTAGGGGAAACACTGCTGTACAGTAATATATATATATATTTACAAACAAAAAAGACATAAACAACACAATAAGACATCAATGAACGAGAAAGTGTGTGAGATAGAGATATGGATAAATTACACGCGTGAGAGCGTAAGAGAGAGAGAGAGAGGAAGAGAGGGAGAGAGAGAGAACATTGGCAGAATTCCTCCTAAGACATTCACCTCTCCGATTACAACACGAAACATCATCTTAAAGCTTCTTAGAAGCTCTATAAAGAGATTATACTTGCACAAGTTATGTTATGGTCTCTCTGTGCCGAGGCATTCCTGTACGGCCCTGTCTGGCCGCGTGAGCTGAGTCCTTTGTGTGTGAGGAAGCGTCACGTGGGCTGCTTGGCGCGCGTGTTGAACGGAGGTTCACAGTCTTTGGGGTAACATTACCAACGGGAAATAGTTCGGCTAAGTTCGTTTCACTTCGTGGAAGTCAACTACGGAAAACAAAACTTTGACTAACAAAAAAGAAATAAAGATCTCTACGGGGAAATCACGCGGAGTTAACGTTACATCTTTGCATGGCTGGTGAAGAAGCGCGTGCGTCGCTCGGTCCGGCGCGTCACGCGATCACGTGCGCGTGTTTCTCCTTCAAAGCGAGCGCGCGCTCGTTTAAAGGTCCCTTGTAGATGGATTTAAACACGGAGACTTATCTAAAACTGAAAAACACAAATGAAACTAGAAACAAATAAAAAGAAAGGCGAAGAGCTCGCCCGGAGGCGAGACGTTACATTATGACACGAGGACAAGGGAGGAAGAGCGTCCAGAGGGAGGTTCAGTCCTCTTTAGAGGAACTGGAATCCACACCTCTGAGGTGCGAACTGGCCAATGACAATCAACGAAACTTTTGGCGGCCAAATTCTCTTTGTCTTGTCAAAGTTAATCTATGGCCGTGTCCGCCTCTTTTATGACCAGTCAGAATTTGTCAGAATCATTCCACACGATGGTAAAAACATAGAAAACATACATTTTACTGTAATCTTCTGTATCTGACCAAATCAGCTGGAACGAGATAATTACAACGGTACCAAACACAACATTTACACATAATTGGAATACGAAGATACATCTTAATACATAACTATAAACTCTCAAGAGTTTCACTGATACGCTAGGAGATCATATCTAGACTACCATGGACTGGGAAACACACAGACATACAGGAATATATCGTATACAATTGGTAATGGCTCGTTTTATGAGCGTAATGTAAAAGTCCATTATGTGTGTGTGTTGGTTCGTGTGTGTGTGTGTTAGAGTTCTGTTATCTCTCTTGCAGAGATGGGGGAGGGCATGGAATGTTTCAAGCATTTTATGACTCTGGCCATTCCTGAGAGGGAGAGTGTGTGTGTGTGTGTAAATTAACATTCCAGGCTTTTTGGGTCTTTAGCAGGATGTATTTAGTTATTCAGATTCACCCTTTTAGCCCAGTCCTTACAACAGACTGCTCTCTGCTTATGTAATCCGTATGAAATGTGCATTTCTCTCTGGCGCCTCTACTGTGAAGATCGCGAGTCAGCATAGTGAGTCACCTCAGAAATCCTTGTGATATATTCAGTTTGTGCTGGTCTGACTCAAATAAAATAGTGTTTAAAAATTACTTTCTGTTTAAGTCAGTTTTGTGTTTGTATAGACCATAACGCATAAAAGGGCATTAATGGGAACATTAAAGAATGTTTTTTTTTAAGTAACTAAAAAGTTACTTTTAACAGTAACGCATTACTTTTTGGTGTAAGTAATCAACAAAGTAATTGAGTTACTTTTTGAATGAAGTAACTAGTAACTGTAACTAGTTACTATTTATTAGTAACTAGCACAACACTGGCTGTATCACAGCTCTGCAGCCCTGGTCAGCGGCCGACTGGTACCAGAAGGGAGTGACTATGGGGGCAGTCTCTTTCAGGAAGGTCATCTCGACGGATGCGTCCAACTCAGGTTTGGGCGCCACCCTCGAGGGCAGACCAGTCTTCGGACTGTGGTCAGACCGGGAAAAAAAACTCCATATAAACTGTCTGGAAATGATAGCGGTCGAGAATGCGCTGAAACGGTTCCTCCCGTTCATTCAGGGCCACCATGTTCTAGTCCGCTCGGACAACATGTCGGTGGTGTCCTATCTAAATCGCCAGGGTGGCGTCAGATCCAGGAACCTCTGCAATCTGGCGGAACGCCTCCTCGTTTGGTCTCAGCACCATCTGCGCTCACTGAGAGCTGCACATGTGCCGGGTCACCTGAACGATGGCCCAGACAGACTGTCCAGGGACAACGTTCCCCCGGGAGAGTGGTCACTGCACCCCCAAACAGTCCAGTTATTATGGCGCCTTTTCGGCAAAGCGGAAGTCGACCTTTTTGCGTCACAAGACAACGCTCACTGCCCGATGTTCTTTTCGAAGGACAGGGACGCGCTCGCCCGGATGTGGCCCAGCCGCCCACTATATACATTTCCCACGGTATCTCTGTTACCACAGGTGATCAAGAGAATCAGGGAAACGCGCCATTCATTGCTCCTTATAGCCCCGCGATGGGAGAACCAGACTTGGTTCCCAGAGCTGATGCGGGTGTCACAGACAGCCCCATGGCCTGTCCCGCTGAGAGCAGACCTTCTCTCTCAAGCGCGCGGCTCGATCTGGCATCCCCACCCGGAGCGTTGGTCGCTACATGTGTGGGTGATCAACGGGTATCCCTGCCAGACGCAGTAATGAATACAATCGTGCAGTCTAGAGCACCTTCTACCAGAAGGCTCTACGCGTCCAAATGGTCTGTGTTCTGTAAGTGGTGCACTAATAAAAACCTCGATCCGCGAACGTGTGGGGTCCCGCGGCTGCTCAGTTTTCTTCAAGAGCTGCTGGATAGGGGCAGATCCCCCTCCACGCTCAAAGTCTATGTGGCGGCTGTCGCAGCATTCTCTGAATCAATGCACGGCCAGTCAATAGGTAGAAACGAGCTTATCATCCGCTTCCTCAGAGGAGCCAGAATGATGAACCCCCCGCGCCCCCCCCTCGGTTCCTATGTGGGACCTTTCATTGGTCCTAGAGGCCCTGAAAGCATTCCCTTTTGAACCACTGGACACAGCGGACCTGAAATACCTGTCGCTCAAAGCTGTTTTTCTGATCGCACTGTCATCAGTCAAACGCGTGGGGGATTTACACGCGCTGTCTGTAAGCGCGTCATGTCTTGAGTTTGGCCCGAATGACTCTAAAGTCATCCTCAAGCCTAGACATGGTTACGTTCCCAAAGTGGTTGGCACCCCATTCAGAGCACAGGTCATTTCCCTATCGGCTCTGCCAGCATCCGATAGCGAAAGCGATGTTAATCTCCTCTGCCCAGTCAGAGCTCTGAGGTTGTACATTACGCGCTCCGCCCCGTTCAGGCGTTCTGAGCAGCTGTTCGTTTTGTTCGGTGGGCGCACTAAAGATATCGCCTCCTCGAAACAGAGCCTGTCCAGATGGAGACTAGACGCAATTGCGGCCGCTTACACGGCAAAAGGTCTGCAGTGCCCCTTGGGCATCAGGGCGCATTCCACTAGAGGCGTGGCCTCGTCGTGGGCATGGTCAAGTGGAATTTCCATTCAAGACATATGTGTGGCGGCGGGCTGGTCCTCTCCCTCCACCTTTGTCAGGTTTTACAACCTAGAAGTTCCCGCCCTGCAGGCGAAACTGCTGTCTGTTTAAGGGAGAGGCTAGCCGTGCCCAGATACTATCATGCGCAGGCTACCCTCACGTGAATTCAGCTCTTCTGGTTGAGCTGCACTGTTTCAGGTTATGTGCTGTATATGCCTAAATACACCGGCCTCACACGGCCGCTCTGTATTGCCTGTCAGTGCTTGTTTACACACGCTTTTACACTCATGGTACTCGCGCTTTCTCGCGCTTATGTACAATGCGTTTGGTTCCCACTTTCTAGGTTCACAGAAGTATTGTGACTCATGAGGTGGATGCGGGGCGCGCACGGCATGGACAATGGGTTCCCGTAGCGTAAGCTAAACTTACGCAATACAAGAGAACCTCTCGTAAGAGAACGATACTGGTTACTAACGTAACCTCGGTTCTCTCTAGAAGAGGGAACGAGTATTGCGTAACCTGCCGTGCTAAACGCCACAAGCGCTTTTTCGCTTCAGTCGATGAAAACCAGAGAATCAGCCTCCGAGCCCCGCTTATATACGCTAAGCCACGCCCATTCTGGCGGGCTAGGACGCGGCGAGGGCACGAGCGCCCTCGATTGGACGTGACGTCACGCCGGGCTCACTGGTAGGCTGTGCAGTTCCCGCAGGGGCAGCCTATGAGCGCGCTAGAATGCCCGCTCAAGGTCTGCTAGCTGCTGCAACTGCGTTGACAACATATACAAAATTAAGGATAATTTTTTTGGCTTCAATATCTCGAGAAGATGAATCTTTCCCGTAGCGTAAAGCCTGGTTCACACGGCAGGATAATTAGGCCGATTTTAACCCCGATTTACCCCTTCCGACAATCTTAAGTATGCTCCGATTATCGTAAAATAATCTGATCAGATATTCCTGCCGTGTGTGGTGTGTTAAGAGTGCTCTCGTCTGCTCGGAAGGACGTCGGGACCGCTCCGATCTCAAATCGGGGATATCCAACATGTTGGATTTTTTTGGCCCGATTTCTCCTCGTGTGTGGTGTCCCCCGGGGACAAACGAGCACGCAGTCTGTGGACTGTGGCGTGTAGCCAATCAGAAAGCGAGGTGACGACGCACAGAGGAAGCACCGGGAAACAAAATCAAAACAGCCGTCCATGCTCGCGTTGTCTCCACTTCTTTGACCATCGCCTTTTCTTTTGATAAAGTTTTTTTCGGTTAAAAACAAACTACAAACTATCGCCACTGCATCCTCTTCGTCCGCCATGATTGTTTACTCTGAAGTCACGTTTGATCTCGAGGGATTTTGCGAGATTTTCCGTCTGACCTGGGAATGCTCTGGAGTCAAATCGGTTCGTGTGTGATGTGTTGATTTTGCCGTGTGGCTGCGCACCACACACTGTACGACCAAAACTGTTAGACCCGTGATTTTTTATCGCCGTGTGTGGAGTCTCTCAGGTTTGGAAAATCGGCCGACAATTTTAAAATCGTCCCGTGTGAACCAGGCTTAAGCTAAACTTCTCTTCTAGAGAGAACCGAGGTTACGTTAGTAACCAGTATCGTTTTAAACTACTCTTTATTATCAGAACATATCATAACAAACACTTGCCAAACAGGTGAACATTTCACAAATCTGAGGTAAAACACCATTTGTCATTTTTCCTTAACAAAATAAATATATCTGAATAGAAAAATATATTTCTTGGTTTCTGCATGTGCTAATGGGGGATATTGTTAAGTCTTGAAACAGGTTTTGTGTTGCCTGACTTTGATGGCACGTATCTTCAGCACAGTTTGCAGTGCAGGCTGCAATATTAATATTACAAGTTTGTCTCGAAATGCATATTTGACAGTGAGTACAGTAAATCTGCATCCTAACTCAAGCTAATACAACTGTTATATTTATGTTCATTAACAAAAACAGTAACATATGTAAAAAAAAAATGTAACTACCACATTTTTATTTGGTAAAATGTAATATTCTGATTTTTATTCAAATTAACCTATGGTCATCCAGTATCATGCATTTAGATCAGGATAACCACAGATAAAGCCAGGCATAGCATATAGCACCTCACTATCCTGGCAAAATGTAACTTTATGGTTTCTATGGTATTTGTATGAAAAAAAGTAGCCTAAATACATTATTAAATACTGTAATTATATTTTATTAGTCATTTAAAACATTGTCTACATTAATAATATAATACAATTCAATATGTATATCCCACATTTCATGGTGCAGTTAATATTACTAGGCTAACCTTACAGTAAATCCATGGTAAATGGATTCAGTAACAATTCATATTCTGACTGTATCACATTGTTTCTCCTGTTTGTCAGCGCTGTTTCATCTGCCTTTAAACTGGTTTAAATCACTGAGACATTAGTGTTCTTCGCTTTTTCAATCGCTTCTCACTGGATCTCGTGACCGAGGCCGATCAGAGTAAACGCGTCTGCTCTAGTGAGCTCGCGCTGCGCTGCCGTTTGGACTTTGAGCCGAGCGGTTAAACAGTCTGTGAGGCGCGTGCGGTTCAAATGAGTTTCGTTCTAGCTTTTGGCGCATAAATATTATCGAACATTTATCGAACTCTTGATATCGTTTTATCGATAAAAATTATATCGCGATAATTATCGTTATCGTTTTATTGCCCAGCCCTAGATTGCACGCACACATTTGTGCATCATCCATGGAAACATGTGGTAACTTTGGCAGGTGTACCGTGCCACTCCACATGCTGTAACTGGTACTTCACCCTTTCAGCTTCTATGGCAGGCAAATGGCCATCAAGGCTGTCTATTTTGCCATCTGCTCCTGTTCCTGTGCACCCACCAACTGACATGACTATTTGTCAAAGGGTTACAAGGCTGCAGAGGTGGAAAGTAACGAATTACATTTACTCGCGTTACGTAATTAAGTAGTTTTTTTGTGTACTTCTACTTTTTAAAGTAGTTTTTAAAATCTTTACTTTTACTTTTACTTAAGTACGTTTTGTTTGAAGTATTTTACTTAGCTACATTTGAAATCATATCCGTTACTGAGTAAAAAATAATAATACAAAGGAGAAAAAAAAAATCACACTCCGGA
Organism: Tiaroga cobitis; assembly: GCA_030578255.1. Lineage (NCBI taxonomy): Eukaryota > Metazoa > Chordata > Actinopteri > Cypriniformes > Leuciscidae > Tiaroga > Tiaroga cobitis. Next base: position 45,560,792 of record CM060608.1, on the reverse strand, counting down.
AACTACTGCATTGGTTGAAGGGCGGGAGAACAAACGCGCAAAGGTGACGCAGACCCAGCTGAAGCTGAAAGCGAAGCGCCCTCGAATTCTTATGAAGCGGATTATGGCCAGTATGAAAATACTTTGTAGAAAAAAAACGTGGTTGTCCTCGAGGATAAATATCTAATTTGCAAAAAATGTGGACGCAAAGTGGCTGCAAAAGGAGGATACATAGGACACACCATCCCTCCTGCAGATGAAGGTAGGCTATGTCCCGATTATAATTTAAGGCCGAATGATTTACGTGATGCTGAGGGAATCCCAGAATCCAGTCATGAAAATGGAATTAACGCAGATGTCACGTAAAACACGCAAAATAATGGATGCGCGAATACATGGAAAGTAGAACTGTGCAATAAGTCCAATCGCGACATGGTCTTTGAATATTTAAGCACAAAAATACTGCATGTAAATATATCCCTATTTGTTCTGCTGAGCTGCGCCGCTTTGTCTACTACATACTCAAGTACACGTGACGTTCATGGTGTTTTCACCGTCTCACAAACAATTTGAGGATATGATACATGAACATTTCCAGAGCTGCTCTGAGAGAACGCCCAATGAGCATTTTCATCATTTTATTTGAGAAAAACAAAACCATTGTCAACTACACTTTAAAACACTTTTCTACATTTTTTGTCTTCACTACAACCCGTCAAAATAAAACGTCTCAGGTTACGTATGTAACCCTGGTTCCCTGATAGGGAACGAGACGCTGCGTTTGAGACGCGGTGGGAACGCTCTGCGTGATTGCATCATGAAGCACGTGTAAAATCAGTCCAATGGAAGCCCGATACGTCATAGGTGACGTCATAGACCAGGAAACTATAAAGCACCCTTGCAAACAGACCGCGCCAGCTTCTGAAAAGTCTGAAGCAAGTCGATCAGGGTGTGCAGGAAGTATGGCAGGCAAACGCAGCGTCTCGTTCCCTATCGGGGAACCAGGGTTACATACGTAACCTGAGACATTCCCTTTCAAGGGAACTCGAGCTGCGTTTGAGACGCGGTGGGAACCCCATACCCACTACGCCATAGTGACAAATGCCCGTTCTGTGTGAAGTCCTTGCGCACACTAAGAAGCAAGCAACCTAGCCCCTGGAGTAGAGAGGTCAAGGTCATAAAACCTGACAAATGTATGCGGAGAGGATCATCCTGCCGCATTACAAATATCAGGAAGGGAAACCCCCGAAATTAAGGCCGTAGAGGCCGCCATACTCCTAGTAGAATGGGCCCGTACAGCCATAGGTGAAGGCTGACCGGCCGCTTCATAAGCTAGTGAAATAGCCTCGACTATCCACTTGCTCATAACCTGTTTAGATGCAGGGCACCCTCTTCTGAGTGACCCAAAACATACAAATAATTGCTCTGACTTACGCCACAGGGCAGCTCTGTGAACGTAGGCATCCAATGCCCGAACTGGACATAACAGGTTCAATTGTTCCTGATCTGGGGTATTAAAAGGTGGAGGATAAAAGGCCTGCAGCACTATTGGGCCCCCAACATTGAATGGGACCTTAGGAATATAACCCGGTCTAGGGTATAGAAATGCTTTCACCATACCAGGTGCAAATTCCAAACATGACGGAGCAACCGACAGGGCGTGCAAATCTCCAATTCTCTTGATAGATGAAATAGCAAGGAGAAATAACGCTTTCAAAGTGAGGAATTTTTCTGAAACCTCTTCAATGGGCTCGAACGGAGCCAGAGCCAGACCCTCAAGTACAATGGCTAAATCCCAAGCCGGTGCTCTGGAGTGCAGTGCAGGTCTCAACCTCAATGTACCACGGAGAAAACGAGTAATCAGAGGATCTCTCCCAATAGAAGTACCCCCCAGAGGGGTATGGTAGGCCGATATAGCCGCCACATAAACTTTTAAGGTGGAAGGAGATAATCCAGCAGAGAAACGGTCTTGCAGAAAATCGAGAACTGAACCAACAGGGCAGTTAACAGGATCTAACTGACGCTCACCACACCAGGTGGAGAATAATTTCCATTTCAGCGCATACAGTCTTCTCGTGGAAGGGGCTCTGGAATGGAGAATGGTCTCAACGACCTCAGTCGAGAGACCGGATTCTATGAGCCTGGCCCCCTCAGAGGCCAGGCCCACAGTTTCCACAACTCCGGTCGAGGGTGAAATATCGTGCCCTCTACCTGGGACAGCAGGTCCCTCCTGATTGGAATCTCCATGGGAGAGCCGCTCAGAAGAGACACCAAGTCCGAGAACCAAACTCGAGTCGGCCAGTAAGGGGCTATTAGTAGCAGACTGGCCCCTTCCCGGCGAACCCTCTCCAGAACCCCCGGGAGCAACGATATCGGGGGGAAAGCATACAGGTACAGCCTCGGCCAAACCTGCACCATCGCATCCAGTCCGAGAGGAGCTGGGTGCGTGAGAGAGAACCACATGGGACAATGGGTTGTATCTGAGGATGCGAAAAGGTCTATCTGAGCACGACCAAATTTCTCCCAAAGGAGCTCCACCACCTCGGGGTGAAGTCTTCACTCCCCGGGCCTCAGCCCCTGCCTTGACAGTATATCTGCTCCCACATTCTGACGCCCCGGAATGTAAACTGCTCTGAGAGATAGCAACTTTCCCTGGGCCCATAGGAGGATCTGATGGGCCTGCTTGCAAAGGTGACGTGACCTCAAACCCCCCTGATGGTTGATATATGACACCACCGACGTGTTGTCCGTACGGACCAACACATGATGGCCTCTCAGGTCTGGCAGGAAATATTTGAGAGCTCGAAATACCGCCATCATCTCCAAGCGATTTATGTGCCATGACAGATGATGGTCCTGCCAAAGACCTTGCGCCGAGCGGCCACTCATGACCGCCCCCCATCCCGTGAGGGAAGCATCCGTCGAAAGCGTGACGCGTCGACAAGAAGCCCCCAGCACTGGGCCATGGGCGAGGAACCAAGGTTTCTTCCACATGACCAAGGCACGAAGGCATAGCCGCGTGACCTTGATCTTGCGGAACGGATTTCCCCTCGGAGAAAACCCCTTGGTTCTGAGCCACCACTGCAGGGGTCTCATGTACAGCAGGCCAAAAGTAATCACGTTGGACGCTGCTGCCATGAGCCCCAACAGTCTCTGAAACTGTTTCACAGTGAGTGACTGGCCTAGTTTTACATTTTTTACGGCTGTGAGAATCGCAGAAATCCGAGCAGGAGATAGACGTGCCTGCATTGTGGTCGAATCCCAAATTACACCTAAAAAAGTGGTCCTCTGAGCAGGGAGGAGAACACTCTTCTTGATGTTGAGCCGCAACCCCAACTCCTTTATGTGAGACAGAACGACATCTCGATGCCGAACTGCCAACTGCTCTGACTGAGCTAAAATCAACCAATCGTCAATATAATTTAATACGCGAATGCCCTGGAGTCTCAAAGGAGCCAGAGCTGCATCCACGCATTTTGTAAAGGTGCGGGGTGATAAACCTAGGCCAAACGGTAGAACCCGATACTGGTAAGCTTCGCCCCCGAAAGCGAACCTCAGGAACTTCCTGTGATGAGGATGGATGGATACATGAAAGTAAGCGTCTTTCAGGTCTATTGTGACAAACCAGTCCTCGGACTGAATCTGTGATACAATTTGCTTGAGTGTGAGCATCCTGAACTTGAGTTTCTGAACTCTGCTGTTTAACTGGCGCAGATCTAGAATAGGATGCAACCCTCCATCCTTTTTCGGAACAATGAAGTAACGGCTGTAAAACCCTGACTCTCTGCTGGGAGGAGGCACCCCCTCTATCGCTCCTTTTTGAAGAAGTGTTAGAACTTCCTGCTCCATAACCAGAGCCTGCTGTGAGTCCACCACTGTGGGAAGGACCCCTTGAAATCTGGGCGGCCGAGAACCGAACTGAATTCTGTAACCCTTTTCTATTATATGCAGGACCCATAAAGAAATATTTGGCAGAAGTTTCCACGCTGCCAGAAATTCTGATAAGGGAACCAGTCTCTCGAGACTGGCCTCTGGATTTGATTGAACAATCATTTCGGCGCCCTGAAGCGGCGAACCGGCAGGGAACAACCGAACTGACCGTTCTACAATCCTCCTCAGAGGATTGCATGGGGACACTGACACTTCGGTGCCCTGAAATGGCGAACCGGCAGGGAACAACCGATGTGGCGACGCTGCGACTCTCCTCGGAGAACCGCCCCCCGGAGGGCGCCAAAGAGAAACGGTTCCTCGGAATCGTTCCTCCCTGGAGGGGGCCACCCTCAGAAGCCTGGCACACTCGGCGTCAGGACTTCTTCTTAGTCCAGGTTCTTTTAGACATGACAGTCCTCAGATCCTGTCTGCCCCCAGCAGGCCTAGACTGCGAACGCCACTCGGGGACCCCAGATTGTGGAGGAGCCCGAGCAGCAACGCTCTGTTTCTGCTGGTATCTATGTGAGGAGCTCGTAGACGGACGAGGCTGCTCAACCTTTATATTGCGTGCAGCCTCGGGGACATTAGACCGGCGAGGAAGAAACCTCTGAAACGCAGCCGCTTGTTTTTTATTTTCTTGAAACCTATCGACAACACAATTTATAGCATCGCCGAACAGACTTGTAGGAGAAACCGGTGCGTCCAGAAGAACAGATCTATCTTTGTCTTTTATCTCAGAAAGATTCAACCATAAATGACGTTCCGTGGCCACCAGGGCTGCCATAGAACGGCCCACAGATTTGGCCGTCTCCTTGGTGGCCCGGAGAGATAAATCTGTCGTGCGACGTAATTCTCGAATTGCATCAGCACTAACTTCCTCACATTCATCTATGTCCCTCAGCAGGTCAGCCTGATAAGCTTGTAATATCGACATTGTATGTAGGCATGCCGCCGCCTGACCTGCTGCCGAATACGCTTTACCCACCAGCACTGATGTATTTTTTAATGGTCTGGTGGGTAACGTCGGGGCTTTCAGTGATGACGCTGACTCGGGGGAGAGATAGCTCGCAAGCGTCTCTTCCGCACGAGGCATCGTCAAATAACCGTAATCATCAATACCTCTAACTTTACTGTAATTACTAGTTTGAGGATTATGAACTCTGAAAGACGCCGGTTTATTCCATGATCTGGACACCTCAGTGTGAAGATCAGGAAAAAACGGGAGTTCCCGACGAGGAGGTCGTGATCTAGATGGTAAATAACGATCATCTAGAAGACTCTTTTTTGATTCAACATCAATATCATCAGCTGGCCACTCAATATTTAATTTAGTAACAGCACGAGATAAAACCTCCATCAACTCCTCATCATCGGGGATATGAGCTGGCGAAAACTCAAAATCCCCCATATCAACGACATCCAGTTCCTCAGAACTGGATAGCCGCAACATTGGTGCCTCAACCTGGGGAGGAGAAACCGCAGAGCGGGCTCCTTCCTGGGCTGGGACACCGGAACCAGCAGGTAAGGGCTGAGAAAGGGCTGGGCCCATCTCAAACCCCACTACTAGATCCATCTGTGAACCCCACGATGCACGCCGCCGCTGTGCCTCAGCAGCAGCGGGACACACACCACGGGGAACACGAACCGAACCATCCTCCTCAAAGAATGCCCGGCGGGAGCGGAGAGTTTTCATGGACAAACTCATGCAATGCTCACAATCAGCCCCCTCGAGGACTGACTGGGCATGCTCTACTCCCAAACAAGCAACACACATCTGATGTGTGTCCCCACCCGTAATGAAACGAGGGCAGGGAACAACACTACGTTTGTAATCTTGCTTGCTCGTCATCATGAGATATATAGCAATATGATCGGACAGACAACAATAAATAGACAAGGACAGAATCACAGAGAGCGCTTGCTGAAGACAACAGAAGCTGGCGCGGTCTGTTTGCAAGGGTGCTTTATAGTTTCCTGGTCTATGACGTCACCTATGACGTATCGGGCTTCCATTGGACTGATTTTACACGTGCTTCATGACGCAATCACGCAGAGCGTTCCCACCGCGTCTCAAACGCAGCTCGAGTTCCCTTGAAAGGGAAGTTCGGTTTTACTAGGAGAAATTATGACAGAAATATATTACTATTCTACTTCTCAAAATAATAATAATAACAACAATAATAATACATTTTATTTAAACATTAAAGGAATATATTTTTTTGTCCATGGTTTAATTTAGTAAATCCGTTTTTGCAGCGCTTCCCCAAAAGGACACAAGTTTAAATTTAAATTTGATTACCACCGTTTTTGATCATATATTTGGATTAAATCATAAAAAGAAACATTCATTTTCTGAATAAATACATTTCATAGGACAATATTATTCTTAAACATTTTAATAAATTATTAACATTAAAAAAAACTTGTTAATCTAATTCATTATCAATTATCAAATTTAATTGATTGGACATGTTTTATTGAAATTGAACATTTTTAATTAACAAAACAAACAAATGGTTTCAAGTTTGTTATAATAAAAGGAAAAGAAAAAAAAACCTGTTTTCATTAATTTAACTGTCATTTTAACTGATGATAATAATAATAATAATAATAATAACCATAATTTAATACTGTAAACCGTGATAATTTCTTAGACGTTATCATACTGTGAAATAATCTCCTACCATTACAACCATACAAGGGAGAGTCCCCCACCCCCGCTGTTAAAAAAGTAACTCAGTAACTTTTACTCTGAGTAAATTTTAAATAAGCTACTTTTTACTTTTACTTGAGTAGATTTTTTGACCGGTAATTTTACTTGTACTTAAGTAAAATTTCATTGAAGTAGTAGTACTTTTACTTGAGTAGAATATTTTATTACTCTTTCCACCTCTGCAAGGCTGCAACACAAAATGAAAAACTACACTGATGCTAATCGGAGTACTTAAAGTGAGGGGAATAAAGTGAGGGTACGGAACCCCTTTCATGCTCTTAAAGGCCCATTCACAAAGCACAGACAAACACCAACAAACACGTCTGTTGGGTTTTGTCTAATCAGTGTTAGTAGTGTTATCATAAACGTTGTGTCACTTTTTATGATGTAAATTATGTAATTAATTTAAGTTGGTACATGTCAGTCAAGACTGTATCAAGTAAAAAAGTGTTTCTGATTTACGGCTCGTGCTGGCGGCAGCGTGTCTCGCCAGCTTGGCACCCCAATGCAGCGGCATTCGGGGGGGGGGGGGGGGATTTTTAAAGGTGTTTGGCCATATGTTTCCGTGTTCTATTGTATCTTTAGGTATTGGCTACAGGTGTTATAAATGTGTGTTAATTATGTCGGCGGCTGTGGGTCTCGCCGGAGTTCACACTTATGCCGCTTTTCAGAATACGTCAATAGTATAAAGACATGTAGAACGCAACAACACTGAAACTGATCTGACCAGCGCTGCATCTCGCGTCTCTGGATTTTTCTCTCTTCGTTCTCAAACGCTTGTGCAAGAAGATGGATGCCAGTCTTAACAGTAAGTTTTGTTTATTTTATTTAGTAATATTATTACGAAGCTTTTATCTGTTTATATGAGTCGTTGTTCTATTGCGTTACTTAAGGTTTCTCTGCGCTGCAAGTGACGTCAGTCTCACAGGGCTTATTGATTAAATTAATTTCCTGAATCAAGCTAGTGGTATGTATAATTACGTTTTATGTTTAAATTACATAGTGTATGTGTGTTGTTGATAACCGTGTTTTTTTTGTTTATTTTTGTTTTACCAGGAGGCGTGTCTCACAGGAGGACGGTTCGTGCAACTGCTGCGCCGCTCAACACTGTTGCATCACGAGAGAGTGTGGGCTCACATGTCCCCGGTAATTTTAAATGTTGCTACACTCTGTGTTTAAAGGGTGATTTGGATGTGTAAAAATACCTTATCTTCTTTGTGTTTTTTTTTTTTTACCAGGGCCGAAACGGAAAACTATCACTGCTGCTTTAATACATTCACCTCCGTGTGACAGCGCGAGCTCTAACGTTACGCCCCTTGGTAAGTGCAAACATTATATTAGTATATGCGGCTATGGTTTTGTTGAATTTATTTTAAAAAACTTTAACATGTGTATTTCCAGAAGAATTATCAAACGTAGTGAGTGCGGTTGTTGCTCCTGAATGTACGAATGATCCGGATAAGAGTGGCTTTAGTGGAATAACTGCAAAACCGAAAAATAGGCTGAAACGTAAAGCAACGGTGGACTCCCGGGCTTCGAGAGATGTGAATTTCGTACCACAGACATCTGCCCCGAAGAAACCAAGACGAACAGCTGTTAAAAGTATGTAACGAAACAAATTACATTTGTATTTAGATGTAATAGTGAGAGATTGGGTGTGTTTGTAGCCGTATACTGTGCTAATACGTTAGTTTAGTACTGTTTTTAACATTGTTGTTAATATTTACATTTAATTGTTGAAAACCCTGTCTCCAATGAGAACTGTGTGTAAAGGTGTTGACATGGTGATTTTTTAGCCTGTTGCACCATCTATAGGTGTGCATTAGTATTACAGGGACCATTTCACAGTCATTTTTGTTTTTTATTTGATTTGTGGGTAGATATATAGAGTTTTGATACCACTAGCCGTACCAGTCTGAATTAAATTTTTAGTCTTACAAAAATATATTAATAATATAATATTAATTTTTATTTGTTTTTTCACACCATCTTACTTCTTCTTAACAGAGACGGTCGTGGTTGACAACGCTGTTCCCGATATAGATGATGTCCAGAGGTGGAGTGATGATCTGCTACAAACGTGGGATGAATGTGTGTTTAACTCATGTCCTAAAGAAGATCAACAATCTGTACCGTCCAACGATGGTCTGGCATCTGTGACAGAATCTGACCCACATGAGCTGCCTTCAAACCAGGAGGCTTTCAGACGGGAATCACAACACAATATAGACAGTCAACACATAACCGGAGCGATACAGGACTCTGTCAAGGCTGCGTTGAAAGGCATCGAGGGACATCTAAGCAAAAGACTTGGTGCAATTGAGAGTATACAACAACAACAAGGTATTCAGATTAACAAGATTCTTAATGTAATTGACACCACACAACAATAACAGGGTATTTGGCTTAAACAAATCATAGCCACACAGCGTTTGCTTAGTGGAGCTGTCCAAAAAGTAGGCGGAGATCAATGCCTTACGACAGAGGTATTAAAACAGGTCGTAATCACGCTTAAAAAGAAACTTGGGTGAGTTGTGAACTTTTTTTTTTTTTTTTTTTTACTTTTTTTTTTTACTTTTTAAACTTTTTTCTTTCTTTTTTTGTCACACGCTGTATGTAACTTTACCGTAACTGCATATTTGATGTATAAATCTTTTTTTTTCACTGTATGGGCACAAGGGGTTTATTCTCCATAGTTATTTTAAATGTACACATAGCAGTGAATTTAAATAAAATAAAAATAAAAAAAAAAGGATTGGTTTAAAAATGCCTAAACGTTGTCGGGAACCAGATGGTTTTGATCAGGGTGCGGTAGGAAGGTTTAGATGCGACGATGACCTTGAGGTCCCCCACGATCAGTGCAGTAACACAGAAACATTGCTTAATTTAATTCGGACAGTGGAGGATATGAATAGGTCCGAGTCTACTACTGACACATTGCTAGAATTATTAAACACAGTGAGATCGATGTCAGATGGGGATCCTGAGCCAAATATTGATTTTGAACATTTTGTAAATACCCAAAACACGGGAGCGGTGGCAGAACCTCCTCCAGAACCAAATATTGATTTTGAACATTTTGTATCTTCTCACCAGACAGGGGAGGGGTCATGTACCCACCCACATCGCACACTCAATCCTGCTGCCCCCAACATGGGTCTCAGTGATAGTGATATAGAATCACTTGTAAGAGAGGGTGGCAATGTGAGTGGGTACACTGTACTGCCACGAAATCGGTTCAATGGTCTGGAAATCCATAGACTTATAAATCTACGGGAGATACCTTCCACAGATTTATCAGTCTACGCAATATTTTTACACGATACGCTTTCTGAAATTGTGACGTTCTCCAGACTGTTAGGTGGTGATGGTAGTTTAATCAGCATCACCTTGAGGGGACCGAGTTTGACATCAGATGTTAGTACACTTTTGACGGGTAGCAATGGTTACAGTGTAGATGTATTTATAAACGATCTTGAAAAAATAATGCAGAGCAATTCTGACGTACAGTTTGATGAAAGATTGAATTTAAGAGTGTAGATAGCTAGAAGTAAACGTGGTGGTGCTTATCGAAAGATACGCGATCTTGCCCACAATGAAGTGATTGCCAAAAACAGACTTAATCTGTTCTGCCCTACGAACATTTCAAACAATCTTTGTTTCGCGATCTGTCTGGCACATTTCCTAAACCCCCAGAAACCACACGTAGAGCTAGAGTCTGAAGCATCTTCACTGCAGGCGTCAGTTGGATATTCTGATCAACGCAAGATAGCTTTTAACGACATCAGACAGTTTGAAAGCATGCTAAATGTTAAAATAGTCGTCTTTTATCGGGCTGATACAGGTGTTTTGGAGAGGTATACAAACACCGATGATCCACATCCTAAAACAGTATTTTTGTATCTGCATGACAATCATTATTTTATGATTAAAAATCTACGTGCGTTTATTGGCACAGCATATGTGTGTGAGTTTTGCTACCGGGGGTTCACCTGTAGGAGAGATCACAGATGTCGGTACATCTGCGACGTCTGTAATGTGCCAGAATGTCACAAACAGCCCAAAAAGCCCAAACACTGCGATGACTGTCTGCGGTACTGTATGTCTGACTATTGTTTTGAGATGCATAAAAAAACACCTCAAGGTATGCAATACGCACAGTGCCAAGTCACCAAATACTGCGGAAAATGTAATAGGAAACGGAAACGGAAAATGTAATATCATGTCAACGGTGATAAACCCAAACCCCATAAATGCTCTGCAGATCGTTGTGTGCACTGTGGCGAGAGCTTGGTCACTGATGGTGAACATCAGTGTTTTATTCAGCCAGTTAAACCGAAGACTCCAAACGATCGTTACATTTTCTACGATTTCGAGACCCGTTATGAAAACGGTAAACATGTTGCGAATTTTGTATGTGCTATCACGTTTGATGGCCGAGAATTTGTGGCTGAAGGCCCTGATTTTGTGGATCGTCTCGTTAAAAAATTCAGACAGCCTTGTTACAGTAATTACACATGGATAGCGCATAATTCATCGGGCTTTGACAATTTCATAATTTTGGAATTCTTTACTAAGATGGGGATTGCCCCTAAAATTACGACGCGAGGCTGTCGTCTAATCTTAATGTATGATTGTACATTCAAGCAGCGTTTCATCGATTCGTACTCATTCATGCCCATGCGTTTAGCAAACACACCTGCTGCATTTAATCTGACTAATGCAGAGAAGGGGTATTTTCCACACCACTTTAACCGTGTTGAAAATGACACCTACACAGGCCCATACCCTGACAAGAAATTTTACGGGTACGCAACAATGTCGAACCAAGACAGGGTAGCGTTTGATGATTGGTACACCACCACCTCTGACAAAGTGTTTGATTTTAAAAAAGAACTTGCGATTTATGGTAAAAACGACGTTGTTTTGCTGAGGGAGGCATGTATGAAATACCGCGATGAATTCATTCTGTGTACAGGCCTTGATCCTTTTAATTACACCACTCTGGCTGCGACGTGTATGGCTACATATAAAACGCACTACATCCCAAAAGACACAGTAGCTCTGACACATAAGAAATTTTGGAGCGTGCGTACGGTCTTCAGGTCGAGGTGATTTGGGAATGTGATTGGCTACTAGCTAAACAGAGTGATGTTGCAGTGCTGGATTTCATGTCCACATACAAACACTCTGAAAGATTGAAACCACGTGATGCTCTTTTTGGTGGAAGAACGAACGCGTTAAAACTGTACCACAAAGTCGCGGAGGGCGAACGCATTAGGTACGTTGACTTTACATCGCTATACCCCTACTGTCAGGCTCGAAATTGCTACCCAATTGGCCATCCTGAAATAATATACAAGGATTTTCAAAACATTGAAGATTATTACGGCCTCGTCAAGGCAACCGTACTCCCACCTCGAAAGTTGCTTCACCCTGTACTGCCTTATAGGACAGGGGGTAAGTTAATGTTTCCACTCTGTAGGACATGTGCTGAACATCAGAACCAGACACAGGCGTGTACGCATACTAATGAGGAAAGATCCATTCATGGGACCTGGGTTAGTATTGAGCTAATAAAAGCTATTGAGAAGGGTTATGTAGTGACAAAAATTTATGAGGTCTGGCATTTCCCCCAACGATCTGAAACATTGTTTTGTGATTATGTTAAAACATTTTTACAGTTCAAACAGGAGAGTTCGGGGTTTCCAAAAGATGTTGTGACCGACGCTGACAAATAATCTTATGTAAAAGATTACTTTGAAAAAGAGGGGATTAAGCTTAATCTGGACAAGATCGAGTTTAATGCTGCCCGCAGATCAATCATGAAGCTCCTGCTGAATTTACTTTGGGGAAGGTTCTCTATGAACGAACATTTGCCGACAACCGAAATACTCACAGACCCTGAACAGTTTGCCCGTCACATTTTTGGCACAGAGTATGACATCAAACATTTCTCATTTGTGTCGGACACTGTAGCAATTGTTCAGTGGTCTTACGCTGATGGGAAAGGGGCCCAGACTCGTGACATTAACGTCTTTCTCGGTGCTTTTACAACACCCCATGCGCGGTTAGAGCTTTATGATCTTATGGACAGGTTGGGTGATAGACTGCTTTATTGCGACAGCGATTCTGTTATATTCACATCTAAAGATGGTGAATATGAACCACCGCTAGGCCCATACCTTGGTGAGCTTACTGATGAAATAGGGGGCGGGGACTTTATAGTGGAATTTTAAGTGGTCCCAAAAGTTATGCGTTTCATACTGCTAAGGGCGATGTCTGTATGAAGGCCAAAGGTATCACGTTGAATGCTGTGAACTCTGAGGCCATTAGGCTAGACTCGTTAATCGAGCTTGTTGATCAGTATGTGCGGGGGAGGGACGACGACAATTACATTCTCGCACACACCGATAGAATAGTGCGAAACAAAAAGCAGTTCACATTACACAACAAGTCAGTTGTGAAAAAATTCAAAGTCGTGTACAACAAGCGTGTACTGCTACCTGATCTAACAACAATACCATATGGCTTCTGACAACGCTTTTGGTCATCGAGGGGTGCTAGACCCAGATGGTTTTGATTTTAGATTACAGCATCCCTTTTCATGTGTGTTAAGTGGGCCTTCTAGCTCAGGAAAAACATTTTTTGTAAAAAAGGTTGTTGGAAAATGGTAAAAGTGTAATTTCTAAAAATATTGAAAACATTGTATATATCTATGATTGCTGGCAGCCTTTATACGATGATTTGTTGAAACTGTATGATATTAAATTTATTGAAGGTATACCTCAGACTCTGAATGACGATTGTTTGTTCCCCACCAACAAGACACATTTTGTGATATTGGATGATGTTATGAAAGATGCTAGTAGTAATTCAGAAGTTGAACGTTTGTTTACGAATTATGTACATCACAGAAGCTTGAGCGCCGTGTATATTGTACAAAACTTGTTTTTTTCAAGGTAAATCCAGCAGGACCATCAGTTTGAACACTAATTATTTGGTTTTGTTTAAAAACCCCAGAGACAATACCCAAATTAATGTGTTAGCGTGTCAGATGTACCCCAGAAACACAAAATACTTTATGGACTGTTATGAAAATGCGACCAGCATTCCTTTCGGGTATTTATTGATTGACTTTAAAGCGAAAACACCAGAACAGTACCGTCTCAGAACAGATATACTGTCACAATATCCAGTTGTGTACGTTCAGAAAAGAAAACACTGACGTCGTGAGAGAGAGAGAGAGCGAGAGAGAGAGAGATTTGAAAAATGTCTGCAAAACTTTTAAGAAACCTACCTCTTTTAAAATTGTTATTAAAAGCAACCCCTAAACAAAGACGTGTTATTTTAGAGGCAGCCACAGACGAGCTCATTGTGACATTGTGTGAAGTAGCTCTCAACGTGGTCCATGGTAATATTCCCCTAACACCACAACAATATCAGAAACTGAAGAGAAGAAGAAGCTAGATCAAAATTGTTGCAGATAAAAAGATTGGCGTTAGACGTAAAAGACGATTGATCAACCAGCAAGGAGGATTTTTGTTACCTTTACTATCTGTAGCAATTCCGTTTATAACAAGTTTGATTACGTCTAAATAAGTTTGGTAATGGAGTATGCTGAGAAGATGTTTTTAGTCCCACAAAGCTAGATAAACCAGCTGAATAAACTGAAATCTTCTAGCACCCGTGAGTCTATACACCAGGTTGTAGAGAACGACTTGGACATGACTATAAGAAATATTCTGCAAAGGTCTGATCTGGATCACCATGAAAAAGCTAAGATGTACACTAGTGTTTTGCAGAGGTTTTTAACACTATCTAGACAAGGGGATAGAGAATCTGCCACATTAACATTAAGTCTTCCACAACATGGCAGCTTTGAAAAAGAAGACACACCATCAAGAGGACATGTGAGTGATCAAAGCGATTTTGCAGATGAGATTTTAAAGAATATACCAGAGGAGTGTGAAAAATGTTCGTTACATTTTAGATAAAATGTCTAAAACTAAAGATATCACTTCATGGACCGAGTCGGGGGAGTTTGTATTTAAAGGCAGGACAATCCCTGGTTCACACATGCTTGACTTAGTTAAAAGCATTACAGCTCCGCAAAAGATTGCTGACGAACGGAGACCCAGTGGATGGTACGAGTTTCTGGAGGCTTTTGCTAGTTTAACCCTCTGAGGTCTGAGGTGTTTTTGGGGTCCTTGAGATGTTTTGACATGGCCTGACATTTGTGCTTTTTTCAGTTGCTTAGAAACATATTAATGGCACTGGTGTAATTACACTCTATTTAGCACAAACAGGGCTACCATAATATGTTAGCAACATGTTTGTACATGTTTGTATTTTTGACAGAATATTGTTTATGCATGGTTATTGAAAAAAACAAAAAAAAATAAAGTTTCTGAAATAAGGCCACAAAACACACACTAAATATGTGTCCACAAGACTTTTGACTAATGGATGTTGTCGCCTAGAGTTTAGGCTTCAAAATGATCTGAAAATCATCCTGTCTAATCATTCACATAAAACAATAGATTGTTTTAAATTGTGAAAAACATTTTTTTGCGGATGGGCGTGAACGGCCCAACCCCTATCATGAATAATTAAGTGGTTCTCACCTGAGCAGACAATGACCCTGCATAATAATGAGCCTTTCATTCAGGGGTTTCACACAAGAAAGAATGCAAGGACAATAAATACATAAATAAATAATAAAAAAAAAAAAAAAAAAAAAAAAATATATATATATATATATACAAACAATCAAAATATAAATGAAAGCCAAAAGCACATTTTTAGTCATACCTGGAAACAAATCCTGGTCAAATAGGTTGTATGGGCAATTCTGCAGAATTGGTTCAAAGTTTGAGTTGGAAACATCTTGAAAATAAAATTGTCTTTTTCCATAAATGTCTTATAAAGTATTATTTTTTAAAGTAGGCAATAGATTTTATCATACATATTTCAAAGTTAAGGATTCATTATTTTGATATAGCTTGCATTGGAACAAACACTATAACAGTTGATTAGTTTATTTGTGACAAAACATACTATATATTTTACATATGAGCAGAAACTGTCTAATTAAAGCTTATTTGATGTCTATTTTATAGTAAAAACTTCTATCCAAAATTAGTCAACGAAATGTTGTCATTACAGACACTAGTATATCGCGATTAGAAGAAATCTCAGTGGGCTATAGCAATATAGTTTGTATGTGTACATGTAAAAATAACGTTTACTAAAGTACAGTAGGTAGTCAACCAGAATGCCTATTACCGCCGCGGCAAATCCACCGCCGTAAAAATAAACCAGTCGCATTTCAAAGTAGTTTGCGAAATGACCGCCAGGTGGCGCAAAGGGACATTTAGCAAAACGTAAGTGGGGCTATTAACAGTAAGGATGAAATACTACAAGTTATGGTCATTTCCAAATAAGCCTACAACAAACATTTATTTTTAACAAATATTTTTAAATATGCAACATGCACTTTTAAACAACAAACAATACAATCTGAACCAGCGCTTCTGCTCCTGTATTGAGACATGCAGCCCGTTTCAGTTACAATCCTGGTTCCAGTGGCCTTATTACATTCACGGCTTTTTAAAATGTCACAAAGCGTTTTGAGATGGTTTTGAATGAAATATTGAAGTTCATAATTAGGATATTTTGGCACACCACGCCGAGTGGCGCTATGCATTATTCTAAAATCTGGTTTTATTCTGGCATGTTGAATTAGAGTTTGACAAACGCGGCGGCGCGTTCATTTGAATTTATTTTTCTCATAACAGCTAAGAACTTACTAGGCTAAACCCTACTCCGTAATTGTTGGTCATACAGATAAGATATCATCTTTTAAAACTGGAAAAGGTCTACTTTTATTCATGCAGTAGGCTATAGGCCTACACTCACAGGCTAACGACAAAACGTTTTCTCGCTCATGTGAGAAACAAACGTTTGGGAAATTCTCAGTGAGTAAATTCATAGCCGAGCGGTAGAACTTACCGCTCATCAACTGATCATCAAGATGACACGGGTTCAAATCCCGATCAAATATGGTCTACTGTAAATTTTATATTCATTAACGCAGAGAGATTTGTCTAGCTCTAAAACTCTGTTACACCATACAGTTTTTTGCTTATATTTATCAAATAAAATTACCATGCATTTCCATTTTACACTAAGGAACAAATCCAACAGAACGACTTTGCATCTGTATAATAATAGGCTACCAATCGTAATTTCAAAAGCAGTTCTGTTAAAAAAAATAATTTTATATATAGGATATATATATATATATATATATATATATATATATATATATATTTATTATTTTTTTGATTCCCTACAACCTAGAGTTTAAAAAAAAATGGTTTTAAGTAAAGTGTGATTTGCCAGGGGGGACGGGGATTTCCTTCTGGTCTAAACATCCCTGCTTCTGCTGAATTATTTTAATCCCCACACCCCTCCCTCCACAGTAGCTAATCAATGCTAGGCTACTTCACCAATAGACCATATCAAATATATAAAATAGAGATATCCAACAGGCACGTTTAAACGACAAACAATAAAATCAAAACCAGCGTTTCAGTTGTTCATTAGTTCCAGTGGCCTTAATGCATGCACGGCTTTTCAAATTTCACAAAGCGTTTTGAGATTATTTTGAATGAAATATTGAAGTTTATAAGTGTTTTGGCACACCACGCCGAGTGGCCCTATGCAGTTTTCTAAAGTCGGGTTTTATTCTGGCAATTTATTTTTCTCATTACAGCTAAAATAACTTAATAGGCGACTCCATAATTTTTTGGTCATACAGATAAGAGTAGAGTAGCTTACATCGTTCAAAACTGTAAACTTGTATTCCTATTATTAGGCTAACGACAACAGTTTATCTGTCGTCTCTGTCTCTGGGAACCGCGCGTCACAAAAATGAACCAAAAGCCGATTCAGCTCAGTCACGATAAGAAATCGGCTATGTCTAAAGTCTTTAAATGTCTAAATATTTAGGCTAATAAATGTTATCTGATTATGTAATCCATATGAAAACGAGAGGTACAGAGGATCTATACTCAATGTAAGCGCTTCCAAATGAGAAAATGACAAGACAAGGCTGAAAATCTCGCTCCATTTTGTAGGCTAAATCGCCCTGAATTAAAATGTAAAAACAGATCAAATAATTTATTTGTCGAAATGTTGCGATACTGTTTCATTTAAGTTCATAATTATTCTATAAATGTTATTTAATTTAGCAGCATTACCACGAAGCACCGTGGTTCGATATTTATTTGAATAATAGCTAAAAAAAAAAAACTTAATTAATTGCATGCCTGGTTAAGGATCCAAAGATCCCTGTAGAATATAATATTGAGTCTTTTGTTCATGACAACACATTAACATGCGTTTTTTCAGATTACATTTAGTTTTGCTTGGAAAAGGCTGGCCCAAACCAGTTTTATTTCATCAATTATTGAAATAATGAAATATTTAGTAATAACCTTTTATGACAGAAATATCACTAGTCTACATGTAACTTAAATCATTTAATTCCTTCATTATCAACACTGTCTAGAATAGCGATTTAAGTGTGAATTGCGACTTCTCTTTGTGTTAAGTCAGCCTCAGACTCTGATAGCCTGTGGGGGGTTGGAGGGACAGTTGCTGGACAAAGGTGTTAATGTTCCTCTTTCATATGGAGAGTGTCGGATAGCCAGCCTGATGAGCAGGCAAAATTATTGTAAGGATAAATCTGTGTCCAAATGTAGGCCCCATATCTTATTAAATTATAAATATTGTAGTTTATTTATTGTAGCCTATAGAGGGTATGCGCATGACGTCACCGTCGGCCGGAGTGAATGCGGTCACGCCCACAAGTGGCAAAAAGACTGAGCGGCAGCATTTGTTTTCAGCGTGAATGCCGTGAAAATCACACAAAACACATCTAAACCGGGAAAGAGCTTTGCGATTGACTGTACAACTAGATTTGACCAGAAATCTGAGGTACTGTATATTTTTACAGACTGCAAAAAGCTACAGAACAGACTATATTCTGCATAATTGGATGTTTTTAAATAAACACTGACAAAAAACTATACAAGTTTTAGGGCTGGACGATATGATGATATACAGTATAACATTAATGTAAGTGATCACTCGGATTTAGACCTATCTATATTGTATTTATATAAAACGTTTACAGGCAAATTTTCTTCATTTATTTCCCCGGCGTCGAAATCAGGCACATATAAATGTCAGGAAACACGATTCCTGGCTGCATGTCAATATCCATGGATCACTGGATCTTTGATAAGTTGTAAGGAACACTATATCGAGTCCAACTTTTAGTTTAAACTGATAATAGTTTGTTTTACTCGTGTTAACGCAGTTTCCCCTATTAACTCCAGTCACGCAGCAGCTCTTCTGCCACTCAGTCCCGCTGAGGGGGGCGTGTTCCGGCGGGGAAGTGACGTTAATGCATTCCCTCTATTTAAAGTTTTTTTTTCACACAAAATTTCAATTGAAGTTATTGTAAGGTGAATTCAACAAGGCATGCTGTGTCTTTGAAGCAACAATTAAAGGCTAAATATTTTTTTCGTGATTTGTATGGCTGACACGCAGCGACATATACAGTATTATCAGCTGTATGATGTGTTTTTACATGTTTTTAAATGTTTAATTTCGAGAGAGACCCGGCGGGCGCAGCGAGGGAGACTAAATAAACTTGCTAAAAAGAGATCCAGCGTGAGAGGCAAAGAAAAACGCATGTTTTTAATTTAATTAGGCTATGTTGCTTTGGACAATTTTCGTTTTGTACTTTTTTAATTGTTTAATTTAGCTGTAATTTCTTTGGCAATACAAATTTAAAATGTCGGAAGAATAAGATTAGCCTAGTGTTTCTTATTTTGCATCGCAAAAGAAATAAACTCTAAACTCGATGGAATCCTGTTTTAAATAAAAATAAAAATAAACTGTCCCGACACTTTATTTAAACCTTAAAATGTTCGAACTTGGTTTCAAACTTAAGTAATTTAAGTGTTCTTTTACATTACACAATAATTTAGCAGACTAAATACGAGCTTCTTCATTTTCATTTTCTGACGCAATCGGCTGACAATCTTCCTTCATCAGTTTTTGTCGTTTGTGCAGCGGCTGCGGTTCTACGGGAATGTAGCAAATGTATGTTGTAATGATAATTAAACAAAACTCTTGACTTTAAATAAGTAAACAGTTATAAACAGTTACCTATTTAAGCAGCAAGGTGGTAAAATATAAACGCTGTCGGCCAACATCGGTTAAAAACATGTATGCTACACTGAGATTCGATCTCGGGTCGATTAAAGCTCCTTGAATCTCGAGTTGTTGCGGTAACCACTAAGCTACCGTCTGTATGCTGTGAAGGTCAACGTCTTATGCTGTTGGAAAGCCTCATTGATGTAGCCTAAATGTTCTTTTTGCAATGTTTTATGTTGAATTGTTTTCATTCTTTATTCAATTTAATTTTAGTAGCCTAATTTCAGCATTGTGATTATTAATTATTTTAACTACGTTTCACTTGAATTCATATGCTACCAGCTTTCAATCGCTCTGAATGCGCGGCAGCAGATTACGCAATAGAGAGAATAAACGAACACTTTTCAGAGTCTATGATTGTAGCGCCTCTTAGCGGTAAAAGGCAGCAAATACACCACACATTTTACCGCCGCGGTGGAACGGCTGATGTGGGCGTTGTCATGGCTTGCCTCAACATTTGCGTTTGAATAGCGCGCGTCCTCCGTGGGCGTGTCAGATTAACGCCTAATGAAGTGTAATGAGCTGGGAAAAAAAATACTGAAATCACTCTCTTTTCATACAGATGACATAAACTGAGAATATTTGTTTTTTATATAAATTACTTCATTGAAAAGAAGAGAATTCAAGCTTCATAAAGAAAAATCTCTCGTGCCTGTATGACAAGTATTTGCGGAGTTATAGTTAATCTTAGGACGCGTTTCACAATGGACCTTCACCGAAAGAGAGAAGGCAGAACTTGCATCATGTTTATTTTTCTTTATTTGTCGAAAAGCACAACACTTTTTTTTATTGTGAGTATACAGAAAAATAATAGACACTTAACATGATCGAATGATGTATCACACTTATATTTAAGATCAAAATCAACAGAGTATTTTGAGTCTCTTTTGCACTGATAAGAAAAAAAGCGAGACAATCGCGCCGGCGCGATAGCCGACCTCAGAGGGTTAAATATGCCATACTCTGTTGTACCAAACCATCATGTCAGACATACAATTAACTCTTTCAAATCCAAATCACCCCTGACTATAAACGACTCATCTAAGAAGAGTAAAAAACAGAAAGTGCATCCGAACACCCCGACACATTCAAAATATTTAGAAGACATCGTATACAAATCACCCACACTTGACAAGAGTCAGTGGTTAAATTTTTAATCTTGCTGTTTGTATGTTTTTTTTTTTTTTTTTTTTTGAGAACTTATGATCTGTAATATTTAGGGCCCGAGCACCGATGGTGTGAGGACCCTCTTGGAATTGCTCTGTTTATTATTAGGGCCCAAGCCTTGAAAAGGCGAAGCCCTATTGTTTTCCTTAGGATTATTATTATTATTATTAGGGCCCAAGCCTTGAAAAGGCGAAGGCCCTATTGTTTTCCTAAGGATTATTAGGGCCCAAGCCTTGAAAAGGCGAAGGCCCTATTGTTTTCCTAAGGATTATTAGGGCCCAAGCCTTGAAAAGGCGAAGGCCCTATTGTTTTCCTAAGGATTATTATTATTCTTCCGACTTATTATTATTATTATTATTAGGGCCCAAGCCTTGAAAAGGCGAAGGCCCTATTGTTTTCCTAAGGATTATTATTAGGGCCCAAGCCTTGAAAAGGCGAAGGCCCTATTGTTTTCCTAAGGATTATTATTATTCTTCCGACTTATTATTATTAGGGCCCAAGCCTTGAAAAGGCGAAGGCCCTATTGTTTTCCTAAGGATTATTATTTATTATTATTATTATTATTATTTTACTACCTTTTGGGCACTTTTGGGGGCCTTAACGTGCTCGAAAACTCTTGAAACTTTGCACACATCTCAGAACCCGTGGCCATCAGGGCCGGGCTGAAGCTGGTACCCGGGCGTGGCAGGGGGGCTCGACAGCGCCCCCTGGAAGGGGGTTTGAACACTTGGTCCATAAATCAAACACGCTTGCATGTAATAATATGAAACTCAGTACACATATAGATCTCATCGGTTCATATATACTTCATGCTCTTACTTTTTACCCCAGCCCAACAGGAAGTCGGCTATTAAGGGTTGTTTGGAAAACACATGCAATGGAATGTGAAATACTCCTCCTAGAGAATTCAAACACACGGCACGAAACTCGGTCAGCATGAAGTCAAGACACTGAGGATGAAAAATTGCCAGGGGATTTTTGATATCTCGAACGGTTTGGCCGTGGCGAGTAAACGAAATTATGGCGAGAAACGTGAAACAGGAAGTGTGTTATAACTACTGCATACATTAACTAATCTCGATGAAACTTCAGCAGTGTGTTCGTTGTAAGAGCCCGATCACATGGATGTGACTATTGTGAGTCAAAGTTATAGCGCCACCAACTGGAAGCAGGAAGTGTGTCACTTTCAAAATGCTTTTAAATCACCCTCTTATTTTTACCCGATTTGCTTCAAACTTCATGTGCATAATGTAGACACACGCCAGATGTAGACCTGTGAAAGGATTATTGATATCTTAGATACTGTTGCCATGGCAATGCATCAAACATTAATATTCCTTTTTTTAAGCTTTTTCATGCTTTTTTATGCTTTCGGGCACTTTTGGGGTTCTTAACGTGCTCAAAAACTCTTGAAACTTTGCACACGGGACAAAACCCGCGGCCATCAGGGCCAGGCTGAAGCTGGTACCCGGGCGTGGCAGGGGGGCTCGACAGCGCCCCCTTGAACGGGTCAGACAATTTGGTCCATATATCCAACACGCTTTACCCTATTTGCTTCAAACTTGATGTGTATAATGTCAAGTCAAGTCATCTTCATTTATATAGCGCTTTTAACAATGGATTGTTTCAAAGCAGCTTTACAGAGATAAACATATAATTTAAGGTAACAGATTGTTTTTGCATTATAGCGGTTCTTGAATAATGTTACTTCCAGCTAAAGTTAACTTTGATTGATTCACCTCCGTCGAAATGATCAGACTTTTAAACGCGAACCTGTGATTAACGCTGACGGCGTTCACATGCTCATTCAGAATTGATTCTATAGTTATGTGCTTTTTAAAATATGTGCGCAGGTTTATAATTCATACAACCCAGCCTAAACAAACTACTTTTCTTGCCTATAAATTTTGATACAGAATTTTGTTTTATTTTATCACTTCGGGGTACGCGAGCCGGAATTCACAACGCTTTATCTGTAGAGTGGGAAAGGGATCCTCCATAGGGAGAGGATAGTGGACACTTCAGCACTGCATTGTCATCGGGTCCAGGCGGATCTCCTTCGTCAGATCTGGACACGGCCTGGATCCGGCAGGCTGCGGGAAAACCTCGGGATAAACAAAGACACTAATATTAGCGTAGATGCCATTCTTCTTATGATGTAGCGAGTACATCAAGATTTAAGGGAAGTGTTCCCAGTTCCGGCTGACCTAATCTATGCAGCCTAACATTGAATTTATAGAAGTCTATAGTGCGTTATGTGTATGCTAGGTCAAAGAGATGTGTTTTTAGTCTAGCTTTGAACTGACAGAGTGTGTCTGCTTCCCGGACAATGGTAGGAAGACTGTTCCAAAGTTTTGGTGCTAAATAGGAAAAGGATCTACCGCCTGCAGTCGATTTAGATATTCTAGGTATTATCAACTGACCGGAATTTTGAGATCGCAATGGACGTGAAGGACTATAATGCGTTAAGAGCTCGCTCAAGTACTGCGGAGCTAAACCATTTAGTGCTTTGTAGGTAATCAACAATATTTTAAAATGTATACGATGTTTAATAGGGAGCCAATGCAGTGTTGACAGAACCGGGCTAATATGGTCATATTTCCTGGTTCTGGTAAGAACTCGAGCTGCGGCGTTTTGAACTAGCTGTAGTTTATTTATTAAGCGTGCAGGGCAACCACCCAGTAGAGCATTACAATAATCTAGCCTTGAGGTCATGAACGCATGGACTAATTGTTCCGCATTTCCCAATGAGAGCATATGGCGTATTTTAGATATATTTTTAAGATGGAAAAATGCAGTTTTACAGATACTAGACACGTGGCTTTCAAAAGAAAGGTTGGTATCAAAGAGCACACCCAGGTTCCTAACCGACGACGAAGACTTGACAGAGCAGCCATCAAGTGTTAGACAGTATTCTGGGTTATTACGTGTGGAAGTTTTTTGTCCAATAATTAGAATCTCTGTCTTTTCAGAATTTAGTAGTAGGAAATTACTAGTCATCCAATTTTTTATATCAGCTATGCATTCCGTTAATTTTGTGAATTGGTAAGTTTCGTTGGGTTTTGAAGAAATATACAGCTGAGTATCATCGGCATAACAGTGAAAGCTAACTCCATGTTTCCTAATGATATCTCCTAATGGTAGCATGTACAGAGTGAACAGCACCGGTCCTAGTACTGAGCCTTGTGGTACGCCATACTGAACTTGTGATCGATAAGACATCTCTTCATTTACTGCTACAAACTGATAACGGTCAGATAAGTATGATTTAAACCATGCTAGTGCAATTCCACTAATGCCCACATAGTTTTCTAGTCTATTTAAAAGAATGTTGTGGTCAATTGTGTCAAATGCAGCACTAAGATCGAGTAACACTAATAGAGAGATACAACCACGATCGGATGATAAGAGCAAATCATTTGTGACTCTAATGAGAGCGGTCTCAGTGCTATGGTACGGTCTAAATCCGGACTGAAAATCCTCGCAGATATCATTTCTTTCTAGAAAGGAACACAGTTGTGAAGATACTGCTTTTTCTAATATCTTTGAC
This sequence comes from Tiaroga cobitis, assembly GCA_030578255.1. Lineage (NCBI taxonomy): Eukaryota > Metazoa > Chordata > Actinopteri > Cypriniformes > Leuciscidae > Tiaroga > Tiaroga cobitis. Next base: position 45,536,157 of record CM060608.1, on the reverse strand, counting down.
AGAAAAGGCAGATTCGAGATCGGCCTGTAATTGACTAATTCTGTAGGATCAAGTTGTGTTTTTTTAACAAGCGGTTTTATCATAGCCAGTTTAAAGGTTTTTGGTACGTATCCTAGAGACAAAGATGAATTAATGATATTAAGAAGAGGATATATGACCTCTGGAAACATCTCTTTCAGTAGCTTAGTCGGTATAGGATCTAACATACAAGTTGTCGATTTAGATGAATTAACGAGTTTGCAGAATTCTTCCTCTCCTATAGCAACAAATGAATCAAATTTTTCCTCAGGGAGACTACAATGCACTTCCTGATGCGATACTGTGGTAGACGGTTGCATAGTTATAATTTTGTCCCTGATATTATCAATCTTGTAAGTGAAGAAGTTCATAAAGTCATCACTGCTGTGTTGCTTGGACACTTCTGAGCTTGAAGCTTTCTTTTTCGTTAGTTTAGCCACTGTTTCAAATAAATACCTTGGATTATGTTTATTTTCTTCTAATAGGTTTGAAAAATAAGCAGATCTAGCAGCTTTTAAAGCCTCTCTGTAAGTAATCGAGCTCTCTTTCCATGAAATCCGAAATACCTCTAGTTTAGTTTTCTTCCAGTTGCGCTCCATTTTTCTGGCTGCTCTCTTAAGGGCCCGGGTGTGCTCGCTGTACCACGGCGTTGGGCTATTTTCTTTAATCTTCTTTAAGCGCAACGGAGCAACTGCGTCTAAAGTGCTGGAAAAGAGAGAGTTAAACGTTTCTGTTGCAATATCAAGTTCTTCTAAGCTATCCGGGATGCTGAGATGATGAAACTGATTAGGAAGATTATTGATAAAGCAATCTTTAGTGGCAGAAGTTATAGGTCTAACGTATTTATAACACGGAGTCGGCTTTGCAGCCTTGGCTAAATGTAATTTACATGAGACTAGATAATGATCTGAGATGTCATCGCTCTGCTGCAGAATTTCAACGGTATCAACATCTATTCCATGTGATAATATTAGATCTAGAGTATGATTACGACGATGAGTAGGTCCTGACACGTGTTGTCTAACTCCAATTGAGTTTACAATGTCTTTAAATGCCAATCCAAATGCATCTTTTTCATTATCTACATGTATATTAAAATCACCAACAATTAGTACTTTATCTGCAGCCAATACTAATTCTGATAGGAAGTCCGCAAATTCTTTGATAAAATCTTTATGGTGCCCTGGTGGCCTGTATACAGTAGCCAGCATAATTCTCAAATGTGATTTATCGTTTACACTATAGATTTTTACATTAAGCACCAATACTTCAAAAGAAGTATATTTAAAGCTAGATTTCTTAGTGGTTTTGAAAATATTACTATAAATTACAGCAACACCTCCCCCTTTGCCTTTCAGACGAGGTTCATGTTTATAACTGTAATCTTGTGGGGTTGACTCATTTAAAATAATGTAATCGTTTGGTTTTAGCCAGGTTTCTGTCAAACACAGCATATCAAGATTATAATCTGAAATCATATCATTAACTATGAGAGATTTTGAAGTAAGGGATCGAATATTCAGCAACCCAAGCTTTATCATTTGCTCATCTGTATTATATCTGTTTTTTATTTGTTGAACATCAATTAAATTTTTAACCTGACGTTTTTTGGAGTTCCAAATTCGGGGAACAGACACAGTCTCTATATGATGACATCTAGGTGAAAGAGACTCTATGTGATGGGATTTATCTGACCTTGGTGACGTGAGGCCGCTAGCAGACGGTCGGTTTAGCCAGTCTGTCTGCTTCCTGACCTGAGCCCCAGATTGTCATGTTTTATCTCTAAAACTATGAGCCAAATTACTAGAGAGAAGAGCAGCACCAGCCCAGGAGGGATGGATACCATCTCTTTTCAACAGATCAGGCTTGCCCCAAAAACTTTTCCAATTGTCTATGAATTTTATATTATTCTGCGGACACCACTTCGACAGCCAACCGTTCAGTGAGGCCAATCGGCTAACTATCTCATCACTCCTGCGTACAGGAAGGGGGCCAGAGTAAATTACAGTGCCTGACATCGTACTTGCGAGTTCACACACCTCTTTAATATTAATTTTGGTGATCTCCGACTGGCGGAGTCGAACATCATTAGTGCCGACATGAATAATGATCTTAGAGAATTTACGATTAGCATTAGCCAGCACTTTTAAATTTGCTTTGATGTCAGGCGCTCTGGCTCCCGGCAAACATGTGACTATGGTGGCTGGTGTCTCTATTTTCACGTTCCGTGTGATCGAATCACCAATTACCAGGGCACAATCAACAGAATTCTCAGTGGGTGTTTCACTGAGTGGGGCAAATCGGTTTGTTATGGGAATCGGAACGGAAGAGTGGTTCTTTGATCCACGACTAGAACGATCTCTCACGGTCACCCATCTGCCCTGCTGCACGGGCTCTACTTCAGCCGGAACCGAATCATGTAAAGAGTTCACTATGCTAGGCGCATCCAAAACACTATCTAAAGATCTAGCATTCTTACCATCCTCAATTAAAGTTTGGATGCGTGTCTCTAGTTCTGAAATCTTCTCCGTCAGCCTGACTGTCTCCTTGCATTTATCACATATAAATCCTATATTGCCATCGGAGAAGGCTATACTAAACATATGACATGTGACACAGGTGACAATAACAGGACAAGAAGACATTACTCACCGTGTTTGTTGACTGATTTCTTACTTACCTGGACTTTATGAACTCAAAGGCGCGGGCGCGCGAGAGAAAATAAATAAATAAATGAGCGCACGGGTGGCGCGTTAGCAGGCTAACGTTAGCGAGTTACTAGCGTGCTGTGTTAAGAATAACGGAAGCTAGAGATGTAAGGTTAATCTGAGATGTTGGGTAAGCTGTATTTAGTAGTATAAACAACTAGATAGTAAATGATGGCTCAAAACATAAAGAAATACGAGGCTCAGGCGAAGCTTACAGCCTCGAAGCAAACAAACACACAGTAGGCAGCGAGGCAGACAGGAGCAATCGATCAGCGATCAGGCACAATGTAGACACAAGCCAGATGTAGACCTGTGAAAGGATTGTTGATATCTTAGATGCTGTTGCCGTGACAACGCATCAAACTTTAATATTCTTTTTGGATACTTTTGAGATTCTTAGCGCACTTTTGGGGCCCTTAACATGCTCAAAAACTCTTGAAACTTTGCACACGGGTCAGAAACCGCGGCCATCAGGGCCGGGCTGAAGCTGGTACCCGGGCGTGGCAGGGGGGCTCGACAGCGCCCCCTGGAATGGGGTCCGAAAACTTGGTCCATAAATCAAACAGGCTTTACCCGATTTGCTTCAAACTTGATGTGTATAATGTAGACACACGCCAGATTTAGACCTGTGAAAGGATTGTTGATATCTTAGATGCTGTTGCCGTGACAACGCATCAAACTTTAATATTCTTTTTGGATACTTTTGAGACTCTCAGCGCACTTTGGGGGCCCTTAACGTGCTCAAAAACTCTTGAAACTTTGCACACGGGTCAGAACCCGTGGCCATCAGGGCCGGGCTGAAGCTGGTACCCGGGCGTGGCAGGGGGGCTCGACAGTGCCCCCTGGAACGGGGTCCGAAAACTTGGTCCATAAATCAAACACGCTTGAATGTAATAATATGAAACTCGGTACACATATAGATCTCATCGATTCATATATCCTTTGTACTTTTACTTTTTACCCCAGCCCAACAGGAAGTCGGCTATTATGGTTTGTTTGGAAGCGTATGCCCCTGGAATTCGATATACTCCTCCTAGAGAATTCAACCAATCGCCACGAAACTCGGTCAGCATGAAGTCAAGACATTGAGCATGAAAAATTGCCAGGGGATTTTTGATATCTCGAACGGTTTGGCCGTGGCGAGGAAACGAATTTATGGCGAGAAACGTGAAACAGGAAGTGTGTTATAACTTCAGCATACAGTAACTGATCTTGATGAAACTTTAGCAGTGTGTTCGCTGTAAGAGGCCGATCACATGGATGTGACTATTGTGAGTCAAAGTTATAGCGCCACCAACTGGCAGCAGGAAGTGTGTAACTTTCAAAATGCTTTTAAATCACCCTCTTATTTTTACCCGATTTGCTTCAAACTTTATGTGTATAATGTAGACACACGCCAGATGTAGACCTGTGAAAGGATTATTGATATCTTAGATACTGTTGCCGTGACAACGCATCAAACTTTAATATTCTTTTTGGATGCTTTTGAGACTCTTAGCATGCCTGAAATTGCTTAAAATTGCATGAAACTTGACAGACAGATCACATTTATTAGCCAGTAGACATGTGCAAAGTTTCAGAAACGGGCGTGGTGCAGGGGCTCAGTAGCGCCACCTTTTGTGACAAAAGTGTGTGTGTGGGGGGGGTTAGTTTCATCTACAGTTACAAAACTTTTTCAACTTGATGAAAATACTTTAAAGATGCTAAATTGTGAACGGATATTGAATATCTCAAACGGTTTTGCTATGGCGAGGGATTATGTCAAAAAAAGAATCAGGAAATGTCTCATATCTTTCTAAAATGTAATTATACACCATTTATTTTTCTATAAAATTATACTAATATTAGAACTAAACCCATTGTCTTCCTTTTTTTCAATTTAAGATTTATGTTTAAGTTTAAAAACAGCCAGAATGGTTGTTTAGCCAAAAAAATAAAAAAAAATAAAATCATTCATAGTGCTTTACTGCCCTCTTGTGTTCAAAATCAGGTAGGCCAATTGATGCTACTATGGGAATATTTTCCCACCGTGACTCCGCTGGGGGCTTTAAAATCGCTAACTTGAAAGCGAAAGTAACGGACGTCTCCACAAGACGTGCAGCTGTGAGCATTTTCGTTTCATTTTAAAAGAAGCCCCATTTCGGGGGCGGATTTCTTGAATGTATTTTACAAAATCACAATGTTGTGTTTGATTGCGAGTATCCAAAAATTAGTAAACACTTTGCAGTTTGAATGATCTTCTTGAATAAAATGACGGAGTAGCCAATGTTTCCACTGTTCGATCGCGGACGTCCACACGGACATTGATAATGGTGGCGCGTGCAGAGCGCGTGCTTGAATTGTGAGTTCAATAGTCTATTATTTTTCACGGAAAACACAACAACAAAAGAGTATAATGATAGATTCGCTTAAATAGGCGCTTTTACATAAAATAGCCTATTCCGTCATCATCTTTTCAGTCAGCTCTTCACTCTCGTGATTAATGAAATTTGACTCCTGTTGCTGATATTTGCTGCAACTTTCGTTCAGCTCACAATTTAGTAAGCAAACACGCTTCAAATGTGTTTATTTTATTTTTGTGTATATATATGTGTGTATATATATATATATATTATATATATATATATATATATATATATAGCTTATGTTTCAAATATGAGTTAATTAACAATCGTTGGAAAGAATGATACTTTTAAACATATCACTAAACCGTCATTAGGTGTCGCCAGGCGACCGTCTTAATGAGCGAGTCATTGATTCATTCGTTCAAACGATTCGTTCGAACGGCTGAGTCATTCATGAATGAGACAGATTATGGATTGGTCGTTGAATCTTTGAGTCAACCGATTTGTTCAAAATGCTGAATCATTCAGTAATGAGAACGCGTTGCTGTGAGATGCTCGATGGTTCTGCTGTGATCTTTGTCGAACTATTTTCGCTGCTGAAACAGAAAAAAAGTCAATATTGCATCTAAAATGTAAGTGATTTGACGTGTGTGTGTGTGTGTGTGTGTGTGATTGTGTCTGTTACAGTGATTGTTTAACCCTTGTTAAAGTTTAGGCTTTGTATTTTTGGATATATATCTTTTTATATATAAAAAAATTGCATACAACCCATATATTTTAAATGTATTGTTTGCTTTAAATTACATTGAGATTTGTATGTTTGGTAATTGAACCTGAATGAATTTTAAATGAATGTGCGATATTTCAGATCATATTTTTGTTTTCCTTAAAATTTGAACTAACACTAACTTTACTCTCATCTGAATGATAGATTATTTATTTATGTCTAAAATAAAAGCACATTTGATTTTTCTTTTTTAATCAATGTAGAATGTGTAACTGAAAAAATAAACAGATTAGGGCTCTGTTCGAGAACAAGAAATGAAAACCAATGCAATATGATGAATGTCCAAAAGATTTTTTTGCTTTTAAACTATGTGTGTCTGTGTGTGTGTGTGTGTGTGTGTGTGTGTGTGTGTGTGTGTAAGAGATTTTGGTTGGGTGACAGTTGTAGTTTACAGTTTGACAAAAGCACAATGTTGTGTTTTATTGCGATTGTACACAAATATAAGTAAACACTTTGTAGTTTGAATAATGTCCTGTATGAACAAAAGGACGGAGTATGTTTTTATGTCTACATTGTTCAATCACGCCTCACACACACACACACACACACAAAAACTATTTTTCTAATCAGATCAGGCAAATATTCTGTCTTGGCACACTTCATATAACTTTCAAACTTGTGTACTTATTTCATGTTTCCATTAAGTCCATGAGACCGTAGGGTGTCTCATTTTTCATTTTAGGTTTCAGAAGGTTGCTCACGCATACTTTGTGGTTGATATGTGCCCTCAATGCACACTTTTGCAGAGCCCACACTGATGCAAGCTCTACAGCACACATCTTCTCAAAGGTCAAAGCGGGGTTACGTTATTGCCCGTCACGCACAGTAACCCTAAAGGCACCGGGGTGGCGGTGCCACCGGCTTGTTTATATATATATATATATATATATATATATATATATATATATATATATATATATATAAACAAGCCGGTGGCACCGCCACCCCGGTGTGCAAAAGTGTGCATATAAATATAGCTGCGAGCAGCGATGAAGGGCCAAAGCCGGCGGCACCGCCACTCCGGTGCCTTTAGGTAATTAAAGGCACCGGGGTTGCGGTGCCACCGGCTTGGGCCCGTAATCGCTGCTCGCAGCTATATTTTATTATTATTATTATTATTTTACTACCTTTTGGGCACTTTTGGGGGCCTTAACGTGCTCGAAAACTCTTGAAACTTTGCACACATCTCAGAACCCGCGGCCATCAGGGCCGGGCTGAAGCTGGTACCCGGGCGTGGCAGGGGGGCTCGACAGCGCCCCCTGGAACGGGGTTTGAACACTTGGTCCATAAATCAAACACGCTTGCATGTAATAATATGAAACTCAGTACACATATAGATCTCATCGGTTCATATATACTTCATGCTCTTACTTTTTACCCCAGCCCAACAGGAAGTCGGCTATTAAGGGTTGTTTGGAAAACACATGCAATGGAATGTGAAATACTCCTCCTAGAGAATTCAAACACACGGCACGAAACTCGGTCAGCATGAAGTCAAGACACTGAGGATGAAAAATTGCCAGGGGATTTTTGATATCTCGAACGGTTTGGCCGTGGCGAGTAAACGAAATTATGGCGAGAAACGTGAAACAGGAAGTGTGTTATAACTACTGCATACATTAACTAATCTTGATGAAACTTCAGCAGTGTGTTCGTTGTAAGAGCCCGATCACATGGATGTGACTATTGTGAGTCAAAGTTATAGCGCCACCAACTGGAAGCAGGAAGTGTGTCACTTTCAAAATGCTTTTAAATCACCCTCTTATTTTTACCCGATTTGCTTCAAACTTCATGTGCATAATGTAGACACACGCCAGATGTAGACCTGTGAAAGGATTATTGATATCTTAGATACTGTTGCCATGGCAATGCATCAAACATTAATATTCCTTTTTTTAAGCTTTTTCATGCTTTTTTATGCTTTCGGGCACTTTTGGGGTTCTTAACGTGCTCGAAAACTCTTGAAACTTTGCACACGGGACAAAACCCGCGGCCATCAGGGCCAGGCTGAAGCTGGTACCCGGGCGTGGCAGGGGGGCTCGACAGCGCCCCCTTGAACGGGTCAGACAATTTGGTCCATATATCCAACACGCTTTACCCTATTTGCTTCAAACTTGATGTGTATAATGTAGACACAAGCCAGATGTAGACCTGTGAAAGGATTGTTGATATCTTAGATGCTGTTGCCGTGACAACGCATCAAACTTTAATATTCTTTTTGGATACTTTTGAGATTCTTAGCGCACTTTTGGGGCCCTTAACGTGCTCAAAAACTCTTGAAACTTTGCACACGGGTCAGAAACCGCGGCCATCAGGGCCGGGCTGAAGCTGGTACCCGGGCGTGGCAGGGGGGCTCGACAGCGCCCCCTGGAATGGGGTCCGAAAACTTGGTCCATAAATCAAACAGGCTTTACCCGATTTGCTTCAAACTTGATGTGTATAATGTAGACACACGCCAGATTTAGACCTGTGAAAGGATTGTTGATATCTTAGATGCTGTTGCCGTGACAACGCATCAAACTTTAATATTCTTTTTGGATACTTTTGAGACTCTCAGCGCACTTTGGGGGCCCTTAACGTGCTCAAAAACTCTTGAAACTTTGCACACGGGTCAGAACCCGTGGCCATCAGGGCCGGGCTGAAGCTGGTACCCGGGCGTGGCAGGGGGGCTCGACAGTGCCCCCTGGAACGGGGTCCGAAAACTTGGTCCATAAATCAAACACGCTTGAATGTAATAATATGAAACTCGGTACACATATAGATCTCATCGATTCATATATCCTTTGTACTTTTACTTTTTACCCCAGCCCAACAGGAAGTCGGCTATTATGGTTTGTTTGGAAGCGTATGCCCCTGGAATTCGATATACTCCTCCTAGAGAATTCAACCAATCGCCACGAAACTCGGTCAGCATGAAGTCAAGACATTGAGGATGAAAAGTTGCCAGGGGATTTTTGATATCTCGAACGGTTTGGCTGTGGCGAGGAAACGAATTTATGGCGAATAAAGGAAACAGGAAGTGTGTTATAACTTCTGCATACATTAACTGATCTTGATGAAACTTCAGCAGTGTGTTCGCTGTAAGAGTCCGATCACATGGATGTGACTATTGTGAGTCAAAGTTATAGCGCCACCAACTGGCAGCAGGAAGTGTGTCACTTCCTAAAGGCTTTGAAATCACCCTCTTATTTTTACCCAATTTGCTTCAAACTTTATGTGTATAATGTAGACACACGGCAGATGTAGACCTGAGAAAGGATTATTGATATCTTAGATACTGTTGCCGTGGCAACGCATCAAACTTTATTATTCTTTGTTGATGCTTTTGAGACTCTTAACATACTTGAAATTGCATGAAACCCGACAGACACATCACATTTATTAGACAGTAGACATGTGCAGAGTTTCAGAAACGGGCATGGTGAGAGCAATTAGAGAATAATGTTTAAGTTTAAAAACAGCCAGAATGGTTGTTTAGTCAAAAAAATTTTTTTTCCAAATCATACATAGTGTTATACTGCCCTCTTGTGTTCAAAATCAGGTAAAAAGCGAAAGTAAAATAAGGACGTCTGCACAATTCATTAATAATGGTGCAGAGTAGAGTGAGCTTTTTCAATTAATTCCTATGGAAGTAGGAATGAACTAAACAACGTTCGCTCTGTTCTGCTCGTCCCTCACCGTGGGCGCGCAGAGTTATGAATGCCCGTGCAGCCGTGAGCATTTTAGTTTCATTTTAAAATTAGCGCCATTTCGGGGGACGTATTACTTTAATTTATTTAACAAAAACACAATGTTGTGTTTAATTGCGAGTGTACACAAATATAAGTAAACACTTTGACGTTTGAATGATGTCCTGTATGAAGAAAATGACGGAGTATGTTTCACTGTTCAATCGCGCTGAGCCACCCAGACCCCCACACACACACTGACACACACACACACACACACACACACACACACACACACAAACACACACACACACACACACACAATAATAAAACATTCAACCTAACATATACAAATTACACTGCTATGTTGAAATAGTCAGTAGTACAATTTGTATCATTCACAGTAAGCACCGCTCCACTGTGATTTTTCCAAGCACATTTTTGCACAAGTGAAGAGGATGATTTTTTCCGTCGATATTGGAACGTGAGTGAAGTACAAAGCCTGTAATAAAGAATAGTTTAGCATCCAAATACATCGCAAATGTTGCAACATTTAGATTCTAAAGAGAGATTTACGTGAGCCTAACACCACTTACTTTTACTTTTGTTTTAAATTATTTCGTTTTGGCTTTATTATAGTTATTTTTTTATTTGTGTTCTGTTCTGAATATCATTAAATTTAAAGGATTTGTTGTGGAATATTTTGAGTGTATAATCAAATAACACTAAACCGTCACTAGGTGTCGCCAGGCGACCGTCTTAATGAGCGGGTCATTGATTCATTCGTTCAAACGATTCGTTTGAACGACTGAGTCATTCATGAATGAGACAGATGTTTATGGATTGGTCATTGAATCTTTGAGTCAACCAATTTGTTCAAAATGCTGAATCATTCAGTAATGAGAAAACACGTTGCTGTGAGATGCAATGGTTCTGCTGTGATCTTTGTTTAACTATTTTCGCTGCTGAAACAGAAGAACAGTCAATATTGCATCTAAAATGTAAGTGACTTGACACGTGTGTGTGTGTGTGTGTGTGTGTGTGTGTGTGTGTGTGCGTGTGAGTGCGTGCGTGCGTGTGTGTGTGTGTGTGTGTGTGTGTGTGTGCAATCAATCCCAGGTAAGAGGCATGAATAATGAGAATTGGACTTCTAGGAGTGAGGTTAATATTCCGGAGATGGTTCCCTCGGATTGTGAAAAGGAGGCGGCGCGGGAGTGGCCAGGCATTGCGCTACTTCTGTTTCAAAGTTTAAAACAATGCTAATATCATTTTTTTGAACGATTTCATTACAAATGTTTATTTTATATATTTATAAAATATTATAAAATATAATAACTATGTTTTGTCCTATTAACAAAAGACAGGCAATGTACTATTAACAAATGTTAATAGTTTTTTAAAAGTTAAAATGATACTTTATGCATTTGTTTTGTGTCAGATGATTAACAATATAAATTAAACAAAGCTTAAAACAAACAAAATAATAAAACGAAAACAAAGCTTGAACATTTTATTTAATTGAAAAGCCTTTTTGAAATAAAATGTGTTTTTTTCCCTCTGAAATAGCAAAAGCATCGCACACTTAGCTGTACCTGCTCTAAATAAATAATAGTATTTAAATAAAAATACAAAATCGAAATAAATAAATTATATAAAACAAAATCAAATCAAAGAAAATAAATCTTATTAAAGTTATGCAGGCACACATTTAACAATAATTTTCAAGTGACAAATAAAATCAATCAAAATTCCTTACACATGGAGTTAATCCTGACGATTCCTGAGGCGCCTTTCCTCATGACACTCGCTTTTTTTTTCGAAGATATATTTTCTTTGGTTTGATTTTGTTTTTGTAATAATTTATTTTATTTAGTTCGATTTTGTATTTTTATTGAATTACTCTTTTTTATTTAGAGCAGGTACAGCTAGTGTGTGATGCTTTTGCTATTTCAGAGGAAAACAATAATTTTATTTAATTAATAATTTTTGTTTCAGTCCACCATATAATTATGTTGTGTTTGATCTATGGAAAAAAGTTAGTTGTGAAATGGTTGAATATTAACAAAAGTTAATAGTTTTTTACAAGTTAGAATAATACGATATATATATATATATATAAACAAGCCGGTGGCACCGCCACCCCGGTGCCTTTACGGTTACTGTGCATGACGGGCAATATCGTAACTCCGCTTTGACCTTTGAGAAGATGTGTGCTATAGAGCTTGCATTGGTGTGGGCTCTGCAAAAGTGTGTGTGTGTGTGTGTGAGGCGTGATTGAACAATGTAGACATATATATATATATATATATATAAAGGCACCGGGGTGGCGGTGCCACCGGCTTGTTTATATATATATATATATATATATATATATATATATGAATATAGCTGCGAGCAGCGATGAAGGGCCAAAGCCGGCGGCACCGCCACTCCGGTGCCTTTAGGTAACTAAAGGCACCGGGGTTGCGGTGCCACCGGCTTGGGCCCGTAATCGCTGCTCGCAGCTATATTCATATATATATATATATATATATATATTTATTATTATTATTATTATTTTACTACCTTTTGGGCACTTTTGGGGCACTTAACATGCTCGAAAACTCTTGAAACTTTGCACACGGGTCAGAACCCGCGGCCTTCAGGGCCGGGCTGAAGCTGGTCCCCGGGCGTGGCAGGGGGGCTCGACAGCGCCACCTGGAACGGGGTTTGAACACTTGTCCATATATCAAACACGCTTGCATGTAATAATCTGAAACTCGCTACACTTATATATCTCATCGGGCCGAACAACTTTCGTGCTCTAAGTTTTACGCCAGCCCAACAGGAAGTCGGCTATTTAGGGTTGTTTGGAAACGCATCCTCAGGGATTTGAAACACTTCTCCTAGGGAATTCCCCCGTTCGTCTCCAAACTCGGTGTGCATGAAGTCAAGACACTGAGGATGAAAAATTGCCAGGGGATTTTTGATATCTCGAACGGTTTGGCCGTGGTGAGGAAACGAATTTATGGCGAATAATGGAAACAGGAAGTGTGTTATAACTTCTACATACATTAACTGATCTTGATGAAACTTCAGCAGCGTGTTCACTGTAAGAGGCCGATCACATGGATGTAACTATTGTGAGTCAAAGTTATAGCGCCACCAACTGGCAGCAGGAAGTGTGTCACTTTCTAAATGCTTTTGACAAAAGTGGGGGGGTTAGTTTTATCTACAGTAACAAAACTCGATATGTATATTGTACTCTTCGAGCCGGACAACTTTCTAATTTACCGTAATTAGCAACGACCAACAGGAAGTCAGATAATTTGGTTTGAATATGGTGAGCCTCTCTCTGAGCTCTGTATGGCAAGCCCTTTTAACATTTAAAAGCTAAGTTTGACTATCCGGAATTAACATTGTTGATATCAACAACGTCTTTCTGACAAGTCGTAATTATATTTTGGATAGTTTGTATTATCATTTAAGATATCTGTAACGTAATTGGCCTATGGCTAAGCCACGCCCCCAAACGCGATGAGCCAATCACAGTGCGCATAGCTAACCCAATAAAATGAAAGTTACAGATATCAAATTTCAGATATCTCTAATCAAAATGAATTTCAAGATATCTTTCACTTGATAATAGATATCTAATATCTATTATCAAAATTATGACTATCCCTAACTGAGATATCTACAATGCCGTTCTGACTAGTCATAATTTAAATGTATTTAAATGTATTGTTTGCTTTAAATTAAATTAAGATTGTATGTTTGGTAATTTAATCTAAATTAATTTAAAATTTATGCACTATATTTCAGATCAATATATTTGTTTTCCATCATTTTAATCAACACTAATTTTATTCTCATCTAAATTATAAATAACTTATTTCTGTATAAAATAAAAAATCCCGAATAATCCAGACCAACCAGAGCGCACTATTCCTACAACATCATCAGTGTTGAAGCGGAACTACCAGAGCCGTTCGGCAGATAGCGAGCAGATGCAGCATATGTGTTGTAACGAGGCAGGGTCAGGCCAGGGGGGTCCATTTGCAGCTTTTTATTAAGAAAGGTCAAGTCACGCAGGGTGAGCAATGGCAAACAGGGCAGAACAGAAAAGGCAGAGACAAACCAGGTTGACAGGCAAAGGGCAAAGACCTTCAGATAAATACTGGGCTTCTGGATTTACACATTTAAGCAGTGGTGGAAAGAGTACTGAAAAAGCATACTCAAGTAAAAGTACTGTTACTTGTCAAAAAATGTAGTGAGAGTAGAGTAAAAGTACCGGTCCTAAAAACTACTCAAAGTAGGAGTAAAAAGTAGCCCTTTTAAAAGTACTCAAGAGTAGTGAGTAGTGAGTATTATGCTATGAATGTTAGTCCACCTTATACCCTGCAAATTGAAAATGTAGCTTACTCTTTTATCACAGATTCATAGAAAAAAAGAAACAGTATTTCAATATTTCTCCAACAGTTTTATTTTTGACTGCTAGCACTAAAAATACAGCGTTTCCCCTACCATTATTTTGGACGACTCCAGCCCCCCCTAAAATGCTGACAAAATCCAGTCATAAAAAAGGAAGTTATAACTCGGAATTTCACGGAATTTGTAAATTTGAGGAATAAATAGAAAGCAGTTCAGTACACTTGAAAACAAATCGCGATATAGTGTGAATATTAAACCACAAAGACAATTTAAATACGAATCCTGCATGTTCTGTGTGAATGAATGGTGCAGCCGACGCGCAGTTTTATTTACCACACACACACACACACACACACTGAAGGACGTGTGAGTTGTGACGCTTGCGCTGTTTTTTTGCCTATATGAAGACACAAATGCATGAACTTCCTCCAGGCTCAAGATCCACTCCGAAAGTCACTTCGTGAACAAAATAAATTGGCGCCAGGTGTCTCGAAGTCTGTTGATGCTGGTTTGATGCAAAGTTTTCCGCTCGCGATTTGATTTGACGGGAATCACGCATGGAGTCACATGATGACTTATTATAAAAATAAATATTAATATAAATGTAGCGACGGCAGGTTCAGGGAAAATAGCGCAGTAAAAGTACCGATACAGCACTTAAAATGTACTCAAGTAAAAGTAAAAGTACACTGTTTTTAAACTACTTAAAAAAGTACAATTCCTAAAAAAAACTACTCAATTACAGTAACGAGAGTATTTGTAATTCGTTACTTTACACCACTGCATTTAAGTGCTGCAAAACAGATTGACTTATGACATCCTATGACAGGGGTGGGCAACAGTTTTAGTCTGAGGGCCACAGTTACTTTGGCAAAGTAAACGGAGGGCCACACTTTGGACAATTGCAATTAAACAGTTACATGATTAAATGGTACAAATTAATTCAATGCAAATATGTATAAGGCTACTCTACAGTTACTTTGACTTTGCCAGCCTATTTCAAGGCCTGATATTTATTTTTGCTATAGGCCAGTCTGACCTAGGCTACTCTAAGGTTACAATAACTTGATTTACTTTCCTACACTACCCTGCACATTGTTCATGTCATTCATACCAGCTGTAACTATTCAAGATGGAAAGCTATTAACAAAACTGCAAATGTATGTGTGCAGGTTACATTAACATTAGGGATGTGCACGAATATTCAAATTTTCGATCTGTAATTATTATTAGTAAAATAAAATACTATTCGAATTTTACTACGTTGCTTTGCTGGCCGTAAATGCAGTGAATTAAATCCCAAGCACTAACTCGCAATTATAATTAAATGCACTGGGTGGCGCTGTGGAGTGTGTTAACAAGTTGTGTGTATTTGATCACATAATGTTGTCGTCTGCCTCGCGAAGTTTGGAATTACTTGAAAATGATCTTACTAAATGGAATTACTTTTGATCAAATTAATTAATTAATCTGAGTTATAATATCATCATCACCACAATGAGAAATCACATGAAATCCAAACAGTCGACTGAGGAAAGACAGCTGACCAACACTGCATTCACGACTGCAGGTAAGCGCAGCTGGACCCCGCGTGATCCGAGCTTAGATGATAACTTATCTTATAGCAAAATTATTTTGAGACATATACTTCCTTTAAGTTTAGTTGAGGGAGACCGGTTTAAGAGCAGAAAACGCAAAGTGCTGTTAGAAACTTAGAACACCGTTATCTTTGTGTCTCTGAAACGTCTGTCAGCGCAGCGCCTTTTCTCACTCGATCATAAATTGCTGGCGGCGCCCCTGCATGTGGATATTGTTCTTCTCTATATAAACGTGAAACAATATAAACACGATAATCATATGCTGACTCGAGTGTGTGTACGTTCTGTACGATATCTGGCGCAACCGCTTTATTAGGCGTTTTTTTCCCGTTCGCGCTGCTTGAGCATTCTTTTATTAATGCTTTTGTTTTTTATATTTTTTGTTTACACATAGGCCTAATGTTTAATGTTTTCAACTAAAAGAAATGGTGACAAAAACGTAAAAAAAAAAAAAAACTTAAAAAATAACATCTTTTTCGTTAAATGTCATTTAAATAAACGAATATTCGAATATTCGATTTTTATGAGCCCAAATATTCGAATGCAATATTTTTGAAAAATGCCCATCCCTAATTAACATACAGACTTCCAGTGTTGGGAAGGATACTTTCAAAACATATTTCGTTGCAGAATACATGACTGGCAAAACCAGCAAAAGTAATGATTATGAATATGTAAAATATAGCAAGGAGATATTTTAATTGTTTATTAATAAATAAGTGTTTTCTTTGTCATTGTCGGCTAAGATGAAGTTGACGATGCTGACTCGCGATCTTCAGTAGCCTAGTGAACGCGCCAGAGAGAAATGCACATTTCATAAGGATTACATAAGCAGAGAGCAGTCTGTAGTCTGTTTTCTTTCGTTTTGAATTGTTCAGTTTAAAAGAAGACATGTGAGGCAAGTAGGCTACTTTATATGCTGAGTTTCGGTTCATTTATGAGACGAGCTCCAGTTCACGCGCCGGCGTGATTATCTCGTTATTAATGTTTCGTGATTATCTCTATATTGTCTCCTATATTTACTTCTTATTTATTAAATACAGGCAATTGGTTGATGAAACATTGATTAAAATTAAGATACAATTAATACAAAACGAAATTCACTTTAAAGAAAGGTTTTGTGCTTTCTGTTTGATGTCTTTGTGAAAGTTTTAAAGCATCTTTTAGTGCCGCTTTCAGAGCGCTCACGTCCGTAACGGAGAACACGTCTGTAACATTGTTTTTCCTCATAAATGCGAACACGAAAAATAAAATAAAATGAATATTTTATGTTATGTGGAGACAGAGACAACCCTTCATCCGGTGGGTAGTATTAATTTTGGTTTGCGCAGTGTAATTCACAGAATTACTAAAACATATTTGCCACCTAACTTAAAGATTGTTTTGTGTCACGCATGTTTATTTCGGCGTGTGTTTCATCCAAATTGCGATCGCATCGCGGGGGCCGGATTGAAGCACTATGCGGGCCGGATCCGGCCCCCGGGCCGTATATTGCCCATGTATGTCCTATGACATTAAAAATGATTCTAAATTTAAATGATCTCATATATGTGGCTATTGTGATTCACGATCATAGGCCCTGTCCAAAATGGTACACTTCATATGAATTTTCGGTCTTGTGTACTTATTTCATGTGTCCGTTAAATCCATGGGACCATAGAGCGACAGTGAAAGCGGGGTTACGTTTTTGCGGAACCGCCACTCCGGTGCCTTTAGGTAACTAAAGGCACCGGGGTTGCGGTGCCACCGGCTTGGGCCCGCAATCGCTGCTCGCAGCTATATTTATTATTATTATTATTATTTTACTACCTTTTGGGCACTTTTGGGGCACTTAACGTGCTCGAAAACTCTTGAAACTTTGCACACGGGTCAGAACCCGCGGCCATCAGAGCCGGGCTGAAGCTGGTACCCGGGCGTGGCAGGGGGGCTCGACAGCGCCCCCTGGAACGGGGTTTGAACACTTGGTCCATAAATCAAACACGCTTGCATGGAATAATATGAAACTCGGTAGACTTATAGATCTCATCGGTTCATATATACTTCATGCTCTGATTTTTTACCCCAGCCCAACAGGATGTCGGCTATTTAGGGTTGTTTGGAAAACCCATGCTCAGGAATTCGAAATACTCCTCCTAGAGAATTCAAACACACGGCACGAAAACTCGCTCAGCGTGAAGTCAAGACACTGAGGATGAAAAATTGCCAGGGGATTTTTGATATCTCGAACGGTTTGGCCGTGGCGAGGAAACGAATTTATGGCGAGAAACAAGAAACAGGAAGTGTGTTATAACTTCTGCATACATTGACTGATCTTGATGAATCTTCAGCAGTGTGTTCGCTGTAAGAGGACGATCACATGGATGTGACTATTGTGAGTCAAAGTTATAGCGCCACCAAATGGCAGCAGGAAGTGTGTCAAACAAGAAACAGGAAGTGTGTTATAACTTCTGCATACATTGACTGATCTTGATGAATCTTCAGCAGTGTGTTCGCTGTAAGAGGACGATCACATGGATGTGACTATTGTGAGTCAAAGTTATAGCGCCACCAAATGGCAGCAGGAAGTGTGTCACTTTCTAAATGCTTTGAAATCACCCTCTTATTTATTTATTTGAAATCACCCTATTATTAGTGCTCTGTTTGAGGACAATCCTGTGTGGGGAGGTGGCAGGGGGATTTCTCTATTGGGTGAGATTTAATTTAAATTATTGTTTTTCAAGGTAGCATTCTAATCTGGTAAAGCAAGTAATATTCTCTGTATCTTTATATAAATATACACATATATATATGTATATATATATATATGTGTGTGTGTGTGTGTGTGTATATATTTATAGCTACAAGCAGCGATTACAGGCCCAAGCCGGTGGCACCGCAACCCCGGTTATAGCGCCACCAACTGGCAGTAGGAAGTGTGTTACTTTGAAAATGATTTGAAATCACCCTCTTATTTTTACCTGATTTGCTTCAAACTTCACTACTATAATGTAAACACACGGCAGATGTAGACCTGGATGTAGACCTGACCTTTCAGAAGGTTGCTCGCGCATACTTTGTGATTGATTTGTGCCCTCGATGCGCACTTTTGCAGAGCCCACACCAATGCAAGCTCTACAGCACACTTCTTTTCGACAGTCAAAGCAGGGTTACGTTTTTTTGCATGTCGTGCACAATAACCCTAAAGGCACCAGGGTGGCGGTGCCACCGGCTTATATATATATATATATATATATATATATATACTTATATACATACATACACACATACATACATACACTATATATATATATATATATATATATATATATATATATATATATATATATATATATATGTTAGGGCCGGGACTCGATTAAAAAAATTAATCTAATTAATTAGAGGCTTTGTAATTAATTAATCGAAATTAATCGCATTTTAATTGCATAAATATTTGACCTGAGAACAGTGAGAAGTAATTTTTTTCACATGGATTTTTAGTATACCATTGAATAATGACTGAATACATAAGCTTAAGCAACAAAATATTGTTTATTTTTGTTCAACCAAGTCCAGCAGACCAGTGTTTTTTGCCATTAAGTGTAGCAATAGCATATTGCTACACTACACTAATAGCATTAGCGAATTCCTTGTTGCATAGCTTGCACACAACCATGCTCTTATCGACGCTTCCATCCGTTCGTTTTTGTAACAAAATTTCCCATTCACCGGCCAACCAAAGCGATCTCGTCAGCTTCTTCGTCATGAACGCTAGTTGGTGCGCCAGTATAATCGGTCCGCCGAAACTCATCCAGTGAGAAACGTTCCGCGGTGCAAAAATAAGTGCGATTAAAAATAATTTTTTGTGTAATTAATTAACGCGTTAAAGTCTGTAGTTAATTAATCTTAATTAACGCGTTAAAGTCCCGGCCCTAATATATATATATATATATATTAGCTGCGAGCAGCGATGAAGGGCCAAAGGCGGCGGTACCACCACCCCGGTGCATTTAGGTAACTAAAGGCACCGGGGTTGCGGTGCCACCGGCTTGGGCCCGTAATCGCTGCTCGCAGCTATATTTATTATTATTATTATTATTTTACTACCTTTTGGGCACTTTTGGGGGCCTTAACGTGCTCAAAAACTCTTGAAACTTTGCACACGGGTCAGAACCCGCGGCCATCAGGGCCGGGCTGAAGCTGGTACCC
Organism: Tiaroga cobitis; assembly: GCA_030578255.1. Lineage (NCBI taxonomy): Eukaryota > Metazoa > Chordata > Actinopteri > Cypriniformes > Leuciscidae > Tiaroga > Tiaroga cobitis. Next base: position 45,516,435 of record CM060608.1, on the reverse strand, counting down.
GGGCGTGGCAGGGGGGCTCGACAGCGCCACCTGGAACGGGGTTTGAACACTTGTCCATATATCAAACACGCTTGCATGTCTTATAAATAACTTATTTATGTATAAATTAAAAATCCCGAACAATCCAGACCAACCAGAGCGCACTATTCCTACAACATCATCAGTGCTGAAGCGGAACTACCAGAGCCGTTCGGCAGATTTTCAGTCTTGTGTGCTTATTTCATGTGTCCGTTAAATCCATGAGACCGTCTGTAGGGTGTCTCATTTTTCATTTTAGGTTTCAGAAGGTGTCTCATGCATACATTTTGATATGTGCCCTCGATGCGCACTTTTGCAGAGCCCACACTGATGCAAAGCTCTACAGCACACTTCTTTTCGACAGTCAAAGCAGGGTTACGTTTTTGCAGGTCGTGCACAATAACCCTAAAGGCACCGGGGTGGCGGTGCCACCGGCTTGGGCCCGTAATCGCTGCTCGCAGCTATATTTATTATTATTCTTCTCCGCAATGAATCGCATTTTTGAGGGCCTAAACATGCACGAAAACTCACGAAAATTTTCACACGCGTCAGAACTGGCGAAAATTTACATCTGATATGCGTTTCAGAATTGGGCGGGGCAAAATGGCTCGATAGCGCCACCTATAAAGGTTCAACGGAGTGCGCCTCCCGCTACGTTTCACGTACGTGTACGAAATTCGGTACATACATGTAATGGCCCAATACCTACAAAAAAGTCTCTTGGAGCATAGCCCTAAACACAACAGGAAGTCAGCCATTTTGAACTTCCTCTCAGATTTTTGTACAGTTTTTGCCATTTTCAGGCCTCGTACTTTAACGAACTCCTCCTACAGTTTTAATCTGATCATCTTCAAATTTAGTGAGTGTAATCTTAAGGCCTTTGCGACGTTAAATTGCGAAGATCTTGAGTTTTCGTCGAAGGGCGTGTCCTCAGCGGCCTGACATATTTCGATGTTTCGCCATGAAACAGGAAGTTGCTGTAACTCAGGCAAACAATGTCTAATCTGCCCCAAACTTCACACGTTTGATAAGAGTTCTGTCCTGAACACATGTCGATGCTCATATTCAGTTACAGTCATAGCGCCACCTGCTGGCAACAGGAAGTGGCATGTTTAACACTGTTGTGGACTCCTAATAATATATAAAATAGTGCCAGCAAGTGTTAAACATGCTAGCAACATACTAGAAACATGTTAAAACATGCTAGCAAACACTTAGCTAAGTGCTAAAGCATGATATTACTGCAATTAAATAGGAATTTGCTGTAACTCAAGCATGGAATATCAAATCTGCCCCAAACTTCACACGTTTGATAAGAGTCATGGCCTGAAAACATCTACATGAGAATATTCAGTTATAGTAATAGCGCCACCTACTGGCAACAGGAAGTGACATGTTTAACACTGTGATGCAGTACTAGCAACATATTAATTATGCCATTGAGTTATAAACATGTTAGAAACATGTTAAAACATACTAGCAATTCTTAGCTAAGTGCTAAAGCATGCTAATACAATGAAACAGGAAGTTGTTGTTACTCAAGAAGGCAATGTCCAATCTGTCCCAAACTTCACACGTTTGATAAGAGTTCTGTCCTGAACACATGTCCATGCTCAAATTCAGTTACAGTCATAGCACCACCTGCTGGCAACAGGGAGTGACATTTTTAACACTGTTGTGGACTCCTAATAATATATTAAAACATGCCAGCAAGTGCTAAACATGCTAGCAACATACTAGAAACATGCTAAAACATGCTAGCAAACACTTAGCTAAATGTTAAATTATGTTATTACTGCAATTAAATAGGAATTTGCTGTAACTCAGGCATGGAATGTCAAATCTGCCCCAAACTTCACACGTTTGATAAGAGTCATGGCCTGAACACATCTACATGACAATTTTCAGTTATAGTAATAGCGCCACCTACTAGCAACAGGAAGTTTCATGTTTAACACTGTGATGCAATACTAGCAACATATTAAATATGCCACTGAGTTATAAACATGTTATAAACATGGTAAAACATGCTAGCAACTCTTAGCTAAGTGCTAAAGCGTGCTAATGCAATAAAACAAGAAGTTCTTGTTACTCAAGAAGGCAATGTCCAATCTGTCCCAAACTTCACACGTTTGTTAAGAGTCCTGCCCTGAAAAAATCTACATGACAATTTTCAGTTAAAGTAATAGCGCCACCTACTGGCAACAGGAAGTGGCGTTTAACAGTGTGATGCAGTACTAGCAACATAGTAAATATGCCATTGAGTTATAAACATGTTAGAAACATGTTAAAACATGCTAGCAATTCTTAGCTAAGTGCTAAAGCATGCTAATGCAATGAAACAGGAAGTTGTTGTTACTGAAGAAGGCAATGTCCAATCTGCCCCAAACTTCACACGTCTGGTAAGAGTCCTGCCCTAAACAAATCTACATGACAATTTTCAGTTATAGTAATAGCGCCACCTACTGGCAACAGGAAGTGACATGTTTAACAGTGTGAGGCAGTACTAGCAACATAGTAAAATATGCCATTGAGTGTTAAACATGTTAGAAACATGTTAAAACATGCTAACAATTCTTAGCTAAGTGCTAAAGCATGCTAATGCAATGAAAGAGGAAGTTGTTGTTACTCAAGAAGGCAATGTCCAATCTGCCCCAAACTTCACACGTTTGATAAGAGTCATGGCCTGAACACATCTACATGAGAATTTTCTGTTATAGTAATAGCGCCACCTACTGTCAACAGGAAGTGACATCTTTTACACTGTGATGTAGTACTAGCAACATAGTAAAATATGCCATTGAGTGTTAAACATGTTAGAAACATGCTAAAGCATGCTAGCAATACTTAGTTAAGTGTTAAATCATGCTATTAATGCCATGAAACAGGAAGTTGTTCTAACTCAGGCAAGGAATGTCCAATCTGCCCCAAACGTCACACTTTTGATAAAAGTCCTGCCCTGAACACATCTACATGACAATTTTCAGTTATAGTAATAGCGCCACCTACTGTCAACAGAAAGTGACATGTTTTACACTGTGATGCAGTACATTTTTGAGGGCCTAAACATGCACGAAAACTCACGAAAATTTGCACACGCGTCAGAATTGGCAGAAATTTACATCTGATAAGCGTTTCAGAATTGGGCAGGGCAAAATGGCTCGATAGCGCCACCTATAAAGGTTCAATGGAGTGCGCCTCCCGCTACGTTTCACGTACGTGTACGAAATTCGGTACATACATGTAATGGCCCAATGCCTACAAAAAGGTCTCTTGGAGCGTAGCCCTAAACACAACAGGAAGTCAGCCATTTTGAACTTCCTCTCAGATTTTTGTGCAGTTTTTGCCATATTCAGGCCTCATACTTCAACAAACTCGTCCTACAGTTTTAATCTGATCATCTTCAAATTTGGTGAGTCTAATCTTAAGGCCTTTGCAACATTAAATTGCGAAGATCTTGAGTTTTCGTCGAAGGGCGTGTCCTCGGCAGCCTGACAAATTTCAATGTTTCGCCATAAAACAGGAAGTTGCTGTAACTCAGGCAAACAATGTCCAATCTGCCCCAACCTTCACACGTTTGATAAGAGTTCTGTCCTGAACACATGTCCATGCTCAAATTCAGTTACAGTCATAGCACCACCTGCTGGCAACAGGGAGTGACATTTTTAACACTGTTGTGGACTCCTAATAATATATAAAAAAGTGCCAGCAAGTGCTAAACATGCTAGCAACATACTAGAAACATGCTAAAACATGCTAGCAAACACTTAGCTAAATGTTAAATTATGTTATTAGTACTGCAATTAAATAGGAATTTGCTGTAACTCAGGCATGGAATGTCAAATCTGCCCCAAACTTCACACATTTGATAAGAGTCATGGCCTGAAAACATCTACGTGACAATTTTCAGTTATAGTAATAGCGCCATCTACTGGCAACAGGAAGTGACGTTTAACAGTGTGATGCAGTACTAGCAACATAGTGAATATGCCATTGAGTTATACACATGTTAGAAACATGTAAAAACATGCTAGCAATTCTTAGCTAAGTGCTAAAGCATGCTAATGCAATCAAACAGGAAGTTGTTGTTACTGAAGAAGGCATTGTCCAATCTGCCCCAAATTTAACACGTCTGATAAGAGTCCTGCCCTAAACAAATCTACACGACAATTTTCAGTTATAGTAATAGCGCCACCTACTGGCAACAGGAAGTGACATGTTTAACAGTGTGATGCACTAGCAACATAGTAAATATGCCATTGAGTTATAAACATGTTAGAAACATGTTAAAACATGCTAGCGATTCTTAGCTAAGTGCTAAAGCATGCTAATGCAATGAAAAAGGAAGTTGTTGTTACTCAAGAAGGCAATGTCCAATCTGCCCCAAACTTCACATGTTTGATAAAAGGCCTGCCCTAAACACATGACAGTTTTTACTTAAAGTAATAGCGCTACCTACTGTCATCAGGAAGTGACATGTTTTACAATGTGATGCAGTACTAGCAACAAATTTAGATATACCATTGACTTCCAAGCATGCTAGAAACATGCTAAAACATGCTAGCAACACTTATCTGAGTGAAAACACATTGTATAATCCCCATAATAAAGGACATTTTTGTAACTGACATTGACATACTCCTCCTATATTTACCTACATAAATGCACATTGCCTACCGTGCTCTGTCTTCCTAAAGCCACCAGGTGGCGGTGGAACGGGTGCGAGGGCCCTTTCATCGCTGCTTGCAGCTTTAATGAATGTTATGTCTGTGTAATAAAAAAAGATAGTTAAAGAAAACACATTTCTGCTCTGTAGTTTTTTATTTAAATTTTTATTGTAAAAATATTAACCCTCTGGGGACCAAAGGTTTTTTGCGGCCATTGGGATGTTTTGACATGCACTGACATTTGTGCTTTTTTCAGTTATTTATAAACATGTTAATGGCAAAGGTGTAAATTCACTCTATATAGCACACACGGGGCTACCATAATATGTTAGCAACATGCATGTACATGTTTGTATTTTTGAGAGAATATTATTTATGCGTGGTTATTGAAAAAAAAAAAAAAGTTTCTGAAATAAGGCCACAAAACACATATTGATTATTTCTTCACAAGAGTTTTGAAAATTGTATCACATAGTCTAGAATATTTGCTCCAAAACTATGTGAGAAACATCCTGACTACTCATTCAGATAAGTCAATAAAGTCTTTTAGAATGTGTATGACATGTTTTGTTTGAGAAAGCTTTATGCGAGGAGGCTTGATCTCTCATTAGTATGTATCCATTTCACACCTGAGAAAGACAAAGACCCTCCCATAATGGCCCTATTAGGTGCTATCAGGCCATATCATTATGAAGAGCCTTGCAGAAAGAATGAGGAGATTTAAAAAAGAATGGCTTTTAAGTTGTTTGGATTTATTTACAACACACACACACACACTGCTTAGAATAAGTGAACACACCCATGCTAAACTTAACTAAAAAGAAGAATAAAAAATCATAATGCCTTAATTAAAAAAAATGAGGAAAACTCCAACCTTTAGGGACATGAATAATGTCCTTGAATTCTTTGTGAATGAAAAATTTATCACAAATAATTAAATGTTCTTCTTTAAAATACAGGGTGCATACGTCTGGACACATCTATCACACACCCTTCACCATATAGACAAGGTTTTATTTCAGTTCAAAGTTAGAGTTGGAAAAATCTTGAAAAGAAAATTGTCTTTTCCATAAATGTCTTAGTTTGATCATACATATTTCAAAGTTGAGGATTCATTATTTTGATTTAGCTTGGATTGGAACAAACACTAGACTATAACATCTTAGTTGATTAGTTTATTGACAAAACATACTATATATTTAACATATGAGCAGAAACTCCTAACAAAGCTTATTTGATGTCTATTTTAGAGTAAAAACGTTATACTCTATCCAAAACTAGTCAACAAAATGTATTTTATTTCGTCTATAACAGTGCGTATCTGTGCGTTCATTCATTCATTCATTCATTCATTCATTCATTCATTCATTCACACACACACACACACACACACACACACACAGACACACACACACACACACACACACAGAAACATGATTCACATTTAAACAGTATGCCATTTTTCCGTTTACAGACACTAACGTTATTCTATATCGCGATTAGAACAAAGCACAAGCATAAAACACTTACACACTTCTCAGCTGAATCTGTTGCTCCTCCTCGTGGTGAAAATAAACCAGCACTTGTTCTGAGGTAGGTAAATGTCCCAGGATTGTTCCTCATAGCCGCTCAAGATGACAGTAGATTAATCTGACTAAAAAATATAGTGTGTTTTCATGGGCGTTAACGCGTCTCAATGTGGTGCTTCACATATTTGCGTTTGAATAGTGCGTGCTCTCCGTGGGCGTGTCACATTACCGGAGATAATGAGCTGAGAGAAAGAGAATTAGAATGGCTGACGCGTCTCTCTTTTTATATAGATTACATAAACGGAGAATATTTATTTTAGTTTTGAATCGGATCATTTAAAAGTACAAACTCAAATTATTTAAAAGATATATTGCTCATGTCTGGGTGAATAATATTTGCTGAGTTTTGTTGAAGATTAGAGACGTGCTCCAGGAAAAAAGTTCACGGTGACTGAGAGGCAGAACGCACACCCTGTTTATATTCTTTATTTTACAAAAGCACAATATTTTATTTCGATTGTATGTGGACACATAAAAAAGTAGACATTTAACAGATTATTTTCTCATATTTCTTAACTCTATATGAACAGAAATTATGGTAGTACTTTAAGTCTATTTTTCTGCTATGTGAAAAAAACGAGCAAAACGCGCCGGCGCGTTTCTGGTCCCCAGAGGGTTAAGCATGAGACAAGAACATTTCACCAATTTGCACACACTGTGTACATTTGAAAACATTGTCATTACATTGAGCTTGTTTTAGTTTTTTCACAAATGCTGACACCTTTTTGTCATTTTTAACAAAATCGTTGGTATACAATTTCAACACATAACCATAATCAAAGCCCTTTGCCATGTGGTAGAGAAAGAACACACAATGTTGACCACATGTGTCTGATGAAAAATCTTGGACTTGCACAGTTGAATGTTGTACTTCGCTAGAATTAACATTTAAAAAGGTATTGATAATGGGTGGAAAACCGGGGTAATCTGGTTTATTACCAAAGCTGTCAAAAAAACAACCCACACGATCCTCATTTAAGTAGATGGCCAACCAGCTGTTCTCCTGGGAGTCCTGAAGGATGTGTGTTGATTAATACCATTGCTGGTAGTTTTCTTAAAGGGGTTTTAGGTAGATAGTCACACGGTAGCACTCCAAGAAAATAAGTATCGCATGAGACCTTATCCATGACAGCCGTAAGCTGTACAGTGTTCATTTTAACGTATCAATAGTAATCAACCAGGACCTGTCGGCGATTTGACACTTGAATCAAGCTGTCAAATAATGAGTAAACAATTAAGTTAATCGTCCGTGGTAGTGGCTGTCTAAAACGGGCTTCTAGTCTAATATTCCCGCTTTTGATAAGTGATACATGCTGACCGCACTCTTCATCCGGGGAGAAATTGAATGCGTAGAGTGTATAGCCGTGCAGAAAATCCTCCCTATCAATACATAGAGCCTGGTTTTTAAGATGCCTTCCAGAAGCCAATGCTAACTGATAAAATTCCCGCACTGCAGAACCATTTTCATATTCTGGTTGCAGAGGCTTCGCAGGGTACTGCTGCCCATCTACATAAATCGCAAGAAATTCTAAATCATAGTGTTTAAATGCAAATGGGTTTTTATTATAAGCCCCAACAAATGCATCATTATCAACCATCCCTATAATCAGTGATTTTGGTAGAGTCCCTAAAAATAAGTTTTCTTGATTGCAGACACGCGAGCCGGCTGGTATTGAGAAGTTTTTCAGACACACTCTGTCAATGGGGTACTTGGCTGTGGTTGAGAGTAGAGCTTGTGCGTGACCCAGTCTCACGGCTGGTGACACAGACACTTTTTTCACAAATAGCGATGCCGACACAATGTTCAGTTTATAAGCTATAGCATTACTCCTCATCAGACAGAATTCGTCTTTACCCCTTGTCATCCGAATTCTAATGTCCAATCCGTTAAGCAAAAGCTTCCCTTGAAAGAAGATATCACTGTGAACAGGTGCTAGTAGCTCGACCACATTACTGGCATTGGTGAATGCTGCTCTCTTCGTCAGACCACGATTTCCTCCACTAGGATCAGTCACGTCCATCTGCGAAGCCGTGTCTTTATAAAAGAGCCCTGCTGAGAAAAGCGTTTCAAGGGCGTCTTTACCATAATTGGTAAGACATTCGAAAATACAGCGAAACGGATATGTGCTCGAACTCTGTGATATGAGACGATCTCCAAGCGATACGTCCACTTGTGAAAAAATCGTCGCCGTCAGGTAATTAATCACGGGATCGCCATCTGCCGTGTCCGACCCATCAGGATTAGTGATTTTGATGCGCAAAAATATCATCGTGTTGTTTAGATCTATGTAATCCTCTCCATTCCCCGCAATAAAAAACTCCAGTGGTGATGTGTCCGAAATTGCCGATAGCGGTTGCACTTCTATGTAAGTGTTTTTTTCAATCGCCGTTTGAGTTAGCGGTACAGTAAACAGATCCAGCTCGGTCTTTAAACACTCTTCTGACATATTGTGTAGTAATGCCATGATCTAAAAAATTGTTTTAACAGATCTCCTTGATCTTTTTGAAGCAGTACCCTTAGCTGTCTCCTGGCGCTTGCGTTTTACAACTGATGTTTTCTTGGGAGGTCTTTTTGTTTTCTTCGGCTTCTGGTCACTCCTTCGCACCCCCGGTGGCCTAGATGCACTTTTGCGAGCCATTACCATTAGCCCAGATCCGTCTTGGGTACCGTGGTTGTTGTTAAAAGATTGTGATAACGTATTACTAACAACGTCGCTTAGTATGTTTTTGGCAGCTGATTTAAGATGTGGCTTAGCTATGCTAAATCCTCATTTTAGTAGCGGTATAGCCATTCTAAAGAGACCCCAAAAAATGCCCCCCAAACCACCACCATACATAACTCCGCCCCCTGCATACCCGGGGAGTCCATTGCCCGCCTGATTCTGGTAATATGCCACGTAACGCATAGGGTCGACATTGTGATTGTTGAAATATACCATTTTTAAACAAAATGTTTTACTGGTCTGAAGTGAAGTTTAATGCACACTTTCTCGTAAGAATGGGACGTGTTGATTTTGATCATCCTTCACTTCTATAACAATATCTGCGATGACAGATTTATTGATAGACGCGTAGTGGGGTTTGTCATATCGAACACTGACTGTGCTGTTGTTGTCCCCTGTTATTTGAACACACTCAAGGAGGGGTACAAAGGCATCCTCTACAGCCTGGTAACGGATATTATCCGTGTAGATATAAAGAGTATAGAACGCAAGCTATGCATCAGTCGGACATACATGGGGTCATGTATGTCCGACTGATGCATAGCTTGCGTTACAACATCCTTTTCAAAATTAGTTTTTTCAGGATTTGTTTTTTGCAGAATAGAATCTCCTATAGGGGTGCCTGGTTTCTATCCTAAAATAATGGCCAGTTTTCCATGGAATGTTATTGAAATGTTAGGTTTTGCTTTCAAAAACACTTTGTTTTTTACGCGGTCGTAGCCGAATACCCCATGCGGTGCTACTAAATCATTTATTGCACTAACTAGAGATGGGACGTCGTCATAATACCCTGTTCTTATTGGAATGCGCAGCTTCGATAAGCCGGTCTTTTTCACTTCTACACCGTGGCGTATGCTATTAGCGTATTTTTCACCATCGGCTGTGGTAGGTCCAATATTTATCTCAAAAACAGCGTCGTTGCTGTTAAAGGTGTACCAGCTTCTAGGATATTCAATTTGAACAAGGCCCACCTCACATTCTCCTTTTATATTTATAGGGGTAGCCAATCTTGTTCTATAATTAGATATTTTATTATCCGGGTATACAGACAGTGAAGCGTTGCAGGGTAGTGTAACGTAAAATCCACCCTCAGCCATGTCTGGTTTTTATACATCTGCATGCATCTTGTGTGCGTCCTTTGCTTTTTATGGTGTCTGTACATCAACTAACTCTTTCTGATCGACCCATGACGCAAATTTCACTGGCCATCCGATGCACTGTACCAGCACTAATGTCTTGTGCCCCTTTGTCTTCTTATCTAAAATTCTCAACTTTAAATGTCTTGTTTTTACTGACAAGTATTTTTTGCAACTCTTCTGCATAAAAAACCCCTGCTAAAACATCCTCGTCGTAATCACACAATCTATAAACAGGGGGTTCTCGTGGGATACAAGCCAATATAGTAAAATACTCTTGTGTGTAGTTTTCCTCATACCCTTTTGCAAACGGTCCTCTGACTTTAGAAATCCGAACCACATCACCAATTTTTTATTTAAATATAGGCTTAACACTGTGCGGTCTCGTACCCCCATATTGTCAGGGTAGGAACTGGACTCAGACAGGTGGTAAGTGAAGTAGTTTATTAAACAGGTTTTGCAGAACCAGTCAGAGGTATGGGGAGTATGAAGACAGATGATACTTGAATGGTAACTTAACTGAAGATTAACTAGAGTCTCTTTTGCAGATGCAGGTGAAGGATCCTGGGGACGGATGCAGACAAATGGCTGAAGACGAGTACTGAAGGCAAGGTTTGCATAAAGTCCACAGGAAGGCAGGTAAGTGGTGTTGAAGAGTCTGTGTGTCACGTAGCGACGAGATCAGACCCAGAAGTGAGGGGAAAGAGACAATTTATGGGCCTGATGATGGGAAACAGGTGAAGATGATCAGTGGTTGTAGAGTGCCTGCAGGTGTGGGCCAGGGAGGATGATGGGACTTGGAGTGAAGAGGAGCTTAGGTGGTGACTGTGACAGTACTCCCCCCTCCCGGGAGGTGCGACCTCGCGCCGTAAAGGAGATGGAGGAGGAAGCGGAGCAGGCGACGGGCTGGAAACAGGGCTAGGCACAGGGCTGAAGACAGGCAGGTACCAGGCAGAAGGAAAACTAGACAGACTGACGAGCCATGGTGGAGCCGATGGAGGGAGGAGCCACGGAGGCTGAAGGGCAAGGGGTTTGGTGGCGATGACAGACAGAGGCGGAACCGATGACAGGGAGAAGACGGAAGTTTGCTAGGACACGGTGGAGCAGAGGGTTCAGAGTGACCGGGGGAATCCGCAGGCTCAGGCGACCAAAGTGTAGCTGGGGGTACTGAAGGGCGCTGTGGAGACAGAGGGACTGAGGACAAAAGATGAGCAGAAGGGAGAGATGAGTCCAAGGGAGCCGGGGGGATGAAGGGACGAGGCGAAGCCAGAGGAGAGAAGTCCAGAGGCGAGGGAAGGTCGACGAGGGACCCAAGCGAATCCGGGGGGACGAGGGAGCCTGGCGGAACTGGTGAACTGAAGGACCACGGTGGAGCTGAGGGAGGTAAGAGCCAAGGGTGAGACAGTGGAGTGATGGGCCGATATGGAATCCTGGACGAAGCAGTTGAAGGCGGAACCCAGGAATCCACAGTCCAGGATGATGCTGGGGACTGGAAGCGCCACAGCGAGCCCACTAATCCACTGAATTTTAGAGGGTGAGTGACAGGGCTGACAGGAGGCAGAGGAGATGAGGAAGGCTGATGACAGACGAGAGGAGGCGGGAGAGGGAGGCTGGGTGAGACTTCATAGACAGACTGGGGAACAGAAATTTCAGGTTCGACGGACCAGGCAAGAGGCGCTGGCTCAGGACTGGCCAGAACCAGCGGGTATCGCTCGGGGCTGGACGGAACCAGCGTTGCAGGTTCGGGGCTGGACGGAACCAGCGTTGCAGGTTCGGGGCTGGACGGAACCAGCGTTGCAGGTTCGGGGCTGGACGGGACCAGCGGCGAAGGAAGCTCTAGGCTGGACGGGACCAGCGGCGAAGGAAGCTCCGGGCCGGACGGGACCAGCGGCGAAGGAAGCTCTGGGCTGGGCTCATGGGCTGTAGCTGATGTGTGTGCTGCCCACCCACACAAAACAGCCACGGACACCACAATGAGCGCTGTGTCTTCCAGAGCAGACTCAAGTGCAGCATGAACGGGCTCTGGCGCAGGATCAGCGGGCTCTGGCGCAGGATCAGCGGGCTCTGGCTCGAATTGGCTGGACGGAACCAGCGGTGAGGGCTTGGCTGGGCTGGACGGAACCAGTAGCGAAGAGGGCTTTGAGCTGGGCAGGACCAGCGACGAAGAGAGCTTTGAGCTGGACGGGACCAGCGGCGAAGGAAGCTCGGTGCTGGACGGGACCAGCGGCGAAGGAAGCTCGGTGCTGGACGGGACCAGCGGCGAAGAGGGCCTAGGCTGGACGGTCTCTGGCTGGACGGTCTCTGGCTGGACGGTCTCTGGCTGGACGGTCTCTGGCTGGACGGTCTCTGGCTGGACGTGAATCTCGACGGGAAGAGATCCTGGAAGGTTGTGAAGATCAGGCTGTGAGATGGCATACTGAGGGATAAAGGACTTCAGGCATCGATTGATCGCGTCTTTCCAGTCCAGACCGGTCAGATCTGGAAGCTCCCTCGGATCGATTTGTCTAGCCCCCATCCGGTAACATGCCTTGATTGCTTCACTGTCTAGGGTGCTGGTGGCGACAAGCAGAACAAACCTTTCGGTGTACTCAAACAGATTTAAGCTCTGCTGAGCCACCGCCGCGATATGACCAGCTAGTTCCTAACTTATCTTCGGGTCTCCGCTGGATTCTGCATTGTAGGTCTGATCTTCTGTCAGGGTAGGAACTGGACTCAGGCAGGTGGTAAGTGAAGTAGTTTATTAAACAGGTTTTGCAGAACCAGTCAGAGGTATGGTGAGTATGAAGACAGATGATACTTGAATGGTAACTTAACTGAAGATTAACTAGAGTCTCTTTTGCAGATGCAGGTGAAGGATCCTGGGGACGGATGCAGATGAATGGCTGAAGACTGAAGACGAGTACTGAAGGCAAGGTTTGCATAAAGTCCACAGGAAGGCAGGTAAGTAGTGTTGAAGAGTCTGTGTGTCACGTAGCGACGAGATCAGACCCAGAAGTGAGGGGAAAGAGACACTTTATGGGCCTGATGATGGGAAACAGGTGAAGATGATCAGTGCTTGTAGAGTGCCTGCAGGTGTGGGCCAGGGAGGATGATGGGACTTGGAGTGAAGAGGAGGAGCTTAGGTGGTGACTGTGACACATATAGGTTATGTAGCACCACGGATTTGTTTTCTTTGCACACATCAATCGGTCTCATCTTGATGCTTCTGTGATGGCTCGCATTGTATCCTTGAGTTATGTCTTGAAGTATATCGATGTAACGTTTCGAGTTTGTAGCCGTTAAATATCACCACATTCTACTCTTCAATGTCCAATTAAACCGCTCGACCACACAAGCCTTTAATTCTGTGGCTGTAGCGAAATGGTTGATGTTGTACTTTTTTGTCACGTTTTGAAAATGTAAAAAAACTCCTTTCCTTTATCTGTCTGTAATTTTCAGAGAGACCTCTGCCCCGCTCTTGTTTTTTAAAGCTCTAGTCCATGCAAATCTGCTGAACAGATCGATGCATGTCAAAAGAAAATGGTTATTGTCATTTAACTGGGCATAAGCTGACATATCGACTAAATCGGCCTGGTATTGCATATTAATACCATAGACAAAAACCCGATTCCTTTTGTATTTTATTGGTGCGGTTCTGTGTAATGTATATGCGTCCTCGCCAGCAACCCAGTCTGAAACTTCTTTATCGGTTAAACGAACACCCGTTTCTTTTAAAACAGCTTCTTTTAAACGTCTTGAAACAGTGAAAACAAAACAAAACAAAAACAAAAGGTGTCATACAGCATCGATGTAGTGTAAAAATTTTATACACACCACAATGTTTTTCTCAAGAATATAATCAATCAGTGTTTCAATAATTTCACAAACATCCGTGTGGTTGTTTCTTGTCAACATGTCTACACATAGATCATTCACATATGTACACAAGCACAATATATCGGCTATTCTAATACTGCTGCCACATTCAGTTATCAGGTCTTTAATTTTTCTGATAGTTACACAAATTGGTTCGCCTGCATTAATACATAAACGCATCATATCTGTCCATTCATTTGACACAGTTCTCACAACAGACATTTGTTTCTTGAGGTTTGTAAAACGTTTGGTGTCAACAGATTATGCGATTACAGCAACAGATACATTGGCAGATTCATTAATGATCTTATACAATAAGCTGGTCATCTCACATCTAATACGTTGTTTAAGTAGACACTTTGCCAGTCCAGTTGCAAAACATGTGTTCCCCATGTTGTTGTTGTTACAGTCACTCAGCTTGGATAATACCTTTCCAACTGTCCACAGCGTCATAAACAATTTGTTCGCTGGCGACGTCCACAACTTTCTCTCTGACCTCACAAAGTTTTTCCACAATGAAAATCTCGTCCCGCAATTCGTGTAAAATAGCATCCACCGACCCCTGAATCCTCTGGGGATGAACCCTTAAACCACAACGGCTCAATGCCTGAGCAACGATGTGCTTAAGGTCCGGCCTCACGAGATTACAGGTCAGTTCATCAAAGTATGCATTAAAGAAATAGGGGCTTGGTTCAAACAAGCAGGAGTGTCTAATCTGACTGGGGTGATCCACTTCACAACCCAAACAGATTTCTTTTAGCTTTTTGTTGATGATGTGTTCCAGAAGGACCACAACAGTTGCTTTTATGATTTTGAATCCGTCAGAGCGGATACAACTGTCTGTGTTGTCAATTCCAGCAAAGGATGCTGCTCCGGCTATTGCACAAGTGTTGCCATATGGGGTTGTAAGGAAGGTCAGGTTGTGATATCCGAGGTCCATGCAAAATTTATCCAACCAACTATTGTCACAAGTTTGTGGGTGGGGCTCCATCGGTGTAGCATTGTCATCAGGCATCGCGGGGGCAGCCTCGGGGTTGTTGGTGTAGGAGTAGCCAGTTGCAGGTTCTTGAGACATGGTGAATGAGTGTAGCAATTGTACCGAGCTGTAGACCTTTTTAATGACTGTAATATGTGGGAGGGCTTAAGAGGTGGTCTTCAGTGGCGGTAACGCCCTGCTCCGGGTGAAACAATTTCATCTTTACAGAACTGTAACGATCATACATGTTGCACCATCTAAACATCTTGTCTATGCATGTAAATATGCTGTCAAGCATGCACACATCTTTCCACTGAAACAAAAATTTCATGTCGTTGGATCTGTGATGCTCAGATTCCCGAATAGGCTAAGCAGGCTCGCAGAGCTTTGTCTTATCGTTGCAGCAAAAAATGTAAACACATTCATCTGGTAGCTTTTTACTATGATCCCCGACTACACGAAATCTTGTGTTAGGAGTTAAGCCATCCCACTCGGCTACATACAACGGATCATCACCACAGTCGTTCAAATCTCTCCAAACGTAGTTGAAAAACAGAAACCAGTCTTTGTCGTGAAAAATCAGACATGGTACCTGCGATGTAAAATCGTCTCCAACATCTGCCGTGTACAGTTTCACAGTACGCAACACTTTGTCAAAAGCATATCTCACCATACGATTACCCGCCATTGTGAAATCACTTTTCACAATACCGCAGTCTTCATGAAGAAACTTTGTCAAGCTAATATTTTGCTTCTTCTTTGGAGCAAAAGTTAGATCCTCTCTCATTTCAACGCGTCCTCTTGTTGGTGAAATACACATAACCTTTCTAGGGGTTTTAGGTGTTCTCGGAGTAGCCATTGTGTCAGCAAAGTTTGTAGAAAATGTCGTCTGTGTTCAGCAGCATGTCTCCTAACTTTATTTAAACAATCAACATCATGATGTAGGTAGTGACGTAGTTGGGGTAAGGATGTTAGTCGAGGAAGGAACATACTATAAAAGTATAAAAAAAGGGCCAATGGCAATTTGTGTGGTGTGACCCCCATTTAAGACGTCGTAAAACTTACCAGACATACCAACGCCTGTCAGCTACCACCGTAAATCAGAAACACTTTTTTACTTGATACAGTCTTGACTGACATGTACCAACTTAGGGCCATAAATCATAAAAAGTGACACAACGTTTATGATAACACTACTAGTATTACCCCTGTCGGCGTCTGTTGGCGATGGTCAGGGTTTGTTTTCACCCGACTAAACATGTTCACTCCTGATCCTCTCACGGTTGCCAAAAGACTTGGGGTGGGTACATACATTCTTAATGATGGACAGATATGGAATGCTTCCCATTTCACTGCATTCCCATGCACAACAACAACAACAACTCTGTCTGAGAACACAGCTCACTACACACACACTCATACCATTAGACCTAAATCTGATGTTCGGAAGCCCAGTTGGTTGAAGGACTGTGTTACTTAGTTACTAAATTAGATCTGATGTGCTGTTCTGGATCTGTGTGTATGTTTTTGCAGTGTTCGTGCAACTCTGAAGTGCTATTCCGTTTTTTTAAAAAAGGAGAAAATGTTGTGTTCATTAGTAAATTATACTGTGGGCTGCTATTTTGAAAAGGAAGTCTGAACTATTATGTTCCGAGTCTGACATAATGTGTGTGAGAACAGAAGTGAAGAGTAAACAAGAGGGATGAAGTTCGCCACTGCCGTCTTAAGTGTTTCTATAACTCCTGACAAATAAGAGTGAGTATACAGATGAATATTTCAACACATGGAAATGCAGGGAGATCGCTGGAGTCAACAACGAAGATTACTGGAGTCTCAAGAGCCAAACCACCAAGGTGAGTATAGTGGGTCTGTATCTTAGCTGTAGGCCAGCCGAAGAGTGACTGGAGGTGTGTGCTTTTATGCTGGGCAGAGAGTGCGGTGCTCATGAGGGACAGACCCTGATGATTTAGTAATCAGGTGAGAGGGAACATTGTATATGTGTGACAGAGGAGTCTGGTGAGTTGATGTCAAGTGTTAACAGGTCAGAGGTACAATTTGCTGTAAGAACACAAGCATTCAGTCCTCTGAAAACAGCAACATTTATTTTTAATGGTAGGGCCTAAATGTAAAGTACTCTTTATTAAGATCCTGTTACCGTTTCTGTTGTGAAAATATAACTTCTTGCATAAATTTTATTTTAAATGAAATGCATATTTTAATCTAAATTACTGAGCTATTTTTTCTGTTGCACTCTCTGTTTGACATCCATTATAGTTTGCTTATACATGGTTATGCCAAACTGTCTTGAAATGGAAATATGTGCATAATTGTAATGAAAGTTATGTGCTGGGGAAAGCATCTCTCGATTGCATTAAACTCTGAATATAATAATAACTACAAGACCTTGAAGTGCCCTTTTCTCAATACGGTTTGGTCTGCGGCCTCTGCCATTTAAAAAATAAATGTAAAAAAAAACAAAAAACTAACAAGTTTTTTACTTTTGTGAGTGACGTTACTAACAGAAGTTCTTTATGCCACAGCGCACATATGCATCTGATCTATGTCTAATGTAGCTTGGATACACTATAGGAGTTATTAAGGGAAAAAGTTGTCACCCTTGAATATAAGACTAAGGGAAATTAGGCTTGTCGAAAGTCGGCTACAGGAATTATGTAAGTCTGATCTGTTAGAAAAGATATACCACAACCTGAGTTAGAACAGTTTGAAGGTCTGTACAGAAAGGCAAGCCAACATAATGATTCATTCATCTTTTCAAGCCTTTTAAGCAGATAAGACTGTGGATGGCTGAATGCCATTGAGATGATTTAGAGTGTTTTGCTCTGGAGGTTAGGAAAAGGTTCCCGACAAGGTTTCAGGCAGAGGGATTGTCTCATTAAAACATGACAGTAAATTTTAATCTTCCAGGTTGTCTGAAAAGGAAGGAAAAGGATCCGATAACAACACAATGGGGTCATATTAGGGCCATTTATTTGCTACAATGATGTGTTTTCCAATGGAACAAACTGTAAATGATCAAGGAGGGGAGTATTAATGAATGTGATGTCCAATTACACAGAGATAGTTCAATATTTTACATTCAAAGAATATTTGACTGACCATAAACATTTCTTAGAGACAACATATACCATCCACTAAACAATAGTGTTTTTGTTCCCTAATTTATTCTATGTGATGCATTAGGACTGTTTCACCACATACACTTTTGGAGTTACAAAAAGAAAAAAGAAAAATGGATTCATAATCCATGAGCTTTTTAGTGTATCACTTGGAACTTGGGAAGTATTATTTTTTAAGTAAGGGTTAATGCCCGACGAGGTGTCCATTGTCAGGTATTAATGGACGACGGCGAGGCGTGAAACGCGCAGCCTCCGCCGAAGTCCATTAATACCAAGACAATGGACACCTCGAAGGGCATTAGCCCGCTTATACTATGGTCACTTGCCAAATAACACATTTTTAAAACATTACTTTATATTTTAATTAGTTTTACAATCGAAATCTAAAGTTTTTACAAACAATAACTTGGTTTCCCTGGTTACGCCTGATGGTTTATTTAGCAACCGGAGATATTTATAGTCCGTTCAGCTCGTAGAACCCTTCAGTTTAGCTAACTTATGAAAGTTAATGTATTTTATGTCAAATTCTCCAAAAAGGTTCAAAGAAATAACAAAGTCGCTCATTGTTGTATTAATAGGCTATGTATAACGGCTAACTAGATGTTTGCTTTGATACAATAAATTGTAAACGGATACTTTGATCTGATGCAGAAAAGTTAGTTCATGCATTCATGACCTCAAGACTAGATGATTGTAATGCTTTATTAGCCGGTTGTCCTGCATCCTCAATAAACAAGCTACAGTTAGTGCAAAATGCAGCTGCTAGAGTTCTTACTAGGTCAAGAAAATATGATCATATAACACCAATTTTATCATCTCTACACTGGTTACCTATCAAGTTCCGTATCAATTACAAAGTACTACTACTGTCCTATAAAGCCCTAAATGGTTTAGCTCCTGTGTATTTAATGGACCTTCTATCGCCCTACAATCCATCGCGTTCTTTAAGATCACTAAATTCGAGGCTTCTGGTCATTCCTAGGATATCTAAGTCCACTAAAGGAGGGAGGGCGTTCTCACATTTAGCTCAAAACTCAGGAATAGCCTTCCTGATATTGTTCGAGGCTCTGACTCGCTGTCCCAGTTTAAAACTAGATTAAAGACGCATCTCTTTAGCCAAGCATTCACATAATGCTTACCTTTTATACCACTGCTCGACAGCCTTAGTCAAACGGTCTGGCAGGTATGGTTGGGCTGCGGAGAGATTGTGAGATTGTGGTTAGGTCTCAGCAGCAGGACGGATGTAGAAGTCAGTAAGCTAGGCTGAGTTGAGTGGGGGACGGAAGGGGGGTGACTCTGGGACGCAAGAGTCACTGTCTTCATGTTTTTATCATCTACGCTCGTGTTATGGAAAGTTTTTAAACAGATGCGTGATGACACTGCATGTGCTTTAGAAACAGCCGTATTCTGCCTCTCTCTCTCACACACACACAAAACCGCTCGAACCTTACGAAAAATAATCTTTCATAAAGTTCGGAAAGGTTTAGTTAAGCGAATTACAAGGACATTCGCGGGCTTTATCGCACTGGTTGCCGCTTTGCTTGATGTTACTCTTGCACTTCGCGGTCTCGCTCGCCGGAATTTTCCTCACAAATGCTCTACTAAGGCATTATTTATGTCTTTTGGAATGCAGTTGGCTTATATATTAAAAATATGAAAATCACTGTGAAGGCTGCTTTCAATTTAAAATACTCACGCGTGCTTTGTGAAGAGCGGCCGCCCATGCGGCTGTGAGCGACTCATTGGTTAATGTACTGGCATCTAAAAATTCTTTTATGATGCGAAATGAATGTAAACACGGTCAGTCATATCTTAAACCAACAGGACAAACCACATCTTATATTTCAAAAGGGATCTGTGCATTAGTGTGATTCAGCTTATCGTATCTAAACTGAGAAGACAAATCACTCACAGCTCTTGAATGGAAAACGTTCAGACAGCCTACTTTTAAATACTGAACGCACTCTTTGTTTATTGCTTGTAATGTTTTTTTTTGTTCCTCTTTATTTACTAGCTTTTATATTTTGAAGCTATATTCGTTTATATAGCCTATTTAAAATTCTTAACATGTTTTTTTTATAATTATTTTTTAAAATACGTATAATTACACAAATAAAGTTTTTAACTGTTATTAATAATATTAATTACGAAAAAAGGTAGATCATGAGGTGCCTAAAGATTCCCATCCCTACTATACAATGATTTATTGCTTGTCTTTGTCAAATAATACAGAAGATAAAGAACTTAAAAAGTAAATCGCATATTAAATCGCAATCGCAATATTGGTTAAAAAAAATCGCAATTAGATTATTTTCTAAAATCGTTCAGCCCTACCTCGCATCACCTGTGCCTCAGAGGCCCGCTCTTCGGCGGAGCGCATATCCTATGCGCTTCCTGCTTGGGCCGTGACCAACAACGGGATGGATTTAACCACCCTGCGGGATCGTCTGCCGGTTTTCGACAACGATCCGGCTCCCGCTCTCTCTCCCTCTGCTCTAGCCGCGCAAGAAAAAGCGCCGTTCACAGAGGATGCCAGAGCGGACGGAGACAAGCTAGCAGAGACCCACCCCCTTCTTCCTGGAGGTACATGACGAGCTGACCAAGTCATGGAAGGCGCCATATTCAGCGTATCTGAAACCCACTTTCTCCTCGGCGCTCGACGGCGCGGGAGAAAAAGGCTATCAATCGGTTCCTCCACTCGAATATAAGACGACCCTGAATATAAGACGACCCCCCATTTTTCAGTCTATTTTTAGGACAAAAACCTCGTCTTATGTTCGGGTATATACGGTAGGTTAACTTGAATCCATTACTGTTTCTCTATTATAAAGGGACGGTGCATGATACAGGCTTAACAAATCCTGGACCCCTCAGCAAAAGAAAAGTACCATGGGTTGACTAATCATCTCTTTTTATTCTTATTACTGTTATTATTAATAATGCTAATTTTGCATGCAGCTGCCACACACAAATATAATTCAATAGCAATTGCAATATTTGATGATTTTATTTATTTATTTATTGCAAAAATATGCAGCCCTTTCATATATCTCTGTCCATGATATTGATCCATAGTAGAAGGATGTTTGGATGTATGGATATCTATCTATACAGATGTACAAACAATATCGTCTCGTTTACAGTCATCTTCGAGAACTATTGAAAACGAGCCAATGAAATTAGTGTGCGTGATTTGCATCACACACTCCGCCTCCACGGCGCGGGTATAAATACGGAAGTGGATGCACGCACTAGTTGCTTTTTCGCTGAGGAGCCGAGCGTAACTTGGAGTCAGCGGTGGTTCAGCAATAGTGGCGAAGGGACTACGTCTCCATTCCCTCCTTCAGGGAACGAGGGTTATATACGTAACTGAGATGTTCAACCTCAACGTAACTGAGATGTTCGCTACGGAAGCCATATCCTGCCCGAAGGGAGGTAACGTGTGGAGAGCACACATATGGACTGGTCAAGTCTCCGTCGTCAGTTAGGAACCTGGGTGTGCTCTTTGATACCAGTCTTTCATTTGAAAGTCACGTTTCTAGCATCTGTAAAACCGCATTGCTTACGACATATGCTTTCAATGAAAAATGCAGAACAGTTAGTTCATGCATTCATGACCTCAAGGCTAGATTATTGTAATGCTCTACTGGTTGGTTGCCCTGCACACTTAATAAATAAACTACAGATGGTCCAAAACACAGCAGCTAGAGTTCTTACTAGAACCAGGAAGTATGACCATATTAATGTCAATCTTTCCATTTATTCCGAGGTTTACTGAAGTCAGCCGGATCCGGGCCGTATCCAGATCAGATGGTGAACCTGCGCTTGGACACGATCACAACACATCACTGAAGTGCCAGCCTCATCAGCCCTGTGAAGGCCTCATGGACACCTCGTCTCCATACCGCCGTGATGACTCCGACCTCCTACCAGATGGAACTGTATAATATTATGAATGTTCTGATCCAATTTGACTTCTGACCTATAATGTTCCCTGAATCATAATCATACACTGTTCGTTCGTTGGCCAGAGGAGAACTAGCCCCCGACTGAGCCTGGGTTCTCCCAAGGTTTTTTTCTCCATTCTGTCACCTGATGGAGTTTTGGTTCCTTGCCACTGTCACCTTGGCTTTTGGCTTGCTTAGTTGGGGACATTTAATTATTCAACAATATTTTTGATCTGCCTTACTTCAGTTGGACGATGAAGAAATTTTATTCTGGAAACAAACTTCTTCTATTTATTTTCATGTTATCACTGTGAAGCTGCTTTGATACAATCTGTATTGTAAAAAGTATTATATAAATAAAGATGACTTGACTTGACTGGGAGGATGACTGGGCAGTACAAATAATGGAATGTCACTGGGATGACTCCAGCCTATAACAGGGGGAGGATCAACCGAAAAGTGATGGCAGAGCAGACTCTGCCGAGGAAAAACACAGATAGATAGATAGATGATAGAATACTCATTTGGGATCACAACATATGGACCCAGCCTAACACAGGTTCCACCAGTGCATACGAGTGATAGTTCTGGCTTCGGACGTTCCGCCAAAGTCTGTTGCCGAAGGGTATGGAGGAACTCGACAGGGTTCGGCTAAAAAGGGGAACTCTACTGGAGCAAGAATTGCGCATGTATCCAGTCCATAGGAGGGGAATGGCGCAGCAAGCCGACACTTCGAACCGGGCTTACAGTGAAACTGGCTTCATGTGAAGGAAGCCCACGGGAAGCAGCGGTTCGACACATAGGCTAGTTCTCTAGCGAACGTGATAGGTGTCGCTCAGCCCCCAACTCTGTTAACATCTGTTCAGTGAAGCACTCTGTGTCAATGCCTAGGAGGGAGCAATACTGTCACTTAGGAGGAGCTCAACACCCAGATGGGCACGTGCATCTTGGGAAACTTTCTCACCAAGATAAAGGCAACCACATATAGTGGGCCAACCTGTGCTTGGAAACAGCCTTCCCTTCTGCTGGTCTCCGTAACAGACAAGAGCTGGTCTGAGATCCAGGCTTTGCATTCTGAGCACGTAAAACCACAATGGAGAGGACGGACAGAGAAAAGCCAGGGCTGGGTCTGCCTCCTCCGGGGCAGCGTTTGCAGCCTCACCACCTGGTCCCATAGGAGAGGTAGGAACCTTGGGCATATATACCAAGATTCCTACCTCTAGCCGGCCCAAATTTCAGGTACGATTAGATGACCGACAATGCGTCCAAGTCCCTACCCTCTAGATAGAGACCAAGCGAGCAGGAAAACTGTTTCTCTAAAAACAAGATTTTTAACTCTCTGCCTGCAGGGGTCAAGGGAGGTCTCTGCAGTGCAGAAGCACCAGAGATAAGTCTCAAGAGGGGAAAGAGCAAGGCGGATTCAGTCTCCTTGCTCGCCTCAGGAAACTGACGATCAAGTCGTGCTTCCCATGGATTTGTATCCACTGCATTACATGCGTTAATACAGAGGCAACAACATTTTGAGGTGGAGGAGACAGCCCTCACTTCAACCCATTAGCAGGAAAGAAGCACTGAAGTGATCGAACACCTTCGGGATCTCCTCACGGAGAGAAGACTCAATTCACTAAATAGGTTCCACTTCTAAGGGGGAGCGTGCCTCATTTTGAGAGGGTGCTCTCACAGAAGTGATGGTCTCTACGGCATAAAAATGCTCGCGATAGTAACCAGAACCTCCGCATCCCGTTCTTTTTAGAACCAGACCTGGAACTCTCCAAGGTCTAAACACAGGTGCCATCATGCCCTATCCCTGATAATGTACTCAGAGGAAGGAGTCAGGAAGGGCTGTCAAGAGGAGAGGACTGGCACAGTTGTGTGCAAGAAGGCTCACTGGGGAACACATTTCTGCGGGGGCCCCAGGGCCAGCTGTGGCCAGAGTTTTTTTCTGGATCGAGGGATGTCCACTCAGACTGGAGAAAAAACAGCTGGCGGAGGGACGAGTCCGGAGGGGCAACAGATGTAACTGTGCGGCCCCGAAGTGGTCCCAAACAGCTGGACCGCCTGGGGACGGAGTCTCCACTCTCCCTGGGCAACAGGCTGTCATGAGGCTCGTCAGTGGCACGATTGAGCAGGCCAGAAGTAATAAGTGGAATGAAGCAACCTCAGAAGCTTCTGACTCCGAGGAGGAGGTGGCGGGCAAGTTGTGACATGCGAGGGAAGCGTAACGCAACGGTCGCAATGTTGTCTTTTCAGACCAGCACAAATTCGCTGAGTAGCGGTGTCTCAAAGCGAGACGAACTGGAAGCAACTCGAGGCAATGGATGCCAATGCAGTCTGAGGGCCATCCCAGACCTCCGTTACTGCATGCCCTTTGTACGTGGTCCCTCAGCCGGTATTGATGGACACTTGTTCTAGGGACCGCTGGCCCAAAGAAACAAAAGGTCTGTTACGGACTGAATGTTTGGCGGCAGGCTAGGGTGCTTTCACATGGAGCGTGCCGCTCTGCCACGGCCACCTCGGGACTCTGCCGTGAAGTCAGTGCTGAAGCGGTCTTCATATGGAGGAAGCCGACCGGCTGCGTCTACCATATGCCCCAGGAGCCTCTGAAGAGTTTCAGTGGGACCCTTTCTCACTTCCACTAACCATCCACACACTCTTTTTCAGAGATGCGGTGGACCGAATCCATCTTCAAACTAGAAAAGAGATCCTCAGTCCATGGACGAGTTTACTCTTTCCCAGTTGACCTGAGGACCCAACTGGCTATGAGCACTTGAAGGGTAGGACTTTGTACTGATACCTCACACCTTTCGAACGCACAAACACAGGATGGCCTGTGGTACGGAAGGATAGAGATCTAAAGTACATGTCTCTCAGGTCGAACGCTGCAGACCAATCTTGGGGACGGAGCATTTGGAAATGCATCTCTGTGTAACAAATTGAACGGAAGCTTTAGAAAAAGGGCCCGTCTCAATTAAGACAGGACCAAGATGGTCGTGACCAACCTCTCTAGGGTACAATGAAGTGTACGGGCTTATAGAAGCCGGCCTTCATATCGGCTGGAGGGAGCGAGTACACTGCGACTGCACACAAGACAGGAGAACTGCTCAACACTTAGGTGTGAATAAAGTAGGGCTGTCACTTTTGTGAAAGAAATCCTGTTCGATTTTTGAGACATAAGTGTTCATTGAATCGAGTGTAAAATCAATTTTCCATGTCTAAAGACGTTTAGATTTTCAACACCAAATATAGGCAAATCCACGAACAACTAACAGGAATTAAGACGAATGGAAAGAGTGCGCTTGAGTGCACAAGTCAGCAATATTTCTGATGATATATTGGCGTGAAGTTTCATGCACAATGACAAACAGGAGTGCAACATTCAGGGATTGAAATTAACACCCTCCAGCCCACCAAATGCGGGTAAAAATGAACTTTTGCGGGTAACGCTGTCAAATCACTAACCAATTTGGCGTGTTTCTATGTTTACTCACTTTGCTGGGGAAGTTTGTGTAAGCCAAATCTGTGCGGATTTAGCGCAAATACGCAACTCACGTCACTAAGGAATTAGCTCTTTCTTTAAAGTGTGGGTACCACTTGCTCTGCTTTTTTGGGAGCCAGCGGTGGAAGAGACACACACACAAACGAAGACTCCACCCGCCCCTCACCCGGGGGGAGGGAGTGGATCGGTGACCAACTCCAAGGGCATCCTCCTCCATCCTGCGGCCCGCTCATGAATGCTTTCACTGTCGCTTGCCACCTGGCTTGGCAGTGCCTGGAGCAGGCTGGGCGTCCCTACTGCTACCTTTGGACTTCGCAATCTGATCGATTGCTCCTGTCTGATCGCTGATCGATTGCTCCTGTCTGCCTCGCTGCCTGCTGTGTGTTTGTTTGCTTCGAGGCTGTAAGCTCCGCCTGAGCCTCGTATTTCTTTATGTTTTGAGCCATCATTTACTATCTAGTTGTTTATACTACTAAATACAGCTTACCCAACATCTCAGATTAACCTTACATCTCTAGCTTCCGTTATTGTTAACACAGCACGCTAGTAACTCGCTAACGTTAGCCTGCTAACGCGCCACCCGTGCGCTCATTTATATATTTATTTTCTCTCGCGCGCCCGCGCCTTTGAGTTCATAAAGTCCAGGTAAGTAAGAAATCAGTCAACAAACACGGTGAGTAATGTCTTCTTGTCCTGTTATTGTCACCTGTGTCACATGTCATATGTTTAGTATAGCCTTCTCCGATGGCAATATAGGATTTATATGTGATAAATGCAAGGAGACAGTCAGGCTGACGGAGAAGATTTCAGAACTAGAGACACGCATCCAAACTTTAATTGAGGATGGTAAGAATGCTAGATCTTTAGATTGTGTTTTGGATGCGCCTAGCATAGTGAACTCTTTACATGATTCGGTTCCGGCTGAAGTAGAGCCCGTGCAGCAGGGCAGATGGGTGACCGTGAGAGATCGTTCTAGTCGCGGATCAAAGAACCACTCTTCCGTTCCGATTCCCATAACAAACCGATTTGCCCCACTCAGTGAAACACCCACTGAGAATTCTGTTGATTGTGCCCTGGTAATTGGTGATTCGATCACACGGAACGTGAAAATAGAGACACCAGCCACCATAGTCACATGTTTGCCGGGAGCCAGAGCGCCTGACATCAAAGCAAATTTAAAAGTGCTGGCTAATGCTAATCGTAAATTCTCTAAGATCATTATTCATGTCGGCACTAATGATGTTCGACTCCGCCAGTCGGAGATCACCAAAATTAATATTAAAGAGGTGTGTGAACTCGCAAGTACGATGTCAGGCACTGTAATTTACTCTGGCCCCCTTCCTGTACGCAGGAGTGATGAGATAGTTAGCAGATTGGCCTCACTGAACGGTTGGCTGTCGAAGTGGTGTCCGCAGAATAATATAAAATTCATAGACAATTGGAAAAGTTTTTGGGGCAAGCCTGATCTGTTGAAAAGAGATGGTATCCATCCCTCCTGGGCTGGTGCTGCTCTTCTCTCTAGTAATTTGGCTCATAGTCTTAGAGATAAAACATGACAAACTGGGGCTCAGGTCAGGAAGCAGACAGACTGGCTAAACCGACCGTCTGCTAGCGGCCTCACGTCACCAAGGTCAGATAAATCCCATCACATAGAGTCTCTTTCACCTAGATGTCATCATATAGAGACTGTGTCTGTTCCCCGAATTTGGAAATCCAAAAAACGTCAGGTTAAAAATTTAATTGATGTTCAACAAATAAAAAACAGATATAATACAGATGAGCAAATGATAAAGCTTGGGTTGCTGAATATTCGATCCCTTACTTCAAAATCTCTCATAGTTAATGATATGATTTCAGATTATAATCTTGATATGCTGTGTTTGACAGAAACCTGGCTAAAACCAAACGATTACATTATTTTAAATGAGTCAACCCCACAAGATTACAGTTATAAACATGAACCTCGTCTGAAAGGCAAAGGGGGAGGTGTTGGTGTAATTTATAGTAATATTTTCAAAACCACTAAGAAATCTAGCTTTAAATATACTTCTTTTGGAGACTTCCGGTATGGCGCAGACGTGGTCGGCAGCATAAGTTAGAGGCTCCCAGACGGTCTTACTCCCCCGAAATAATTATTGGTTATCCAGATAGGAAAAGTTGTTACTTACAGCATGAGAGGGGGAAATAGGAGAATGACAAAGGGAAAATCGCAACAAAACTCGAAGATAGACGATAAATCCCCGACTGAAAGTGGAGATACTGACGACGGCGCATGCAAGCAAGTTGACCACGAGGATATGGATGCTATCCAGGCTAACATTATTGCCGAGATAAAGGCGGTCCGTTTGGACCTGAAAAAAGAATTTAGCGAAACAATGGAGACACTAAAGAAGGAACTGGTGGACTTCAGGGAAGATGTTAGCCAGAAACTAAGTGCTATCGTTATGGACCTAAAATAAATAACTGACAGAGTAGAGGAGACGGAGCAGAGAGTGGCTGACATGGAGGAGCAGGGTGCAGAAAACAGTGAGTTGCTCTCCCACACTTTGGAGCTCCAAGACAAACTACAAGCTCGGCTAACAGACTTGGAGTCGCGCTCACGCAGAAACAACATACGCATCCATGGGATCCCTGAGGGGGCCGAGGGAGACAACGTACAGGAGTTCCTAGAGACATTCATTAAAACGGAGCTGTCCCTTCCTGATGTCACTCTCGCTATACAACGCTGTCACCGATCCCTTGGGGCTAAACCACCGCAAGGTGCTAACCCGAGGTCTATGGTTATCTACTTCCTGGAATATAAAACCAAAGAGCTGGTGCTCCGTACTGCCTGGAAAAAGAATAACATCCAATGCGACGGAAGAAGAGTGTTCTTCGAGCAGGACTACCCAACCGAAATAGTGATGAAAAGGAAGGCTTACTCCACCATCAGAAAGACGCTTAAAGAACAGGGACTCCGGTTTCAGACTCTTCATCCAGCAAAACTTAGAGTGTTTTTTGACACAGGTGCAGTTATCTACAACAGCGCATCAGAGGCGATGGATGACCTGAAAAAAAGAGGACTGATCCCGAACGGCGGGGCCGGGACCCCGGCGGAAGACCGCGCTACACCCGCGACGAAACGGAGACAACCTTCCTGGGAAACGGCAGGTGGTACATCACGTCGTCACCGGGATGCACGCATGAAACACATCCAGGAGAAATTAAAGGGATTCCGACGCAACGAAGGCGCCATGAATGAATGAGTAACTTTTGAAAAGACCGCCCGGTAAGAGTGTAACCTACCATATATCTCCATCGGTCCGTATTTCCAGGAAGTAATATGAGACCAAGCGAACTTTCCTATACATTGAGAAATTGAAACTGACCACATCTGGGAATTTATGCCTGTTTTTTCGATGTGGACGGCCCTGATTTTATGCAGTCAGAGATTTTGGTCCACGCTTAGAGGGGCCCCTTCCAGATGTAGGGCTTCCCCTCTAGTTTTGGGAGTAGAACTCATACTTCAGAGATGGAAGTCATTAATGTTAAGCGTTTGTGTTAATGTGTTAAGTTTCATTTTGTTTCACAGACAGATGTTCATTTGTTCAGGCCTTCTAGGGATGCTTAAACGTATTGGTAAACTTTTTTACTTTTATATTGACTGAAATGCCTCATCAAAAATACAGAATAATCACACTTAATGTAAACGGATTACATAATCCTATAAAAAGAAGTAAAGTAATCGCTAAAATGAAAAGGGAAAAACAAGACATAATTTTCTGGCAAGAAACACATCTTTCGAATATTGAACATGAAAAGTTGCGTAAAATGGGTTTTAAAAACTCATATTACTCCTCCTTCGAAAAAGGAAGTGCAAGGGGGGTAGCTATACTAGTTTCAAATAATGTAAATTTCCAGTTCTCCTCACAAGTTACTGACAAAGAGGGGCGATACGTAATGGTCAAAGGCTTTATCGACCACAAAGAAGTTACATTAATGAATGTTTATAGACCACCAGGGCACGATAAACAGCTGATCAAGAAAGTTTTTAATATGATCGCTATGGAAACATCAGGTGTATTGATTTGTGGGGGGGACTGGTACATCCAGCTACAGCCATCCCTGGACTCCTCAAATAGAACAAAAAATATAAGACCTGAAGCGCTATATGTAAAAAAAATGCTTAAAGAAACTGGAATGATAGACATATGGAGGGAACTGCACCCATATGATAAACAATTTACTTTTTTTTCCCACCCTCACTCTGCATACTCAAGAATTGACTATTTTTTTATGCTAAATTTAGATAGACATAGGATTATAAATTGCGATATCGGGGTAAGAGACATTTCCGACCATGCAGGGGTGTACTTAACATTACATTTAGACAACAAGCCCAAAGAGACTTTGTGGAGACTTAACACTAGCCTTCTGAACGACCCTCAGTGTCAAAAGTATATAAAGACAGAACTTACCCATTATGAACTGACCCATAATGACAACGGAGCAGTGTCTCCTAGCACATTATGGGATGCTGCAAAAGCTGTTATTAGAGGTAAACTCATGATGTGGTCGGTCCAGAAGAAGAAAGAAAAAGAGAGACAAATTAAAGACCTGATTGAAAAATTAAAATCACTAGAAAATAAACATATGGAGTATAATAACACTAGTATTCTAAATGACATAATGGAGACTAAACGAACCTTAAATACCTTATATGAAAATCAAGTAGAGAAAAGAGCTAAACTAATTAAACAAAATTTCTATGAAAATGGCTCTAAATCTAAAAAACTACTTGCATGGAGAATACGGAGACAACAAGCTGAGAGATTTATACATAAAGTGAGGGACCCCAGGACCAATGAGATGTATCATAATTTGGAAGCCATACAAAATGCCTTTGAAACATACTACACAAAATTATATACTCAGCCTCGTACAACTGAGTCAGCTGTCATATCATCCTTTCTAACATCTTTGGACTTACCATCTATAGGGACAGAGCAAAACAAAGTAATAACTCAGGAGATAACAGACAATGAGATAAACAAGGCAATATCAAGATTAAAAACAAATAAAATGCCAGGTGCAGATGGGTACCCATCAGAATGGTATAAAACCATCAGGGAATCAATAACACCAATGCTAAAGGATTGTTTTAACTATGTTCTGAGAGGTGGTGAGACCCCATTGTCCTGGAGACAAGCAGTAATCTCAGTGATTCCTAAAATGGGTAAAGATAAAACAGATTGCAGCTCCTTTAGACCTATATCAGTTTTAAATATAGATTATAGATTATATGCGTCAATACTCGCAAAAAGACTGGAAAACATAATCCCGGAATTAATAGACACAGACCAGACAGGCTTTGTAAAAAACAGGCAAACCCAGGACAATGTGAGACGGGCTCTCCACCTCGTTGACCATATGAGAAACAGTGATATGGAATCTGTAGTTATAAGTCTGGATGCCGAAAAGGCTTTTGACTCTGTCCGATGGGAATATTTGTATTTGGTCCTTAGCCGCTTTGGTTTTAATGACCAGGTAATTAGATGTTTGAATTCCCTATACTCCTCTCCTACAGCTAGAATTAAAATAAATGGGGACCTATCCAAAACAATATTTCTGGAAAGGGGATGCCGACAGGGTTGCCCCCTCAGTCCCACTCTTTTCGCCCTCTTCATAGAGCCTCTGGCACAGGCAATTAGAGAAGACAATGATATAAAGGGAGTAGTAATAGGAGACACACAACATAAGATATGCGCATATGCGGATGACATACTCGTGACACTCACCAGTCCCAATGCAAGTTTGCCTAAACTATTATCTCTTCTTAAACAATTTGGTTCATATTCCGGCTATAAACTAAACCTGGATAAAACTCAAACGCTTACTTTCAACTACGAACCACAAGAAAATATTTATAAAATCTGCCAATTTAAATGGAAAGGTAATACAATTAAATATTTAGGGGTACAAATACCTAAAGAGGTCTCGGCCATTTATGACCACAATTACATTCCTATAACAGCTGATATTAAAGCAGACTTAATGTCACAGTCACCGTCTGCACATTCTGTCTTTGTCATCACTACACTTCCCAGGATCCTGCTTGTCTCCTCACCTGAACTCACTTCCTCATTAGCCACCTGTTTCTCGTCATGATCATCTGTGTCACCTGTCTTCACTTCGTTAGTGTTTCATTTGTGCTTGTATTTAGTTCCTTCCTGTTCAGTCTGTCCTGGTCGATCGTTAGTCTTTTTTAGAGTGTGTGTGTTCATCTTGCCTGTCAGTCAGTACCTGTGTTTATTATTTCTAGTAAACTGTTTGAATTGAAGCTCTGAGCCTTGTTTGCCTTCTTCTGCCCACACCAAACGTGACAGAACGATCGACCACCCTAAAATGGACGATAGGGTCAGAATTGTCGTCCTGGCCGAGGAGAGCCAAAATCTCCCAGCCTTTGCCAATGGACGTTCTTTTGAGGGAACCCGTCTGGCCAGGTTTCGCGGAACCCGTGGAGGCTGCAAGGGAGGAGGTGGTCGAGATGGACCCCGACAACATTCTCCGCTTTGGTCCCTCTTCGACCCTGGACTGTTGATGCCCAGCTCGAAGCCCTCTTCACCGCTGGTTCCGCCCAGCTCGAAGCCCTCTTCACCGCTGGTTCCGCCCAGCTCGAAGCCCTCTTCACCGCTGGTTCCGCCCAGCTCGAAGCCCTCTTCACCGCTGGTTCCGCCCAGCTCGAAGCCCTCTTCACCGCTGGTTCCGCCCAGCTCAAAGCCTTCACTGCTGGTCCTGCCCAGCTCAAAGCCTTCGCCGCTGGTCCCGTCCAGCCCAGAGACCCCTTCGCCGCTGGTTCCGTCCAGCCCAGAGACCTCTTCGCCGCTGGTTCCGTCCAGCACCAAGCTCTCTTCGCCGCAGGTTCCATCCAGCACCAAGCCCTCTTCGCCGCTGGTTCCGTCCAGCACCAAGCCCTCTTCGCCGCTGGTTCCGTCCAGCCCAGCCAAGCCCTCACCGCTGGTTCCGTCCAGCCAATCTGAGCCAGAGCCCGTCGCCTGCCCGCCAGAGCCAGAGCCCGTCGCCTGCCCGCCAGAGCCAGAGCCCGTCGCCTGCCCGCCAGAGCCAGAGCCCGTCGCCTGCCCGTTAGAGACTGAACACGCCGTACGTGAGTACATCCAAGAGGACACTGCGCTGATTGTAATGTCTGCGGCGATCCTGTATGTGTGGGCTACACGAACATCAGCTACAGCCCATGAACTCAGCCCCGAGTTTCCCAAACCACTGGTTCCCTGCAGCCCTGCCGAGCCTGAGCTTTCCTGCAGCCCTGCCGAGCCTGAGCTTCCCTGCACGCCTGCCGAGCCTGAGCTTCCCTGCACGCCTGCCGAGCCTGAGCTTCCCTGCACGCCTGCCGAGCCTGAGCTTCCCTGCACGCCTGCCGAGCCTGAGCTTCCCTGCACGCCTGCCGAGCCTGAGCTTCCCTGCACGCCTGCCGAGCCTGAGCTTCCCTGCACGCCTGCCGAGCCTGAGCTTCCCTGCACGCCTGCCGAGCCTGAGCTTCGCGTCACGCCGGCCGAGCCAGAGCCTTCTCCGCTGGTCCCGTCCAGCCCTTCTGAGCCTTCACCGCTGGTTCCATCCAGCATAGCCGGGCCTTCACCGCTAGCTCAGCCAGAGACTTTCCATGTCCTGTCTGCCCACCCTGAGACTGTCCACGTCCCAGAGCCTGTCCCTGAGCCTGTGATTCCCCCCAAGAAAGTTTTGGGGGGGGGAGGATATAGGCCACCTGAAGGTGCGTCTCCGCCATGGCCGCCCGAAGGTGCGTCTCCGCCATGGCCGCCCGAAGGTGCGTCTCCGCCATGGCCACCCGAAGGGTCCTCACCACCATGGCCACCCGAAGGGTCCTCACCGCCATGGCCACCCGAAGGGTCCTCTCCGCCATGGCCGCCCGAAGGGTCCTCTCCGCCATGGCCACCCGAAGGGTCTTCTCCGCCATGGCCACCCGAAGGGTCTTCTCCGCCATGGCCACCCGAAGGGTCCTCACCACCATGGCCACCTGAAGGGTCCTCTCCGCCATGGCCGCTCGACGGGTCCTCTCCGCCATGGCCACCTGAAGGGTCCTCTCCGCCATGGCCGCCCGAAGGGTGCTCTCCGCCATGGCCGCCCAAGGGTTCGTCTGCTCCGCCCTGGCCAAGCCCACGTCCTGCTACGCCCTTGCCGTCTGCTCCGCCAGCTCCGCCCTGGCTGCCAGCAAGGCATGGTCCGTCCTGGAGGCTTCCTGCTCCCCCTTGACCTCGCCCATGTCAGCCTTCAGGACGCCCACCCTCCCAGCCCTACTGTTGTTCCTTGGCGCGAGGTCGCGCCTTCCGGAGGGGGGGTGTAATGTCACAGTCACCGTCTGCACATTCTGTCTTTGTCATCACTACACTTCCCAGGATCCTGCTTGTCTCCTCACCTGAACTCACTTCCTCATTAGCCACCTGTTTCTCGTCATGATCATCTGTGTCACCTGTCTTCACTTCGTTAGTGTTTCATTTGTGCTTGTATTTAGTTCCTTCCTGTTCAGTCTGTCCTGGTCGATCGTTAGTCTTTTTTAGAGTGTGTGTGTTCATCTTGCCTGTCAGTCAGTACCTGTGTTTATTATTTCTAGTAAACTGTTTGAATTGAAGCTCTGAGCCTTGTTTGCCTTCTTCTGCCCACACCAAACGTGACACTTAAACCGTTGGTCATTATTACCAATGAATTTGTACAATAGAATAGATGCTATAAAGATGAATATACTACCCAGGCTGCTTTTTCTTTTTCAATCATTGCCTGTTGAAGTGCCTCCCAAACAATTCGGTGATTGGAATAGAACTATCTCATCTTTTATTTGGGGAAAACAAAAACCAAGGATTAGATTTCAAACATTACAACTCCCCAATGACAAAGGTGGTATGGCCCTACCGTGCTTGGAAGATTATTATAGAGCAGCACAGTTACGTTCCTTGGTCTGTTGGTGTGACCCCGTGTGTGATGCAAAATGGAAGGAACTAGAGCAAAGTCAAATAAACATACCTCTCCAATCTATACTAGGTGAAAAAACTGTCCTGAAAAAGCATCTGGATAAATTAAGTAAATGGATGGCAGTCCCTCTTAACATCTGGCACAAACTACTTAAAAATAAGGAATTTGAAAGAAATGCACGAATATTACGTTGGGTGAAATACGATACAGAATTCGTACCAGCTGGACTGGACGGTAGATTCAAACACTGGACTAATTCAGGTATCACTTCATACTGTATAATATCCTCCACTGATGGTTTGGATACTTTCAAAAAACTCATAGAGACATACTATTTAGGGAAGGAAGATTTTTTCAGATACCTTCAACTGAGACACCACTTTGATAAACATATTAAAACTACTGGAGAGAAGGGAAAGGACCTGATTAAAGTATTCATTGATGCATATAAGGGTAATACTAACAGAAAATTGATTTCCAGGTTATATTCATGTTTACAATTGGACAGGGGACTTTCAACAATGTATGTAAAAAAGAGGTGGGAGAAAGAAGCTAAAATAAAGATAAGCGAAAATGAATGGTCGAATATATGTAGGACACAATCTACCACTTCTAGCTCAGGTCTGTGGAGGGAATTCACCTGGAAAAACACTTTAAGATTCTTTATAACCCCTAATATAAAAAAGTCACAGAGTAATAATCCTGATCATGGTCCGTGTTGGAGAATGTGTGGTAATATGTCTGCTGGTCATTTTCATATTTTTTGGGAATGCCCTATTATTTCTCTGTATTGGATAGAGGTGGTGAAGGCAATTAGGTCAATAGTCGGTTCAGATCTTGAGTCTAATTTCAGTGTTATATATTTAGGAAATCTTCCAACAGGGATGAGAAAGGCAGATAGATATTTGTTACAAATACTTATAGCAGGTGGCAAGAAAGCAATAACTAGGAAATGGCTAAGTAAAGATTCCCCGACAATTACTGAATGGATAGAAATAGTTAGAGAAATTTACGTTATGGAACATTTGACTTTCTCTCTGAGACATGCCCGAAAGAAATGTGAAGCATATTGGGAAAAATGGATATCTTATCTGAATACAAACTGAGATGTATATGCCTTTATTTTATTTATTTATTTTTATTAATTTTTTTATTCATTTTTTTTTTCCCTTTTTCTGTTTACATGATGTTGAGCACTTCTGTTAATTTATGAGGATGTTGCCTGATCTCCCTTGGTCTGTCTGTCTGTTTTTCTTTTTTCTTGTTAAAAACCAAACAAAAATAAAGTATAAAAAAAAAATATATATACTTCTTTTGAAGTATTGGTGCTTAATGTAAAAATATATAGTGTAAACGATAACTCACATTTGAGAATTATGCTGGCTACTGTATACAGGCCACCAGGGCACCTTAAAGATTTTATCAAAGAATTTGCGGACTTTCTATCAGAATTAGTATTGGCTGCAGGCTTCCGGTTATGTCGGGTTGCTGAACGGTCACGTTTTTCAACGCTCTCTGATAATCCTGTTTTAAAACCTTTATCTAGGCCCGATAACCAAAAGAAACGTTTTTGCTTTTTGACTGTGGCTCTGCAAAACAGTCAGCATGTCTTCACGTCCGCAAAGAAAAAGAGATAAAAAAGATAATACAGATTCGGCTGTCGACGACCTAGGACTCACGTCTGAAGCTGATACGGTTGGCGCCAACACTAACACCGAGGCTGATACTCCACCCGATAATAGCGTAATTCTTTCAGCTATAAACGGTTTGAAGAGTGAGTTTCGGTCCCAATACAAGGAGGTTCTGGCAGTGATTAAAGAAGTTAAAGAGGATTTCTTTACCTTCACTGAAAGACTTACCGAAGCGGAGAGCCGAATCAGCCAAGCCTAGGATGACATCAGTGGCCTTCAAGGAAGGGTTGTTAAACTCGAAAAATCCGCATCGGATCTTGCCTCTGCTCTTGACATGGCCGAATGTAGAAGCCGGCGCTCTAACATTCGGATTTTGGGACTTCCAAATGGAATCGAAGGAAATAATCCTGTTTCGTTTTTGGAAAATTGGCTTCCACAGCTTCTAGGTGCGGATACCTTCCCGGCGCCGGTGATCATTGAAAGGGCACACAGGCTACCCAGTAGTGGCAAACAAGCTGGTGGAAACGCATCGTCAAGGCCAAAAACAATGATACTGAAATAACTCAACTATGCTGACAAAGACAGAATACTGAGAGCAGCCCGGGCAAGAGGTACAGTGATGTTCCAGGATCACCATATTATGTTTTTTCCTGATCTATCGTCCAAGGTGTTAAAACAACGAAAGCGATTTGAGGAGGTGAAGCTAGAGCTTCGAAAGAGGAAGATTAAGTACGGGATGATTTTCCCCGCCAAGCTTCTGGTTATCTTCGGAGACCGTCGTCATTTCTTCGATTCTCCTGGAGAAGCAGGCAAATTCATCGCGACCTTGCCAGAGGATGTTCGGGAAGTGGAGCAGCCAACGTCTGAGTAACACATTTGTTCTTTTTGACACTTTGCATTAAAGTTTAATCGTCCACTTTAGTCCTGAACTTGCATTAAAAATTTTGTTGGACGCTTAGTCTGAAAATGCCCTATAAAACGTAAGGTTGTTGGGCTTTTTTTGGTTTTCATATTTTGTAAAAGGTTGGCTTTGATTTGAATACTAAGCAGAATCATTAAGTAAGCTGATCTTCTTTTGGTTAATAGGTCATAATACTTGGCCGTTGAGAGCGTGCGTTTATTATTTTTGTTTTGGACTCTATTCTTTTGTCTTTTTTCCTCTTAATTCAGCAACCTAATAGCGTTCCTATTAGAGGACCGCAAAAGTACGTAACAGTTCTAGTCGAAGAAAAAGGGAGGTTCGCCGTGCATCTGTGTGTTCTATCTAGTGCATGTGCTGGGGATTGTGTTGTTTTTTTTTTTTTTTTTTTTTTTTTTTTTTTACTACTATACATTTATACTTGCATTACAGTTTTCTGGTACATCTTTGTAGGTTACAGGGTGTTTATTGGAACAGATCATTGATGTTTGGACTACCAAGAATAATTAGAATATTCAACTTTGTTGCAAATGTCAGGGGATTCTAGTCTTACATTGACATCTTGGAATGTGCGGGGGCTTTGTAACCTTACTAAATTGAAACAAGTGATGAACAGAATTAACTACCTCCATCCTAAAATAGTATTCCTGCAAGAAACACATTTATTGTCCGGCGAAGTCATTAAACTGCGTAGAAGATGGCCGGGGCAGGTTATAGCAGCATCATATAGCTCGCACTCAAGAGGGGTAGCTGTGCTGATACATAAATCAGTCCCATTTCATATATTAAAAACTATTCGTGATCCATTAGGTAGATATGTTATAATCAGTGGTAGGATGCTCAACGAATATTGTAATCTTGTAAGTGTTTATGGCCCTAATACAGATGAACCAAATTTCTTTCATAATCTTTTCTTAATTTTGTCTTCCCTTCAAGGTATCTTAATAGTCGCTGGTGACTTTAATTGTACATTAGATCCTAAATTGGACCGTTCCACAGGTATTGACACTTCACATTCGCAAAGTAGGAATATAATTAATCAATACATTAAAGACCTTAATTTAAGCGATGTCTGGAGGCTTCAAAACCCAACAAAGAAAGAATTTTCTTGCTATTCCTCATCTTTCCATACCTACTCCAGAATAGACTATTTTCTTATTTCAAAGGATTTGATTGATTATATATCTAACTGTAAATATAGTAGTATTGTTTTATCGGATCATGCAGCATTATCACTGAAATATACTCTCAGAACCATAATCAAAAGCCCATCTAGATGGCGTCTAAATATAAAGTGGCTACATAACCCTGATTTTCTGGATTTTGTGGGAAATCAAATTGACATATTTTTTGAGTTTAATACAAACCAGACGTCCGCTTCAATACGATGGGAGGCATTTAAGGCCTATATTAGGGGGCAAATTATCAGCTTTACTAGTTCTAAGACAAACAGATCTGCCCTTAAAATGATTGAATTGGAACAGAGTATAAAGGACTTAGAAGAAGACATTTTCAAACAAGATACTCCTGAACTGAGACATAAACTTTTGCTACTTAAAGCAGAATTTAATGACATCTCTACTAATAAAGCTGCGGCTAATATAACTAGGCTAAAACAAACATATTATGACCAGGGAGAAAAGGCTGGGAGGTTATTGGCATGGCAAATTAAGACTCAACAAAATGAAGGGGGGATTAACAAGATAGAAACTATAGATGGACAGAACACCACATTCCCAACTGAAATTAATAATGCTTTTAGAAAATATTATGAAGATCTTTATAAATCGACACCCCTGCAGAATACCCATTATTATAAAACATTTATGGACGAGATTCAGATACAGTCATTGTCTGAGGAAGACTCCAAAGTATTAGATCAACCAATTGAAGTAACAGATCTGAATGCAGCCATTAATTGTATGAATAGTGGGAAAGCACCAGGTCCCGATGGTCTACCTATAGACATCTATAAGATCTTTCGTGACAAATTGATAACCCCAATGATTGACATGATAAATGAATCATTCAATATTGGAGAACTTCCCTCTTCCTTGCGTTCAGCCCTCATAACTTTAATTCCTAAGCCAGGGAAAGATCCTACGAAATGTGGCTCTTACAGGCCCATTAGTCTTTTAAATTCTGACACAAAGATAATTGCTAAAGTTTTAGCCAGTAGACTTGATAAGTATTTTACCTTTACTGATTGATCCTGATCAAAATGGCTTTGTAAAAGGTAGACAAGCTTTTCATAATATACGGCGTGTGTTAAATGTCATACACTCAACAAAAGGAGTCTCGGATACAGCTTTACTTTCTTTAGATGCCGAGAAGGCTTTTGATAGAGTGGAGTGGGACTATCTTTTTGATACACTCTCTTATTTTAGTATCGGTCCGTATTTTATAAAATGGATAAAAATGTTATATTCAAAACCCACAGCAGAGATATTGACTAATAATATAATTTCTAAATCTTTTCCACTTTCTCGAGGCACACGTCAGGGATGCCCCCTTTCGCCGCTCCTTTTTACATTGGCTATTGAGCCTTTGGCTATTGCAGTACGAAGAAGTGGAGACATAACAGGGATTACAATTGGCGGTCTTGAAAATAAAATAGCTTTATATGCTGATGACATTATATTATTTCTATCCAATTTAAGTACATCTGTGCCTTCTTTATTGTGCCTAATTAAATCATTTGGAACCTTTTCAGGTTATAAAGTGAATGAGTCAAAATCTATGATCCTATTTCTAAAAGAAACGGAACGTCTCACACCTCCCTTTCAAACCCCCTTTAAAAATGCTCATGAAGATTTTAAATATCTTGGTATTAATATCACCGCAGACATAAATAATTTGGTTACCAGTAATTATAATTATACAACTAAATTAATCACTGAATCAATTAATAAATGGTCATCCCTACCAATTTCTCAGATTGGACGTATTAATATATTAAAAATGAATGTTCTCCCAAAATTCTTATATTTATTTCAATCAATCCCTCTGCCCCCACCACATAATTTTTTCTGCAATATGAAGAAGCTGTTTACCAATTTTATTTGGGCAAATCGACGTCCCAGGCTGAGGCTCTCTCTTTTGTATTTACCATATGAAAGGGGAGGGTTGCAGGTCCCTAATCTTAAGTGGTACTACTGGGCAGCTCAGGTAAGAGCAGCAATGTTTTGGTTTGCAAATGATAATTCTATCCCTTGGATACGTATTGAGGCGAGTACAACTCAAAAATTGCCTTTGAACCTGTATCTGTATTCAGCACCCCTGCCCAAACTGAAAAAAGCCACTTCCAACCCCTTTGTTAAAAATACTGTTGTGGTATGGTATGAAGTTTTGAAACATATTGGACAGATTCCACAATTATCACAATTTACCCCTATTTGGGGAAACACTATGTTTACACCGGGGACACATGATGGTGGTTTTAAAATCTGGGCATCAAAAGGTTTGAACAAGGTGGCAGATTTATTTAGCAATGAAACTATGCTCAGTTTTCAGGAATTAAGACACAAGTTTGATTTGCCTAAAACCCATTTTTTTAAATATCTTCAAATTAGGAATTTTATCAATAAAACACAGCATCTTTCTCTTCTCTTACCAGAGCTGTCCCCTTTAGAAAGAATTACTTTAAACCACCTTAATGGTGCTAGGCAAGTTTCCTTGTTTTATAAACTGATCTCCACTAACTGTAAAGAAAATACAGAGAAAAAGCGTTTGGCTTGGTGTCAAGATATAAGTGAGAATATAACAGAAGGTGAATGGCTGTTGGGCTGAGTATCTGCTTAAAGGCCCAAACCCAGACAATTAATACCAGGTTTAAACTTCTGCAGTACAAGTGGATAATGAGAGTATACATAACTCCAGAATTGCTTCATAAATTTAATCCCAACATCCCCAATCAATGTATAAAATGCAACTTAGAGATAGGAACTTTATACCATTGCTTATGGAAGTGCCCTCAAGTTCAACTTTATTGGGAAAAGGTTTTGGACTTTTTGTCACTGGTGGTGAAACAGAATGTCCCCAAATGTCCTAAACTTTGTATATTTAATATTTTCCCTGTAACTTGCACTCTAACTAACTCTAGTAAGAAAATGTTGACCTTCTGTTTACTACAAGCAAAACTTGTAGTTGCTCGTCATTGGAAAAACACAGAAACCCCTAATTTTAAACAATGGTTACAAGAATTGTCAGGTTGTTTGGCTTTGGAGAAACTCACATATATTGTTAAAGGAAAATCTGGAAAGTTTTTCAAAGTATGGAACCCCTTTATAGAATTTTTGAAGGAAGCTGAACCAAATAGTTTATTTTCGGTGTAACCAGGAATAACATTTACCATGTTATGTTATTAATGTACCATTGTCTTGAGATTTGTATAGTATAGATGTTGTCTCTTTTTTTTTTTTTTTTTTTTTTTTTTTTTTTTAATTATTATTATTATTATTTATTTTTTTTGTGCTTGTTTTTTTTTATTTGTTTTTCTGTAAATGTTTCAAAAGTCAATAAATACAATGTAAAAAAAAAAAAAAGTATTGGCTGCAGATAAAGTACTAATTGTTGGTGATTTTAATATACATGTAGATAATGAAAAAGATGCATTGGGATTGGCATTTAAAGACATTGTAAACTCAATTGGAGTTAGACAACACGTGTCAGGACCTACTCATTGTCTTAATCATACTCTAGATCTAATATTATCACATGGAATAGATGTTGATGCCGATGAAATTCTGCAGCGGAGCGATGACATCTCAGATCATTATCTAGTCTCATGTAAATTACATTTAGCCAAGGCTGCAAAGCCGACTCCGTGTTATAAATACGTTAGACCTATAACTTCTGCCACTAAAGATTGCTTTATCAATAATCTTCCTAATCAGTTTCATCATCTCAGCATCCCGGATAGCTTAGAATA
Source organism: Tiaroga cobitis (assembly GCA_030578255.1). Taxonomy (NCBI): domain Eukaryota; kingdom Metazoa; phylum Chordata; class Actinopteri; order Cypriniformes; family Leuciscidae; genus Tiaroga; species Tiaroga cobitis. Next base: position 45,474,432 of record CM060608.1, on the reverse strand, counting down.
ACTTGATATTGCAACAGAAACATTTAACTCTCTCTTTTCCAGCACTTTAGACGGAGTTGCTCCGTTGCGCTTAAAGAAGATTAAAGAAAATAGCCCAACGCCGTGGTACAGCGAGCACACCCGGGCCCTTAAGAGAGCAGCCAGAAAAATGGAGCGCAACTGGAAGAAAACTAAACTAGAGGTATTTCGGATTTCGTGGAAAGAGAGCTCGATTGCTTACAGAGAGGCTTTAAAAGCTGCTAAATCTGCTTATTTTTCAAACCTATTAGAAGAAAATAAACATAATCCAAGGTATTGGTAACACTTTATAATAACTACACGCTAATAATCATTAGTTAAGCATTAGTAAACATTTAATTCATCATTCATAAAGCATTAATAGACATTACTAAGCAGTTTATAAATACAGCTATAAATGCTTTCGTCTTGATTTACAAGCATATCTATAATTTATTTAATACTTGTATTTTCATCCTTTATTAATGATCAATTTATTATTTCTAAATGAATAATTGCATTTTTTATATACCAGTTATTTAAGAGTTTTCAGTGGTTCATAAGATTACTTAGAACGTGTAAGTAAATGATTAATAAACTATTTAAATGTACATTCATACATCTTATTATTCAGACATATAGTGATGGTTACTTAGTGTGTTAATAAATGCTTTGTTAACATGTATTTATGCTGTAATTCAGGGTTAATTGGGGTAGTTATAAAGCATTTAGTAGTGGTCAGTTAACTATGTTTGTGAGCTCATCTAAAGTGAGGACTATTCATGCCTTGTAAAGCATTTATAAAGGAGATTTAAAGGCTGTTAAATATTTCTATGTTCTGTATCACTGTGTTGTGTTTGTTACATTTTACTGTTTAGAAGATTGATGCGCCTTCAAATCTCCTTTATAAATGCTTTACAAGGCATGAATAGTCCTCACTTTAGATTAGCTCACAAAATAGTTAACTGACCACTACTAAATGCTTTATAACTACCCGAATTTACTACATTTACTTACACTTTCTAAGTGATCTTATGAATGACTGACAACTCGTTTGTAAATAATGCTATACTTCATTTAGAAATTATTAATTGATCATTAACAAGGTATGAAAATACAATTATTAAACGCATTATAGATATGCTTATAAATCAAGAAAAAAGCGTTTATAGCTGTATTTATAAACTGCTTATTAATGTCTATTAATGCTTTATAAATGATGAATTAACTGTTTACTCATGCTTAACAAATGATTAATAGCATGCAGTTATTATAAAGTGTTACCAAGGTATTTATTTGAAACAGTGGTTAAACTAACGAAAAAGAAAGCTTCAAGCTCAGAAGTGTCCAAGCAACACAGCAGTGATGACTTTATGAACTTCTTCACTTCAATTATCATAAGATTGATAATATCAGGGACAAAATTATAACTATGCAACCGTCTACCACAGTATCGCATCAGGCAGTGCATTGTAGTCTACCTGAGGAAAAATTTGATTCATTTGTTGCTATAAGAGAGGAAGAATTCTGCAAACTCGTTAATTCATCTAAATCGACAACTTGTATGTTAGATCCTATACCGACTAAGCTACTGAAAGAGATGTTTCCAGAGGTCATATATCCTCTTCTTAATATCATTAATTCATCTTTGTCTCTAGGATACGTACCAAAAACCTTTAAACTGGCTATGATAAAACCGCTTGTTAAAAAACCACAACTTGATCCTACAGAATTAGTCAATTACAGGCCGATCTCGAATCTGCCTTTTCTGTCAAAGATATTAGAAAAAGCAGTATCTTCACAACTGTGTTCCTTTCTAGAAAGAAATGATATCTGCGAGGATTTTTAGTCCGGATTTAGACCGTACCATAGTACTGAGACCGCTCTCATTAGAGTCACAAATGATTTGCTCTTATCATCCGATCGTGGTTGTATCTCTCTATTAGTGTTACTCGATCTTAGTGCTGCATTTGACACAATTGACCACAACATTCTTTTAAATAGACTAGAAAACTATATGGGCATTAGTGGAATTGCACTAGCATGGTTTAAATCATACTTAACTGACCGTTATCAGTTTGTAGCAGTAAATGAAGAGATGTCTTATCGATCACAAGTTCAGTATGGCGTACCACAAGGCTCAGTACTAGGACCGCTGCTGTTCACTCTGTACATGCTACCATTAGGAGATATCATTAGGAAACATGGAGTTAGCTTTCACTGTTATACCGATGATACTCAGCTGTATATTTCTTCAAAACCCAACGAAACTTACCAATTCACAAAATTAACGGAATGCATAGCTGATATAAAAAATTGGATGACTAGTAATTTCCTACTACTAAATTCTGAAAAGACAGAGATTCTAATTATTGGACAAAAAACTTCCACACGTAATAACCCAGAATACTGTCTAACACTTGATGGCTGCTCTGTCAAGTCTTCGTCGTCGGTTAGGAACCTGGGTGTGCTCTTTGATACCAACCTTTCTTTTGAAAGCCACGTGTCTAGTATCTGTAAAACTGCATTTTTCCATCTTAAAAATATATCTAAAATACGCCATATGCTCTCATTGGGAAATGCGGAACAATTAGTCCATGCGTTCATGACCTCAAGGCTAGATCATTGTAATGCTCTACTGGGTGGTTGCCCTGCACGCTTAATAAATAAACTACAGCTAGTTCAAAACGTCGCAGCTCGAGTTCTTACCAGAACCAGGAAATATGACCATATTAGCCCGGTTCTGTCAACACTGCATTGGCTCCCTATTAAACATCGTATAAATTTTAAAATATTGTTGATTACCTACAAAGCACTAAATGGTTTAGCTCCGCAGTACTTGAGCGAGCTCTTAACGTATTATAGTCCTTCACGTCTATTGCGATCTCAAAATTCCGGCCAGTTGATAATACCTAGAATATCTAAATCGACTGCAGGCGGTAGATCCTTTTCCTATTTAGCACCAAAACTTTGGAACAGTCTTCCTACCATTGTCCGGGAAGCAGACACACTCTGTCAGTTCAAAGCTAGACTAAAAACACATCTCTTTGACCTAGCATACATATAACACACTATAGACTTCTATAAATTCAATGTTAGGCTGCATAGATTAGGTCAGCCGGAACTGGGAACACTTCCCTTAAATCTTGATGTACTCGCTACATCATAAGAAGAATGGCATCTACGCTAATATTAGTGTCTTTGTTTATCCCGAGGTTTTCCCGCAGCCTGCCGGATCTAGGCCGTGTCCAGATCTGACGAAGGAGATCCGCCTGGACCCGATGACAATGCAGTGCTGAAGTGTCCACTATCCTCTCCCTATGGAGGATCCCTTTCCCACTCTACAGATGAAGCGTTGTGAATTTCGGCTCACGTACCCCGAAGTGATAAAATAAAACAAAATTCTGTATCAAAATTTATAGGCAAGAAAAGTAGTTTGTTTAGGCTGGGTTGTATGAATTATAAACCTGCGCACATATTTTAAAAAGCACATAACTATAGAATCAATTTTGAATGAGCATGTGAACGCCGTCAGCGTTAATCACAGGTTCGCGTTTAAAAGTCTGATCATTTCGACGGAGGTGAATCAATCAAAGTAAACTTTAGCTGGAAATAACATTATTCAAGAGCCGCTATAATGCCAAAACAATCTGTTACCTTAAATTATATGTTTATCTCTGTAAAGCTGCTTTGAAACAATCCATTGTTAAAAGCGCTATATAAATGAAGATGACTTGACTTGACTACTGCGGCCGGCTCCATGCTGAGGCCTGACTGGAGGCTGCTGCGGAGGCCCAGCGGGATTGGCGACAGGGGAACGCCCTCGGCGACGAGCAGGAGGAGGAACTGCCACCGGCGGCGGGGTGGAGGCAGCAGCGGGCCGCCGTGGCAGAATGTGCCGGATGGCCTCGTCTGCGCTTGTGCTGCAGAGAACTGTTGGGCGCAGTTCTCCGCCACGTCGCCGACCAGCCCGACCTGGGAAATTGTGGAGACCAGAAACCGAACCTTGTCCACATCCGCCATATCAACCAGGCTGAGCCAACGTTGGCACTCCTGAACCACTAAGGTGGACATCGCCAGACCGATCGCGGACGCCACGACACTCGTGCCACGGAGGGTGAGGTCGGATGCAGTGCGGTGCTCACCTATTAGCGCACGGTCTGGGTTACCCTTAGCCTGGATGCCAGCCCGAACCCCGCCCAAAACATTTTTGGGAAGTTCGGTCTGGACTCGATCCATTGAGGAGTAATTATGATCGGTTCATAATTAGTTGGGCCAATCAAATTGCCAGGGCGGGCTTTATACGATGATGGACAGATGATCTGCAGTTACGTAATGATCACGTTATCAAAGAGCGCTTGGGTTGAACTGGTTTCCCTCAGAGATGACTGCAGCTGGAAAACTGAGATGTATAGATTCCGTTATTGCGTCTGTTGTAAAAGAAATCGACAGCGTATTCATTTTAAAAGATGAACAGAGAACTGCAATCAAGGCATTTGTCGATCAGAAAGATGTGTTTGCCATCCTTCCTACGGGATTCGGCAAAAGTTTATTTTATCAGCTGGCTCGGCTCCGATGGTCGCTAAGAAGATGGGACGCAATGAAAACCCTGTGGTCGTTGTGGTTTCTCCTTTGGTCGCACTCATGGAGGACCAAGTAAAAGAAGCAACACTCATTATTTTACTACTTCCAGTGGGCGTGTAGTTCTGTTGACAACTTTGCTTAGCTCATAAAAAAAAACACTTACTGCGTTGCTCGGATTGGCTGTAGGTCTATCCAATTGAGTGCAGAGTTTTTTTTTTTTTCCTGGTTCGGTTAAGATTAACGCCGGTTAATCAAAGCCCTATGGAGCAGTATCAGACTCACATTCTGACTAGAATATGAGTATGACGAAGTCAGGCTAGGCTACCCTTGTTCATGTCCTTGAGTGCCCTGGCCTGATAGACCTGCAGCAGCGCCATGGCACATAAAGAGGAGGCGGCTTGCCCACAGGATTTGTAAGCTATGCCCGTCGGAACGGACGAGAACTCACAGGCCTTAAGGGGGAGACGAGAATTCCCCGTCCAAAAGGCAGTGGCCGCTGGACACAGGTGTACCTGTGTCGCGACAGACTCGCAACCCTTCACCGCTCCTCCGTCAAGGGTAGTGAGTGGGGGGGGGGGGGGGGGGGAGTTATTCAGGCAGTTTCTGGCAGAGAAGGTGCCGTACACAACCTGGTAAGCTCTCCATGCACCTCGGGAAAGAAAGGCACTGGGGCGGCGAGCTGAGAACCAGCGTGGCCCGCCCTGAGACACCAATCCTCTAACCGAGACTGAGCGGGACACGGTGGAGGATTCCACTTGAGCCCAGCAGCCTCTGCGGCACGTTTCAGGATCTGGCTCGGGCAACGTTACATTCCCAGAGGGAGATAACACAGCCGAGTCATCATCTCCAGAGGCCAGCTCACCCTCTGATGATGCTATCAACATCTTATCCTCTGGGGGAACCCCAATTGAAACGGCTGATTGGACGGTCCATTACAGAGGGACCAGCATGTTCAACAGGAAATTCCATCGGCTGCGGTGTGATGGAGGAGTGAGGAGCCCACAGGGAATGGTTACCGGGCGAGACATCCATCACTATCCTTTGATCACCCATCTAAAAAGGTACCCGGGGGTGGGGCATGGTAAATGGGGACTTCAGCTTGCCGGACAAAGGCGAGTCTCGATCTCAACACTGCGACAGTCATATTCCCACAATGGTAACATGAAATGTCCACAAAAGCTGCTTCAGCGTGCTGTAAGCCCAAACACGTGATGTAACAATTGTGACTGTCAGAGAGGAACAGAGAACGACCGCATCTAGAAACGCACAGGTAGAATGACAACATAAAAAAGACGCAAACGCACCCGTGTTTCTCTTTCAGGAAATAGGACCCATCACCAGTGCCGGAGGACACAGGGGAATGACCGCGGCAACACTGAACAGTGAACTGAAACAGTGTGGCACTCAGCCCTCTAACCAGCCGTCAACAAAACAAACACAGACATTAAAACAGCAGTTGAGAGCTCAAAGCTCGCGATCACCGCTGCACTCGCGCTGTAGAAACCACCAGCACTGGGAGAGTCTTCCAGAAGAACACCGACACACTCGCTCATTGTAAACAACAGCACTCTTCAGAGACATCAAACGATCGGCTCTGAAGCGAAAGGCAACTAGTGCGTGCATCCACTTCCGTATTTATACCCGCGCCGCGGGGGCGGAGTGTGTGATGCAAATCACGCCACACCAATTCCATTGGCTAGTTTTCAATAGTACTCGAAGATGACTGGCTCCCTGGCGTGATCCCATTCAGTCGACATCGAACGTGAACGACTGAAAGGGAACAAGCTATACAGATAAAATAGTACTGAATTATGTGTGTTACACACAAGTGTTACAACTAACCACTCTGTCTTTTACAATTAACCCCGCATATGGGGTAAGTTGTAACATTTGCACTTCTGTCACTTTCAGTGCAACTGTACGAAAATGCTAGGTTCTATAAAAAAACTTTTAAGTGTTCATTTGTAGCAGAGATGTGTATGCTGCTTGTGTAAAAAAAAAAAAGATTAATCTAACCTAATTATTTTTTTTAATAATTGAGCCAAAACCAAAATGTGTTGTGCCCCACGCTCCCCTACAGCTTAGCATAGCATAAAAAAACAGTTTAAGAGATTAGTACCATGGTTTAGATCTCTGTATAACCAGTGCCACTTTAAGGTGTTTTAAATTTAAAATCAATATTTAATTTGCATTTCTGGTTTTATGAATGCAGGGTCTCACCTTCAAGGTCTCACGCACTCAGAAGAACCTAACATCATATACATCACACAAAAGTCCTAAAAAAACTTTCCTCAAAGAATTTAGGTGCAATGTAAAACAGTTCAGACTTAAGTTTGACTGTTCTGAAAGTAAAATGTGTCCCCTATTATTAATGGGTGCTTGATTTAAATATCTAACTAGGTGTTTATGTTCATTTCTTCAGTTGTTGTATTCATACTGTGGGTTAGCACTGTTGTTAGCTTGCTTGCCAAACTCTACCTGCATACGTTTGTTTCACAAATGATTATTACTGACATACAAATTGCTTTGGAAGTATGGAACATCTCTGGTTATTTTCTGTGAAATTGACACTCCTACATGGGGAACTATTTTTATTTGTAGTAACATTAATACAGCATTTTCTCCACCATACAATATATTTTAAAATGAATTTGATGCCATTTAGCAACACAAGTCGTCCAGCTTTTTATAATATGATATTCTTATTTCGAACCAGCTTACTGCAGTGCGCAACAAGTGTCTCATACCAGCCGCCGAGCAAATGCACATTATAGTGCATTAGAGTAACATTATAAAAATAACTTTCAACACACTCAAATGTATTTTTAGTATGATTGTTTTGACCAAGTAAAACAGCACTGAATTACCTCACAATTTTAATTCATCAAATAAAATGACATGCATGAGTAGTAATTCTGCACTTGCAGCTGTTTTATTAGAATGAAATAAAATAATGTGAATGTAAGTGATCAAACGCAGCAGTAAGAAAGTTCAAGTTCAGGGAAAGAGGAGAATGTTAAACGTAACTTTAATAATATGCATAAATTACAAAACAAAAGAAGTGGCAGTGGCTGACTGTGGCATAAGTATTATAAAAACAGCAAGGTAAAATGTCCCAGGCTCTCTGCCCCGCCTGGCTGCATACCACAGTAATGAAACTTTAATACTTTAGCTCACTTATGAACATGATTTTTGTCTGAGTCCTGTCGGATGTTTCCATAGGCTGTGGAGGTGAAGATGATGCCTCCCATGATTCCACGCTCATTCACGGCATCATCAAGTAATGCCTTTGTTATTGATTTGAAATACCGACCTCTAACTGCGAATCTTACATACTGTCCCTTTAACAAACTCCATCTCTGCATATGCTGTGAGTTTGGGTTGCTTATAATGTTCATCTAACAAAGCAACGTGCTCCATTTCACCAAATTTGTAACTGTAATCTTTTATGAACCTATGCCAACACGAGAATACATAAATATGTCTCTATATATGTGAATTGTTGTTCATTGCCATTTCAAAATGGGTTTAAACCCTTGTGCATGTTTTGATGTCCACATGTTCTTGTTAAAAAAATTACAGTGACTAGCATTTCTATAATAAACAAGTGGCCAGATATTAGAGACATTATATTAAATAGGTCATTTGAATTAAATGTTTGGCCAATATTTAACAATATTTGATTATGCGTTAAAGTGTAACAACAGCAATCACCAGGCCATTTCCACCCTCTACAGGCATTTGTTATAGTCAAGTCAAGTCATCTTCATTTATATAGCGCTAACAATGGATTGTTTCAAAGCAGCTTTACAGAGATAAACATATAATTTAAAGTTATACAGAGTTAACTTTAAAATTATAGTAAGTTATTATAGTGAGTAACTTTAAATTATAGTGAGTAACTTTAAAGTTATAGCCTACAGAGTTATACACATAATGTACATAAATTGATTGCTTTTATTGTGTATATTACATTATGAATTTTAAAACTGTTGTTCAATAAAACCATAAGATTACTTGCTTTTGATACTTTATTTGAACCAATTATTTTTGCCACATTGTTTATATATATGTATTTTAAGTCATAATAAAAAAACTATTGTTCACTTAGGTCTATTTTTATTACCGCAAAAAGCAAAATTGGATTAATCGTCATATAATCAAAAAAATACTTGACTACCAATATCGTGTATTGTCTTGTATGGTAAGTGTATGGTCACAACCCTAGTTAATTCAATATGTAGTTAACTAAGACTATTTAAGAGCATGAACTCAGACTAATGTATCTGAATTGGTGGTTTGGCTTGAGTTGTGCTCTAAACTCATAGTGTTGTGGAGGTTGTGCAGCTTCTAGACGATTTTGTCTACTTGCTTGTGTAGTATTTTAGACTGCATAATACAACTATTTGTAAAGTGTTCTATAAGAGTTATGAGAATAGATGTCCAGTAACCACCATGATTAACTGCTTGACTAACAGTGCTGAAACTCACAGACACTAGTTTGAAACATGTTGGCAAGATGAACGGCTTGAGGCGCAAGTGTGTACATTGGGTGTTAGAGTGTGTGTGTAGGATTATGGGGAGGGATAGTGAGCTGTGTTGAAGCAAATAGCTCTGTCGAATGTTCAGCCGTTGAAATGTTTATATTAGTCTGTGATTAACATCGTCCAGGTGCTCTCTTGGCCATGGTGGCTGCTGCTTCTTCAGACACTCACGCATTTTCTCTGTGGCTGGCTGCAGTCATCTATTTTTACAGAACACATCGGGCCAACATGCTGAACTGTTGACCACCATTTATTCTATGAACATCTCATAAATGGTTATCCTCCCTCAAAGTTAGTGCATCAGAGGTCGGGGGAGGGGTACTGAAATTCCACAACAGAAAATCTTAAGTCGTTGTGTAGATGGCATGAACACTAGAGCACACAATTGTGTATGTCTCTGTGACAGCGAGGTTGGTGAGGGTGAGTTTCATAGACTGATAGTGCAGACAGCGTTCTGTGATGGTTCTGAGTTTTCATTAACCCTATCTCCTCCAGTCTAGACAGGAAGCCCCCACACCGAAGCAAACAACCACTAACACTGTTATCCCAGTTAGTCCAGCTTGTGTGTACAATTGAAACTGGATGTACATGTGTTGAACTTTACTTTCAATCACTGATGACAGCTTACTCACTATTAATTTTAAAACCTTTTCAGAATTAAGGTGTCAACTTTTCCTAGCATTGAGATTTGTTTATCTGTTGGTCCAGTTTAAGGAATAAAATACCAGCCTATTGAGAAAATCCAAAATGTTAATTAGAGGCAAATGGTCCTTTATTAATCTATTTATTAATAATTTAATTTATTTTATATATGATTATATCAATTGACTTTTTTATTAAAATGTATTCATAAATAAATATGAACATTTTTAAAACATTTTGTTATGAACAATTACATAATTTATAACTTAGCCTTACACACTTAAAACCATACAAAGTTATATGCTCTTCTGCAATGTTCAGGTATTATTGGGAAGATTGTTGTGATATACTGTATGTGTCACTGTTAAGTTCTGTTGTGTGGGCTTTTATTTTGACATTCTGTTCCGTTTCCTTTAGTTCCTGTTTCTCCGCTCTGTTTATTTTTGGTTTCCTTGGTTACTGATTATGTTCTAGTTTATCCATAGTTACGTATAGCTGTCACCTGTGTCTAGGCCAGGGTGGGTTCTCATTTGCTTTATTTGTGGTTTAAGTTACTTATTCCTGTGTCCAGTGATGTCCTGAGTCTTTGTTTTGAGTATAAAGACTGTTTGTGTTTAAAAACTCTTTTGTCTCAGTGTGTGCTGCAAACTACCGTAACAATTTGTCAGCTGAATGGAGAGATGTCTTCACAAAATGCATACTTTTGTCTTCACACTTTACAAAATATCTTCCAAAGTGTACAACTTAAACTAGTTTAAAAAAAAAAAAAAGCCTACAAAAGGAATGTTCCCTTTCGAGAGGTCTCTCCTATTGCGTAAGTAGCTTACGCTATGGGAAAACTCCTTTTCTCGAAAATATTGAAGTCTTTATGTAAAACGCATTGCAGCTGCACAGCAGACAGCAATGAGCGAGGCAGCTCGGTCATTGGCTGTGCTGCGGCAACTAGCTCGAACCAATGACGGGGCGACTCTGAATGCGCGACCAATGAGCGCGCTTCGCGCCCGCTCGCGTCAGAGCCCGAAGGCTTTCAATTATCCAAGCCCAAGATGGGCGTGGCCAAGGGCTATATATTGGGCGGCCCGTCATGAGAGTTCTTTAGATTTAATCTCCTCCAGCGAACACCTTCTTCGCTGGATCCTCCGGATAATTGAAAGCCTTCGCCGCCGTAGAAAAGCACACCAGCGGGATTGCTACGAGGACGCCGGCGCCTTCAGCCGCCTTCGAACGCCATCCTACTGAGCCATCCGGCGCGCTAGACACGCAAGTATCTTTTCAACCGGTCGCCCGGCGACGTTGTAAAAGAGCAAATTTCAAGGAGGCGTTGTTTCAAATGCCTTCCTGCGCGTCGTGCAGAGACCTTCTCCCGGACGGGGATCGTCACATCATCTGCGCTCGCTGCCTGGGCCGGGACCATGCAGAAGCCGCCTTGACCAAGGGCGGATCCCCTGAGTGTGACAACCTGGGTCTCTCCGCACTACGAGCTCGCCTCGCCGCCTTCGCCGTGAGCGAGCCCAGCGCCACCCCTCTGTGTGAGCCGCGTATTAAAAAGCGCCGCTCACAGAGGCTTCCTGAACCCGAGCTCAGTGATGTCATGCCGAGCCAGTCTCCGCGTGCTTCACCGCCGCTCTTGACTTCCCCACCGCCGGTTCAGTTCACCCAGCCGGACCCACACCCCTCCAGCGGAGCGGCGGGCCTTGTGACTTTCGGCGCGTCCGAGGACGACGGGGAAGTAGATGACAGCTTGTCCATCGACGCTGCATCTGACGACTGGCCGGGCTCCTTCGACCCCGCCCCGTTGACGCTAGCGAGCACGAGTGGGGGCTCCACTATGGACGCGGAGATTGGTCGCATCCTCTCCAAGGCCGTGAAGGACCTCGGGCTCGACTGGTCTTCTCCCGAGGAACCAACCCGAAGCCAGCTGGACGAATGGTTTCTGCAGGGGCGCCAGCAGGCCCCTCGGCAAAGGCCTTCTCCCTTCTTCCCGGAAGTTCATGACGAACTCACGAAGTCATGGAAAGCCCCTCACTCTGCTTGTTTGAAGCCTTCTTTTTCTTCGTCGCTCTCCTCTGTGGACGGCGCGAAGGAAAGAGGCTACGAGGGAACGCCGCCCCTCGAGGAGGCCGTGGCCAATCATCTCTGCCCGCCCTCCACCACCGGATGGAAAGCCAAGGCTTCCCACCCCTCGAAGCCCTGCCGCACTACTTCTGCTCTCGCCGGTCGCGCCTACGCCGCCGCCGGCCAAGCTGCATCAGCGCTTCACTCGATGGCGGTACTTCAAGTGTTCCAAGCCAAGCTTCTCCGTTCCCTGGACGAGTCTGGCTCCGAACCCGAAGCCTTCAAGGACCTACGCAGCGCGACTGACATAGCCCTGCGAGCCACGAAGGCCACCGCCCAGTCTATTGGCCGTGCCATGGCTAATTTGACTGTTCTCGAGCGACATCTGTGGCTGACTCTGACTGAGATGAAGGACGCGGATAAGGCCCCGTTTCTCGACGTGCCGATATCCACCAGCGGGCTGTTTGGACCAGCAGTTAAAGCCTTCGCCGAACGCTTCACTGAGGCCCAAAATGCTTCACAAGCTATGCGCCATTTTCTGCCCAAGCGCTCCAGCTCATCGCAGAGCAGGCAGAGACCGCCTCAGCCGCAGCGGGCTAGAACCGCCCCCACCGCCTCTCAGCCCGCACCTCAGACTGACGCTCGACGCCGCTCGCGCTCTCACAACCGCAAGCCGCCTCCTGAGCGACGGGGTCCTCGGCCCAAGAAAGCACTGACCCCTGAGCCTTGAAAGCCTTCCTAGCCACAGGAATGAAAAGAGAGAGTGCGTGTCTCGCAAAAGCCGGACCACTCTCTCTGCAAAATCCCGAACATTACCCAGTCCCCTCACAGGCGGCTGGAAATGTCTATACAGCAGTCAATGGGCCAGTCACAGAGCTCACTCACCTGCAAACAAACGCCGTTTTTACGGCAACACACAGAAAACACAAAAAGAGCCTTTTTCTGCCTGTGTCACTAAGGGTTGCACATGCCCACAAAGTGTGCATCCCCAGATACTGTCAAAAAAGTGCCAAATTCATTCCCAGCTCAGGCTGGACGCCCCATAAATGTAGATCACGTGCCTACGGTCATGTATGCACCACTACACACAAGCACTGTTCACACAGTTACAAATTCATCCCCAGTAAAAGCGGGAAACATTATAAAGGTGACGCGCGTGCCTACCACTGTTTATGCACCCCCACTTATAAACACTGTCCCTGCAGTGTCAAACCCAACCGCAGCTCAGGCTGCGAGTGTCACAGACACAGCGCGCGCTGTTACAGTCACACACGCCCATACACTCAGCTGCTCAGCGCGCGCCCGCGCCTCTGAGAGCTGCAAACTCAGGCGATTCGCTGGCCGGGTCCCTGCGTCACAGCGGCCCGCCCCTAGCCTGTATTCAGCCCATATCTGTGTATGCAGCGGCATGGGAAAACATTCCAGATATGCCGAAATGGGTGTTGAATATAATAAAACACGGATACTCGCTCCAGTTCGCTCGCAGACCACCACGTTTTACGACTGTGGTCGAGACGAAAGTGAGAAAGGAGTGTTCACATGTTCTGCGCACCGAGGTGCGCAAACTAATAGAAAAGGGCGCTGTGGAAACGATTCTCCCCTCTTTGAGCGAGGCAGGTTGTTACAGCCGCTATTTTCTCGTCCCGAAAAAGGATGGCGGTCTCCGCCCCATCCTGGATCTCAGACACCTGAACAAAGCTCTAATGACTCGCTCGTTCAGAATGTTAACAACCAAACACATCCTCGCGCAAGTACGCCCAGGAGATTGGTTTCTCTCAGTGGATCTGAAAGACGCTTACTTTCACATTCCAATAGCGCCTCATCACAGGCCTTTTCTGAGATTCGCTTTCGAAGGACAGTCATACCAGTACACGGTACTTCTGTTCGGCCTGTCCCTGGCTCCCCGTACATTCACGAAATGTATGGATGCAGTACTTTCCCCCCTGAGACGGCGGGGAGTGCGAATACTGAATTATCTCGACGATTGGCTGGTCCTAGCACAATCACAGAGTCAGTTAACAACACACAGATCTTGGATTATCAGCCACCTAGAATGACTGGGTCTAAGAATCAATTTTGCAAAGAGCATACTATCACCCAGCCAGAAGATTTATTTCCTGGGAATAGTTTTGGACTCGATGCGAATGACAGCGTGCCTCTCATCAGAGCGCGCGCTCACCATCCGGCGCCTTGCAACATCATTCAGAGTGGGCGCGCGCGCCCCCGTCAAGCGGTTTCAGAGGATGCTCGGTCTAATGGCCTCAGCATCGGCCGTACTCCAGCTAGTATTGTTGCATATGCGCCCTCTCCAATGCTGGCTCAAGAGCCGCGTCCCTACTCACGCGTGGCGTTCGGGCCACTTTTTAATCAGAGCGAACCACGGCTGTGTAAAAGCCCTGACGCGCTGGAAAGCCGCCGACTGGTACCAGTCGGGCGTGAGTCTGGGTGTGAACACAAGGAGAAAAATGATCACAACAGATGCCTCCAAAATTAGATGGGGGGCCCTTTACGAGGGCAGGCCTGTCTCCGGCTTTTGGTCAAACCCGGAAAAGCGCCTACACATAAACTGTCTGGAGATGAAAGCGGTCGCTTTAGCTCTCAGAGCCCTGCTTCCACATCTAAAAAACGAACACGTCCTGGTCCGAACGGACAACATGACGGTGGTGTCGTACATAAATCGCCAGGGTGGACTCAGGTCGAGCTCCTTGCATACAATGGCCAGGAGGCTCATTTTATGGTCAAAGCACAACTTGCGCTCGCTGAGAGCAGCGCATGTGCCAGGCGTTCTGAACCAGGGGCCGGACATGCTATCCAGAGACAAAATTCTCCCAGGAGAATGGGCTCTCAACCCTCTGACGATTCAGTGGTTATGGAAAATTTTTGGCAAGGCAGAGGTCGACCTCTTCGCTTCCAAGGAGAACGCGCGCTGCCCTCTCTTCTTCACGAAACGCACGGATGCGCTCGCCTAAAGCTGGCCGAGCCGCCCCTTATATGCTTTTCCCCCGATTGCGATGTTGCCACAGGTCATCAGTCGGGTCAGAGAGGAGAAAGACGCAGTGCTGAAAACCCTGAAACATGCGAGATTACGAACGTACTCGTTTTTCTACAAGAGCTTCTGGAGGCGGGTCGCACCCCCTCCATGCTCAAGGTATATGTGGCGGCCATTACAGCGTCACACGACCCTGTAATGGAACGTCCATTGGGAAGAAACGACCTAATTATTCGTTTCCTAAGGGGCGTTAGGAGGATGAACCCTTCACATGCTTCGGCGGCCGTACGAAAGGTTCCACCGTCTCAAAGCAGAGAATCTCTCACTGGATAGTTGAGGCTATAGCGCTGGCTTATGAAGCCTGGGGACTCCTGCCCCTGGGGAGTCAAAGCTCACTCCACCCGGAGTGTGGCTTCTTCCTGGGCATGGTCGAGCGGGATACCGATCGAGGATATCTGTGCAGTGGCAGGCTGGGCCTCACCGTCCACATTTATTAGGTTTTACAATCTACAGGTACCGACGTTGCATTCCAACGTACTGTCAGCATGATGCTAGTAGAACCATGAATTCGTATCTAGACTATGTATGTGCTTGTGTCACTCCGAGCGCCTTCTACCCGCTCTGCATTTTTTCCACATATAAAGCTCGCCTCTGCCGGCTAGTTGGATGATAACTTTGCTTTTCAGCTCGGGCACCTGCCTCTGGCTGTCATAGGGCGAAGTTCAGCACGCACAGCGTTTTGCATGGTGTTCCCATAGCGTAAGCTAGTTACGCAATAGGAGAGACTTCTCGAAAGGGAACGACTCGGTTACTAACGTAACCTCGGTTCCCTGAGAGGAGGGAACAAGTATTGCGTAAGCTGCGGTGCTGGTGCTTGGTTAGTTCGCTTCAGTCGTTTTAACCTAAAGAACTCTCATGACGGGGCGCCCAATATATAGCCCTTGGCCACGCCCATCTTGGCGGGCTCTGACGCGCGCGGGCACGAAGCACGCTCATTGGTCGCGCATTCAGAGTCGCCCCGTCATTGGTTCGAGCAAGTTGCCGCAGCACAGCCAATGACCGAGCTGCCTCGCTCATTGCTGTCTGCTGTGCAGCTGCAATGCGTTTTACATAAAGACTTCAATATTCTCGAGAAAGGGAGTTTTCCCATAGCGTAAGCTACTTACGCAATACTCGTTCCCTCCTCTCAGGGAACCGAGGTTACGTTAGTAACCGAGTCGTTATGATTGTAGTCCAAGTGGAACATTTAACCCTCTAGGCGCCACGGTCGAGTTTACTCGACAAGATGCGGCACTGAATAAAATGGCCGATTTTGTCAAATTGGGTGTCAAATTTCATTCGACCTCCCCTCCACTGGATGGCAGACATGTCATACTTCATCCCCGAATCAAAAAAACGTCATGTTTCTATACAAAATGTTCGAGTTAGAGCGCATTGAATCAGTGCGATCAAAAGCGGAGCTAGTGTGCGAGTCAGCCATGTTATCAGAGCCTCTCCGCAATCGCGGCGACAGTATTGTGGTGGAGACTTTGTCTAATGCCACTGGCTATGTTAGACGAGGTTGAAGTATTCATAGGACAGTTAGGAGGCAACGTGGAGGCAGGGTGAGGAGTCGCAATGACAACGACAGTAGTCCGAGCTGTGCACACTCGGCGCGTGCGCGAGGCAGATCTGGCCGCGCTGCTCGTATCATGTCACTCATGATCTGTGCGAGTGAGCGTTTGAACTAAACAGGTCTTGTCTACGTGTGTTTGTATGTCATATGAATAATATATATGTGCCCCATACATGGAATAAGAGTGCCTACTGTATTTAGTAAATGGAAAATCTCTACAGCAAAAGGCCAACCACTACATGCATTCGGTTTGTTTCTACCATTTATTAGTAACGATTTACACAGTTTGTTTACTACTTACTATATACCTGAGCATTCAGTATTGTGCCATATAGCATACAGAAGGTGATGGACATTTTGGGGGGAAATAAGTGCTGCATTTTATCATTTAAACATGTGACTTTTCATGAAAATTCTATAATCCAAGATTGCCACCACCATATGACGTCATAATATGCAAATTAGATGGGAAAATGTAATCCCTACATAAACTTTGGGTCATCCTTAATATTTCTCTAATTTACAGAAAGTCTCTATCTTTTATCACTTTTAAGATATAGCCTTTTGAAATTAAGATGTCAAAGTCGAACGTTTTAGGAAAAAACCTCTGGCGCCTAAAGGGTTAAACGAAATCTACAGGAGGAAATTAATTCACAGGAGGAATATATTATTCATTTATTTTGGTAGTTTATTTGGTATTTTGTTGTTTCCGTCCGGTCCAATATAGATAATAGACAGGCTACAGTTTGAAAATAAATTTAGCTGGTTATTTAACTCAATCATTTAGTGATATTGAGATTTTATTATTTTGGACATTCCGAAATTAAATCCTAAAAATCCAATAGTACATTTTTCTCTAAAATTTACTACTATTATTAAAAATAAATTTCAGTAAAGGAAATTAAGATTTGACTGATTCAATTATATATATTAAATGGATTCAACGTGGAGCACCCCGAAGACCCCAAACGAACGCTTCAGCACACCCGAATCTTCACTCTTCTCTTCTCTTCTCTTCTCTTCTCTTCTCTTCTCTTCTCTTCTCTTTTCTTCTCTTCTCTTCTCTTCTCTTCTCTTCTCTTCTCTTCTCTTCTCTTCTCTTCTCTTCGAACCTGTTTCATGGTTTGCGTTCTCGAGCAACCAGGCACTGTTTTGTGCAAATGAGCGGCCGGAGCGCATTAAGGGTTTTCTGTTAGAGCGGTGTCGTGTAAGCGGCCCCTAAGTTATTAACTAATGATCGTTGCGACAGAAGTGAATCAATCAAGACTAACTAGAGCTGCTGTAAAGCCAAAACAATCAGTTACATTAATTTCCTATTATCACTGTAAAACTGCTTTGAAACAATCTATATTTTTAAAAGCGCTATATAAATGGTGACTTGACTTGACTCTTCTCCTCTTCACTTTTCTTTACTTTCTTTATTCTGTATATAATCTTTGCTTTGCTTAGTTGTTTGTGTAGCCTACCCGTAGTTTAGCTTATTAAACCATTATATCCATGCTTTATTGTCTCTGTGTTTGCCGCTCACAAAATCAAAGCCATTTAAACATATTGATCTAGCTATATGATATTACACTGCTAGTAATTTATTTACTTTAGTACTTCTTGGCCAGTAAGATAATTTATTTCCTAGAATTGATAATTGATTATGCTGTCTGTTCGTTGGATGAACTGATTAAATAATTGTACTATTAATTCTGCTACAGTTAATTCTAAAACTAATCCAAATATTTATAATTATTTATAATTCGTTATAATTTATTTGATATATTTCCCTTTTGAGCTAATTTGCTACACAGGCATACCAGGCTGACCTGCTGAAGGACCTGAGTGCGGGTCGCTCCATCGACGAGGAGGCATTCTCGGAGCCATAGATTTGTCCCTCTGTGCAACCAAGCAAACGGCTCACGTTATCGGCCATTCAATGGGTGCTTTGGTTAGCACGGAGAGGCATCTGTGGCTGAACCTCATGGGCATCAAAGACAGGGGGTTCCTACTTGATGCCCCGATCTAACCTTCTGGCCTGTTTGGCGACTCTGTGAACACAATCGTCAGCAGGTTTCGGGAGGTGAAGAAACATGAAGAAGCTTTAGTGCAATTCCTTCCTCCCGCTGCCGGCCACCCAGCCTCACCCCGGTCCTTCTAAACAGAAGCCACAAAAACAAAGTGTGGTGAGTCACGCTCCCCCTTGTCAAGACTGGGGACCGGCTAGTCGCTCTAAGCAGCCTCTAAAAGGGCAAGAACTCAGGAACAAAAAGATAAAGTCCTGATGGTCTTGCGCCCAGCCCTGTGGGAGTAGCCCCCCTCAGGACGGGGCGCATAACTCTATCCGCCACTTACCGACACCCCAAGAAACCTCTGTACCATCCCCGCCACCAGGGGGCAGTTCCGTTGCTTCCTGTTGTCGCCCAGGACACGGAATATCCAACATCCTCTCAGCGGGAAGTATCAAAATTGGTAACCATTTCAGAGAACTTGGCAGTGTGGAAGCTACTGCCAGGTATTTATACGTGGGTTCTAAAGGACAGTAGAAAAAGGTTAAAGAATCCAATTCATTCACCATCCCCCGCATTTCAACAGCGTGGTCTCCACTACCATGAAGACAGAGCAGTTGCATTTACTGTCACAAGAGCTGCAATCTCTTCTAGTCAAAGGGGCCATGGAACATGTTCCTCTTCCAGAGAGAGAGTCGGGTTACTACTGCATATACTTCCTGGTTCCCAAGAAAAATGGGGAGTTGAGTCCGATTATAGATCTTTGAGGCTTGAACTGTTCGGTTAAGGTGCTCAAGTTCAAGATGCTAGATATCAAGAAGATTGTGTCATAAATTCAACATCGCGATTGGCTCATCACGATTGATCTCAAAGACGCATACTTTCATATAGAAATATTGCAACAACACAGGAAGTTCCTGAGGTTCGCTTTTGGGGGCGAAGCTTACCAATATCGGATTCTTCCATTCGACCTAGTCTTATCACCCCGCACATACACAAAGTGCATGGATGCAGCAGTGGCTCCATTGCGACTCCAGGGCATCCACATTTTGAATTACAAAGACGATTGGCTGATACTAGCATAATCACAAGAGCTGACACAGAAATGTCATTCTAGCTCATCTAGTTTATCTGGGGTTGAGACTCAACGACAAGAAGAGTGTTCTCTCTCCTGCCCAGAGAACGACATATTTAGTGAACGTATGTGATTCGATCACGATGCGGGCGCAGCTGTCTCCCGCTCGAATCGGGACCATTCAGAATACCTTGAGCAAAGTCAGGCTAGGCCAAGATCGTACTGTTCATCACTATCAACAAATGTTTGGTCTCATGGCATCTGCATCCTCTGTGATCCCTATGGGCCTTTTGCATATGAGTTGTGGCTCAAAGCCAGGGAAGTTCATCCAAGGGCCAATCCTCGAATGCAGATAAGGGTTATGCACAAGGGTTATGGGTTATGCTACGTACCCTCTCGATGTGTCTCAGACCCTGGTTCCTCGCCTTGGGTTCCACTCTAGGTGCGTCTTGCTGTTGCAAAATGCTAACGACAGATGCCTCCCTGTCGGGCTGGGGAGCGGTCTTAAGTGGTCGTCCAGCCCAAGGGAAATGGGTGGGTCATCAACTCGATTGGCACAGTTCGATTGGTTGAGGGATGCTATTGCCCTTGCCAATGAGGTGCGCAGTCAAGCTTCACCAGTAGGCATCAGGGCTTAGGCATCACTTGGGTGCCCTCCTGCAGCATGTTTGTGATGCGGCAGACTGGTCCTCTCTGCACACATTCATTTGATTTTATAGTTTGGATGTTCATCCCACTCCAGGCTCTCACATCCTTGAATCTACATCACAAGCTAATGTCTGAGACCTTTTTCGCGTCATGTGGGCACACACTAAACAACTGTAAGGGGTCCAGACACCTCCAAAAAAGGCGGCGTGGGTATTATCATTCCCAGAGTGCTGAATCAAGTGCAGCATTAGATTTTGAAAGGGAACGTCTTGGGTTGCTTGACTGTAACCCTGTTCCCTGAAAAAGCGGGAACAAGATACTGTGTTTTATTGATGCATTGAGGATGCCCCAGGACTGCTCTTCAGACAAAAGGGTACCTGTCAATGGCACCTGTGACAGATTTAATTATAGCCTCTGACAAGCTCGCATTCCGATGACGTCACTGTCCAAGGCCATAAAAGTTCAAAGTCAATTTCATTGACGTGTTACACACGTATATTCACATCCGGTCAGACAAAAAGTGTTTCCAGAGTGCTGAATCAAGCGCAGCATCTCGTTCCCGCTTTTTCAGGGAACAGGGTTACAGTCAATTAACCCGAGACGTTTCATCTCATTCACCTTTGCCCCGTTAATTATCTTAGTAGTTCCTTTGTTTGCCCTGTGCATATAAACCCTGAGTTTTCCCTGTTCTTCTCCAAATTCTTCATTATTATTCATCCTTCGTCGCATATTTTCATTATTACAACCATCTCATAACAGAATGACAAACCAAACAAACAAGAACTAAAGTATGGTCTGTCCTGCAGTTCATATGCTCTGCTTAGACCTACAAGAAAGAACCCTCGAGGACCACACGAGTGAATTCGTACAACTGCCGTGCCTGACTCACTTACGGTATTTTACCGTTCCAGCCTCAATGAGCAGACGAGGGCACAGTGTTTGAAATTCCCGGGTCCGTTTCACTGAGAGAAAATCCCAAGTCAGTTCCAGTGTGTGAAATTCCCGAGTCCGTTCCAGTGAGAGAAATTCCCAAGTCCGTTCCAGTGAGAGAAAATCCTGAGTCTGTTCCAGTTAGTGAAATTCCAGAGCTCAAACCAGAGAGCATTGCACTGTCTGTAATGGCTCTAGCAGCTAAGTGTGTCTGGGCAACACATACTTTCACTCCAGCCCATGACCAGAGTCCAGTGATGGCCTCAGCCCCTGACCAGAGTCCAGTGATACTCCAGCCTCTGACCATAGTCGAATGATGGCTCCAGCCCGCTCTAGAGACCCCTCAAGCCCATGGGCCCGCTCCAGAGTCCGCTTCAGCCCATAAGTCCCATTGAAATGAAAAGAGAAATACTATGAACCCTAATAAAGTAATAAGTGTGCAATAATTTTCCTCTCATTTCCTCCCCATTTTGTTCATTCTCACACACTTTGAGTGAAAAGTATTCTTCTTAATAATCTTTTATGTTGTAATATTATCAGGAAACACTTTATCTTGCTAAAACCAGACAAGCTTTATATAAACCTCAGATGTGAAATTAGAATAAAATTAAGAAAGAATAGAGCTGTGACATGGAGGAAAATGAGACAAAGACCCCATCTTGCCCACGGTCAGTGGTTCGCTAAAAAGCAGAAGGAGCTATATAAATATATTGCACCACTGGGCTGCAAGTGTGGCCTGTGCCATACTTGGTTGGGGACGCAGGTTCTGGTTAGTTTTAGAGCCGTTACAACACCCCCACCTGCCTCCCTTCCACCGGTGCCTCAGAGTGTGCAAGACCGCATTGCATTACAAGACATTCCTGGCATTCTTTGGCCAGATTGAAGATATCTGGATGGGTGAGGTGTAAACCAGATTGGTGATGAGGCTTGTGTCACTACTGTCAGTTTGAACTAAAAAAAAGAAACCAAAGGCAGATCCTGGGACGTTCCTCTTACAAACATGAACAGAGAGACACACTGAGGCTGAGCTCTGCCCATGGCAAAAGCGCCAAGAAAGAAATAGTATCTTATTCATTCTTTTCTCCCTCAAATACACATCCCCCAGTTTAATTCATATCCCATCTCCCATCAGCTCTCTACTTTAAAAGAGTGAGCATATGCATGAGCACAGCTGTGCAGCATCTTGCTCAGACAGCTCTTACTGAACTTGGCATGCTCTGACAAAATCCATTTTGTGATCAAGTCATGATTAGAGTGATATGGTCTTGGTTCCTCAGTAAATGCTCTAAATGCACAGCTGTCTAACAGAGTGAGAACACACACATACAGCCATGGCTAAAATATTGGCAGGGACATACATTTTGTGTATGGCAAAATTGTAGATTTATTTACATATAATAATAATTTATAAATAAGTTTTAAAGGCTTTTATTAGCAAAAACATTCAATAAATGCAATGGTATACAATGGTAACACTTTATAATGACGGCATGCTATGAATCAATTAAGCATTAGTAAACAGTTAATTCATAATTTATAAAGTATCAATAGACATTAAAAAGCAGTTTATAAATACAGCTATAAATGCTTTATTCTTGATTTATAAGCATATCTATAATGTGTTTAATAATTGTATTTTCATACTTTATTCATGATCAATTTATCATTTCTAAATTAAGTATTACATTATTTACAAACCAGTTATTTAGGAGTTGTCAGTGGTTCTTAAGGTCATTTAGAAAGTGCATGTAAATGATTAATAAACTATTTAAATTGACATTTATACATATTATTTAGACATTGTAATTGTTACTCAGTGTGTTAAAGTATTATGGATTTTTTAGAAAATGACCTTTTATGTAGTGTGTAACATAACTCTAAGTGAATGAAAACATCCTGCAAAGTTTTAAATCTGAAAGTTCACAGTATATAAAGTTATTGTCTTTAGTAAAAGTAAAAGTCGACTCTGAGTCAATGAAATGAATCGTTTTTCAAACGAGTCATAAGCCGTTTCGTTGTGACATCAAGACGAAACATTAGCATAATGCACGGCAGACACCAGGGAAAATTTGAACCTCAAACCTGCTGCTGATTCCAGTGGATACTATATAGCGTCATGTCGAGAAGACGCTGTGCTCTACAATGTGAAGGTAAAGCCAGTTTTTGTCACATTGCCCTAGGAAAAGCATGTGGTTAAAATTCATATTTACCACGATACCACAGCAGTATAATCCTAAACTTTTGCGGTGTTCCATTTATTTTACTGACGACTTCTTCTCAAACCTCGGAGTTCAATGCAGGATTCACAAACCGCTTGCTCTTGAAAGATGGTGTTCAAAATACTTAGTTTTAAGTTTTATATTTTGTATGTCTCCTGCTATGGAGCTAGAAATGTGTCTTTATTACATGCAAGAAAATAAATGATCTGAGAGAGAAAAAAAACATTTGAGAGAAAAAGTTTTCATACCAATAGCAAAAAATAAAATTTGAGACTAAAAAAAATTGAGAGAAAGTATTTTCTCATAGAACACAAAAAAATATAATTTTTTTTTTTTTTTAATTATTTCTGAGAAAAAAAATCTCTCTCAAAATACTTTGAAAAAAATCTCAAATATATATTTTTTGCTATCTGTAACGAAGCAGGCAGGAATGAAGCGGAGAGATGAATCCAATTGCAAGCACATTTAATAATAAAACAAACAAAAGAAACTCAGACTAGGACCACAGAAAAAAGCAACCATTACAACAGTAAGAACTCACAAGGACTGAACTAAAACACAGGGCTTAAATACAGAGGACCGGGTGAGTGAAACAAGACACAGCTGGGCAATTAACAAAGAACACAGGTGGAAAACATGAACACAAACGAGGAGCGGGAAAACTAGAAAGGACTAAACCAAATACACAATAATGGGGGAACACAAGACAGACAGGAACAAGACATGAACCCACATCGTGGCACTATCAGTGTGAAAACATTTTCTGAAAAAAAAGTGTTTCTCTCAAAGCGCTTTTCTTTGCTCTCGATGCAATTTTTTGCTCGCGTGTCAGGATTTTGCTTTAGCTGTGAAAATTGTGTCATGGGCGGGGCCACGTTCTTTTTTACCTATTGGAACGTTCCTATTGGCCAGTCGGGTGAGCATCGTCTTGTCTTGGGAGTCGAACTGAATCATTACACCATTGTTCGCGTTCGTGCATGGACACTCCAATGTTTGGGTAAAATGATGACACACAGACAAATCGATGGGTAGCTGGCTGAGCAAGTTCAGCATCACTGAAGATTAAACGTTAAAAAATAGCACTCATGCAAGTTTACCTAGCATGATGGCTAATTAATAATTAGCTTTACTAGCGATTAGCAAGCTAATAATATAATACACATTCATTCATGAATATGAGTGCTATTTTTAATGTTTAATCTTCAGTGGTGAACTTGCTCAGGCAGCTAACATCCAGTTGTGTGTGTCATCATCTTACCCAAACATTGGAGTGTCCGTGCTCAACTTAGAGCTTAGATCGGGCCCAAAAAATCAAGCCCGACCCTACCCGAGCCCGTGCACGTTGTGTCCGAGCCCGGCCCGACACATTAACTATAATTATGAGCCCGAGCCCAATTTAAACCCGACCATTTTAATAGGCCTACGTGGGTCGTTATAACTGACGTTCTCAACTACTTTCTATGTTACGAGCTGGTGCACGACAGAGGCAATGGCACTGTCTTGAAGCCCATAGTACTGTAGTGAGCAGTTTGAAACAGAAGTGCCACCATGTGATTGCACAGGGCTTTCCCAGCTGAGCAAGAACATGACATGCGCTTCAGGTCCACAGGAACCTTTGCAGAATCAAGTGTAACCTGTTAACAGGGACATAAGTATTATTGCTGAACATTATATTATTTATTTTTTTATTTTATCACACATAATCTGTCAGTCTTTTGTCCTCAAACAACAAAATACTGTTTTAAAAATATTTACAAAGACTTTAGCTAGCTACACAAAGTAATTTACATCAGACTGAGAAACACATGTAACTACAGTGGGATATTACCAGGTCAAGTCAAGTCATCTTCATTTATATAGCGCTTTTAACAATGGATTGTTTCAAAGCAGCTTTACAGAGATAAACATAATTTAAGGTAACAGAGATTGTTTTGGCTTTATAGCAGTTCTTGAATAATGTTATTTCCAGCTAAAGTTAATTTTGATTGATTCACCTCCGTTGAAATGATCAGACTTTAAACGCGAACCTGTGATTAACGCTGACGGCGTTCAGATGCGCATTAAGAATTGATTCTATAGTTATGTGCTTTTGAAAATATGTGCGCAGGTTTGTAATTCCATACAAACCATGCCTAAACAAACTACTTGTCTTGCCTATACATTTTGATAAAGAATTTTGTTTTATTTGATCACTTCGGGGTACGCTAGCCGGATTTTCAACAACGCTTTATCTGTAGAGTGGGAAAAGGATCCTCCATAGGGAGAGGATAGTTGACACTTCAGCACTGCATTGTCATCAGGTCCAGGCGGATCTCCTTCGTCAGATCTGGATACGGCCTGGATCCGGCAGGCTGCGGGAAAACCTCGGGATAAACAAAGACACTAATATTAGCGTAAATGCCATTCTTCTTATGATGTAACGAGTACATCAAGATTTAAGGGAAGTGTTCCCAGTTCCGGCTGACCTAATCTATGCAGCCTAACATTGAAATATAGAAGTCTATAATGTATTATGTGTATGCTAGGTCAAAGAGATGTGTTTTTAGTCTAGCTTTGAACTGACAGAGTGTGTCTGCTTCCCGGACAATGGTAGGAAGACTGTTCCAAAGTTTTGGTGCTAACTAGGAAAAGGATCTACCGCCCGCAGTCGATTTAGATATTCTAGGTATTATCAACTGGCCGGAATTTTGAGATCGCAATAGACGTGAAGGACTATAATGCGTTAAGAGCTCGCTCAAGTACTGCGGAGCTAAACCATTTAGTGCTTTGTAAGTAATCAACAATATTTTTAAATTTATACGATGTTTAATGGGGAGCCAATGCAGTGTTGACAGAACCGGGCTAATATGGTCATATTTCTTGGTTCTGGTAAGAACTTGAGCTGCTGCGTTTTGAACTAGCTGTAGTTTATTTATTAAGCGTGCAGGGCAACCACCCAGTAGAGCATTACAATAGTCTAGCCTTGAGGTCATGAACGCATGAACTAATTGTTCCGCATTTCCCAATGAGAGCATATGGCGTATTTTAGATATATTTTTAAGATGGAAAAATGGAGTTTTACAGATACTAGACACGTGGCTTTCAAAAGAAAGGTTGGTATCAAAGAGCACACCCAGGTTCTTAACCGACGACGAAGACTTGACAGAGCAGCCATCAAGTGTTAGACAGTATTCTAGGTTATTACGTGTGGGAGTTTTTTGTCCAATAATTAGAATCTCTGTCTTTTCAGAATTTAGTAGTAGGAAATTGCTAGTCATCCAATTTTTTATATCAGCTACGCATTCCGTTAATTTTGTGAATTGGTAAGATTACGTTAGGTTTTGAAGAAATATACAGCTGAGTATCATCGGCATAACAGTGAAAGCTAACTCCATGTTTCCTAATGATATCTCCTAATGGTAGCATGTACAGATTGAACAGCAACGGTCCTAGTACTGAGCCTTGTGGTACGCCATACTGAACTTGTGATCGATAAGACATCTCTTCATTTACTGCTACAAACTGATAACGGTCAGTTAAGTATGATTTAAACCATGCTAGTGCAATTCCACTAATGGCAACATAGTTTTCTAGTCTATTTAAAAGAATGTTGTGGTCAATGGTTTAAATGCAGCACTAAGATCGAGTAACACTAATAGAGAGATACAACCACGATCGGATGATAAGAGCAAATCATTTGTGACTCTAATGAGAGCAGTCTCAGTACTATGGTACGGTCTAAATCCGGACTGAAAATCCTCGCAGATATCATTTCTTTCTAGAAAGGAACATAGTTGTGAAGATACTGCTTTTTCTAATATCTTTGACAGAAAAGGCAGATTTGAGATCGGCCTGTAATTGACCAATTCTGTAGGATCAAGTTGTGGTTTTTTAACAAGCGGTTTTATCATAGCCAGTTTAAAGGTTTTTGGTACATATCCTAGAGACAAAGATGAATTAATGATATTAAGAAGAGGACCTCTGAAAACATCTCTTTCAGTAGCTTAGTCGGTATAGGATCTAACACACAAGTTGTCGATTTAGATGAATTTACGAGCAGAATTCTTCCTCTCCTATAGCAACAAATGAATCAAATTTTTCCTCAGGGAGACTACAATGCACTCCCTGATGCGACACTGTGGTAGACGGTCGCATAGTTATAATTTTGTCCCTGATATTATTAATCTTATAAGTGAAGAAGTTCATAAAGTCATCACTGCTGTGTTGCTTGGACACTTCTGAGATTGAAGCTTTCTTTTTCGGTAGTTTAGCCACTGTTTCAAATAAATACCTTGGATTATGTTTATTTTCTGCTAATAGGGTTGAAAAATAAGCAGATCTAGCAGCTTTTAAAGCCTCTCTGTAAGCAATCGAGCTCTCTTTCCACGAAATCCGAAATACCTCTAGTTTAGTTTTCTTCCAGTTGCACTCCATTTTTCTGTCTGCGCTCCATTTTTTTACCAAGTCTGCAACCGCAGCAAAACTAACAAAAAGAAAACTTAACCCCCTAATCATAACGTTAGATAACTATTCATCTGAGAAACCTGAAGGTAGTGAGCCTCCTCATCTTTCTTCATTGACCTGTGACATCGTCCTCTCACTGACACCTCACCCTCAACTGCAATCGAGACTGTTCCAGTACAGTATTTGGGTGAACATTTCATTAACGTTGCTGACTTTTATCTTACAAACCAGACTCAATAGCTAACAGCAGTAATATAGAAAAGTGGTTGCAAAAATAATGTACAGTCTGTAGTATATGAACCTAATCAAGATTAGAGCCTAAAGACGTTATATTAGCAAAACAGAAACGTCACGTAATGTTATCTAGCTACTGCTATCCTAGCATATTCATAACGGCTAGAAAAGACAAAAACACGTACCTGCATAATCAAACAGGTACTGTTCAATAAAGAATTTGTAGCCTTTATCAAGTTTGGAACGTGTTGTCAGTGAAAACTTGTCTGCAAGTTGTTGTATATCATCAAACCGTATTTGTGGCAGATGTATAGCGACTGTGTAAACTCCATGCTCCGGAAGTAGAGATACCCTGCTTCGAGTCAGAACGGAAGTTGTGTGACGTCATGTGAAAAGGGCCTATTGTGCAGCCCTACAAGTGTTACATGTATGTCCTGTGTTTCCTACTGCTTAGTGTTTTTGGTTCTTCTTCTTCTTCTTCTTCTATGGATTTATTGGCAGTGTTTTTGGTTCAGTCCTGTGTCCCAGTTTTCCCACTCCTCGTTAGTGTTCAGTTCATTCACCTGTGTTTAGTTAATTTGCCCCAGCTGTGCCTTGTTTCCCTAATCTGTTCTCTGTGTATTTAAAGCCTATGTTCTCCCTCATTCCTTGTCCGTTCTCGTTCATGTATAGTGTGGTTTCTGTGACTCTTGTGTTTTTGATGATTAAGGTGAGACACGGCAGGCAAAAACATCGATTTTTCATGCAGTGATCAGTTTTGAGATTTTGGGCTAGTTTACTGCTTCAATATGTGTTCTTTCAAGCTGCTATAAAGAAAACTTTGAAAATATACATTAAGATGTTTATTTTATTACATTTTGTTTACTTGCGGCAGTAAGTTTCTCCCGAATTTACCAAGAAGTTAACATTCCAACGCGTCATGCCGAGCTCCGTCTGTTTACTGAAGGCAGTCATGACCGGTATCGTTGTAAAGCCTGAGTCTCCTGCACAACGCTATGTAACCCAAATATGGGCATTTCCTTTCTATCAGTAACCAATCGTGAATGTCCAAAGGGTGATCGAAATCTCATTGGCTACTGCTGGTTTCTGCTAACGTGATTCGCTCAGACGCATCACGTGGTGTGCTCTGCCAATGTTGCTGCCAATTCATTGAGTGGCCCTGTCCCAAATGGAACCCTAAGCACTCGTGGTCTTCCTCTGAGTCCGCACTTTCGTAACGTAATGCCGCTTTGACTGTCGGGAAGAAGTCTGCTGTGGAGTCCGCATCAGCACGGGCTCGGCAAAAGTGCGCATCAAGGGTGCAAATCGACCACACGGGGCGCTCGCGAGCACCCTTCTGAGATCTAAAAATGACAAATGGGACACACTATGGTCTCACGGACTTAACGGACACGCGCACGCGGCAGTCATTGTAAGTCCACAAGACCGAAAGTGCTCATGAAGTGTGCGATTTGGGACTGGGCCAGTTACTGCAGTTGTAGGCCTTATATGCCTGCCATGTTATTAAATAATCAGTTTTCATTAGCTTGAAATATTATATATTATTATTACTAAGGGTCTGAGCATTTATTCTGTTTATGAGCATTTTTTTCAATAGAAATGTATTAAATTCTCAACTTAAATCTTTAAATGCCTTTTTCTCAAAATGAGTTTTTTGTCATTCTCCAGTAAATATCTCAGCCTATGTAGCACCTATGTACACCAAACTTTCCAGTTATACACTTAGCAGTATTCTGAAGATTCTTTCAGAGGGATTTGTTAAGAAATCATTCCTTGCCTGATTTATGTGACATTTTAATAAAAAATATATGGTAAAAATCGATTTTTTTAAGGCGATGGACAGTATAGTTAGATTTCCTAGGTAGTGAAAGCATTTATCCTGAAATCCCTCTGAACTTTTTTTTTATCTTTTGTGTAAACAAAATGAAAAAATAATTTTGCACCTGGCTTTATCATATGTTCAGATCTATCTACCAAAAATATATGCAAAATTGTGCATATTTAACGAGATAATGCCTAATTTGCATAATTAAACATACAAATTTCATACCAATAATACATTTTTTTAATATACTTGTGTAAGTAATCAACTGAGGAAGTTTCATGGTGATATCTATTATTTAAAAATGTATTATTATTATTATTTTACCCTATTCACCTGTAGTGTCTCACCTTTAATTTCAGTTTCCTGATATTCCTAGTTTCCTCGTGATTCCTAGCACCAAGTATCTTAACACAGGGTTCTCAAGTTTTATCAAAAGCTTGGAGTGAGATCACATGTGATTAGGGGAGGAGCCCTAATGGAGACCCGCCCCGCCCCCCAATTTTACCCATTGTTCATAATTAACCAGCACAAATTGAAATTATAACAATTGGTAAATCTGATAAATGACAGAGAAATTCATCACATCAAATATACTCTTTAATGTTATATTTCAAAATTACAAATATACAAAAATTACAAAAATATAACAAATCGCTCCAAACAGTTTGGAAAAACAAATCTTTTTGCATTTTGAATGTCTAGTCGAAATGGTATAATGATTTATTGTGTGGTGGGACATTGTGAACAAATGGACATATTAGAGTATTAAGGTGTGCATGTGTGTTGCTCCCCGGTAAAAAGGGAAATAGAAAGTACGACACGGACACAATGTGGCTTCAGTCAAGTCCAATGTTGTAATGCATTTACCATGAACAGCATAATAACATGTTTACTCAGTATCACAATTAAACATGTAATTTTCCCTTTACACGACATAATAATGTCCCTCTAAGAACTACACAATTAGGAGAAATATCAGCTGGTCAGTTATAACTCCATATTACAAAATATTTGAGTTAACCCTTTAAAGGGAGTTACCAAAAATGTATCAAAATATATTTACTGTATCTTAAAACAGCATTGGCAAATAACCTTGAAAATGTACATTAATAAAACAGACTATTTAAACAAAAGAGATTTAACTTAACCCTGTAAATTGTTTGGAAAAAAATAAACAGCACAATATAGAATATTCTGTAATGCTAAATACTGCTGTTTTATAGTTATTCATTCAGAATACACTTAACATTTTAACCTCAGTAGTAGTGTTGCACTTAAACAAAGTACATTGCCTCTTCACATTAAACACTATTTTTTTTAATAAACTTAAACAATAGCGCTTTTACCTTTTCCCTACAATATAAAACAAATACACATAGAAAACGGCGCCGCCGGCGGTATGACATTACCACCACGCTTTAACCTCGGTCCACATGACATAGCTAGCATACAGGCTACACTGGAGCAACACTTCACGGTTATCCTGCTAAATGTGCATATATCAATTACTATAGACCATTTCAAGGACGTAAACAATAACAAACGCGTTGGAATACAACTGCGCATGTCTGGCCCTGAATCATTTCCGGCGGCGCCATTTTAGAACCACAGATCTGTGAAAACCATAGGTGAAAACAAGCTCGTACTTTTTAAGTCTAGCAAAAGGCAAGTTAAAGTATTTACAGAAACTGAAAATAAATGATGATTAAAATCACCGGATGCTTTAAATAGACTTTTATGCGTTACATTTTTACCTGAATAGTCTGACGGCTCATCTGATTGCGTGTTGCGGCTGCTTGCGTGTACACGAGAGATGCGATAAAAGCATATCGCAGTCTGGATGCTTACAATTAATTTCTTGGCGGAAAGGTTGGGAACATTTATTCGTACAATGTGGATAACATCTGTCTTGTGTTTGGTGCAGATGAAGCAAGTCAAACAGCGTCAAAAACGTACTTATCATGGTTTGTCCGATGAAGTTACGAGTGGGCATTTCACTTGCATTGCTGGGTAGGTCAGTCTGTATATCTATGCAAATATTCATATTTATTTGTACAGCGCTATTCAAAATACATATCGTTTCAGAGCAGCTTTACAGAACATGCATGTTTAATACAATGCTAAATGTACGCTAGTAAACTAATCGCTGTATGCCATTACTCATTTCATACGTTTCCAAGGGTGTGTGTTTAGTTAGGTGAAGTTTGTTCCTGTGGAACGGTGTGTGAGGGTTTAAATGTCCAATCTGAGCCATTCATGTGGTCACAAATAAATAGAAGGTGAATGCAATTTAATGCTGGCTGTCTTTATTTTCTAATGCCCGTATTAGCCATTTAAGAGAAACATGCAGATTAATAATTGTACAATTAAGAATAAAAAACACAGAATACACTTTTTAGGTCCTTGAAGGTAATTATGTTATTTTATGGTTTTCAAGTAGTCACATACAGATTTGCTGTGTATGTATACAGGTGAAACTCGAAAAATTTGAATATCATGCAAAAATTCATTTATTTTAGTGATTCAACTTAAAAGGTGAAACTAAAATATTATATATACTCATTACATGCAAAGTGAGATATTTCAAGCCTTTATTTGTTATAATTTTGATGATTATGGCTTACAGCTTATGAATTCAAAATAGAATATTGTGAAGAGGTTTTCACAATATTATTGACACCTTTTAAGTTGAATTACTGAAATAAATGAACTTTTGCACGATATTCTAATTTTTCGAGTTTCACCTGTAGTAGTCAATATTTGAAGTGGAACAAAAAAGTTAATCAAAGTTGTCCTAAGACAAGAACATGTTTTGTTCAATACTAATATATAACTTTGATGAAAGGGTTAGGTCCACTTCAAATGTTGACTACTGCATTTATTTATAACTACATAAACAAAAGAAACATCCTCTCACTTTCAACAGCTTTTATTTCCAGCAAATTTCTTATTATGTGTAATAAATACTTGTATGAACACAAAATGCTTCAACAACTGAGACCACAACATAAAACACATTTCACAGAATGTTTTTTTTTTTTGACAAACCGAAATGGAGTTATGAGTCCCGGAACAAGGGGGTCAATATCAATCCTGTAGTGGCAATTTTAATGATATTCATTGATCTTTAGTAAAATATAGATGATTCAAAGAATGTCACGTGTGTCTCTCACTTGTAGTGAGAGGATTCTGTTTATGTACCTGGGGAGGCAGAAGAGGGAGACACTCCAGAGAACAGACGAACAAGGACCTCTGACCTAGATGTCAGAAGGCCATTTGGTGCAGGGGAGCTTAGGAAGCCAACTAGTGACGTCTATGGAAAACTACTGGGAGGAAGGCTCTGGGAGGAAGAAAGGCCTTGAAACTAAGATAAAAGCTAGTTCAGTCTGTCTGGGGTTGTGTCACTCTTCTGCACAGGGTAACAACTGTGTATTAGACTGCTCCTATTCTTGCAAGAATAAATACTTCTATTTTATATAATTTGACTCTGAGTGTCTCTTACGCAGTGATGTTTGTTTGAGAATTTTTGCCACAACAGTTTTGGTGTCAGAAGTGGGATTCCTTGAACGTGCCTCCTGGACCTGAGATCGGACGGTGTTTGGCCACCTGGACTAAGTAAGTTCCAGCTCTACCTCGTAAACTTGAGAGAGAGGGGCCGACCGATATCAGGGCCGGGAGAATCGACCACTGGAATCTAAAGAACCCGCAAGTGGCATGAAACAACGTCTCTGGTAAGGGTCATTTAAATTCGGTTTAATTGGGGGAAGAGTGAAATTGAACCATATTGGCTGAGGGCTGTTTCTGTGGTACGTAATCTGAGATTAATTGAGATCTATATATAGATCAAGAGGTTTCAAACAGATACGAGAGAAAATTATCTGAGATTAACTGAGATCTGTAGCGGATCAAGAGGTTTCAAACAGATACGAAAATTATCTGAGATTAACTGAGATCTGTAACGGATCAAGAGGTTTCAAACAGATAGGTAACCTGAAAATCAGTTGTTCCACCACGGAGCAAATTGTTTTTTAGGTGCTGAGGCTAATTAGGGGGAGCCAGAAAAGATTTTTTTTTGGTAAACCTTAATTAGGAGGGCACTAACAAGTGCAACCCGACCGATTTGGGTTCAAAGAAAAGAGTCGGATTTGTTTAGGGACGCCTAACAGATTAAAGAAAACGCGCGTTGAAGAGAAAATCCACAGAGAACAGAAAACAGCCGGTATGGGGATGTCTCAAAAGCAAGCTTGCGAAATTTGGTACACCGGTGTTTTGTCAAATGAGGTATTGAGCGCCACAACATTGAAGATGGTGCGGGAATCAGTTGAACAGAGCAGTGAGAAACAAAAGTTGTGTCTGCGTTCAACATGTGTAAAAAAATGTGAACAGATAATGGATTGTTGGCTTGAAGATAAAATGTCAAACTGCCAGGAGAAATAATGTTTTTTTTACTTCTTCATCCAGTAAATGGATGCATGACATTAGATGTCTATAGAACTTAAATTCATATGACAAGGATTGTAGCAAGAAGCAATAAGGCTGTCTGTGTGAAATAGAGGGAACTGTAAGTGAGACTTGGTGGAAGAGGGAAGTGAAAAAAAAAAAAAGGTTGGTGTGTGAGATATGTGTGTGTGAGGATTGTTCAAACAATCATGTACTGGTTAGATAATGAAGGAACTGGCATGTTTGAGAAAAGAAAGGAGAGGATAATGAGGGAACTGGCATGTAGGGAAAAGAAAGGAGAAATATAGTAGAAAACTATATGTGATGAAAATAGACATGGTCTGACAGAATTTATGGAAGTCAAATTAACTGTTTAAATGGTGAAATGGAAAGTCAGTTTTAGAATAAAATAAGGCATTGTATGATTGACAGGGATTAACATGATATGAAGAATGTTTTAAGCAGAATAGGGAACAATTCTAGATTTTGATAAAATAAGGATGAAATGATGATATATCTGCTTTATTTTATTAATGTTTAAGAAAATAAGGGTATTGAAGCAAGTAGCTATAATGGTTGTCTGTGTAATTTACGGACTGAGTAATATAATCTGTTTTGGAGAAACAGTAGAGATAAGACTGAGACAATAATGTGATGGAAGGGAAAAAGCTTCAAACCAGTTGTAATGAAAATAATGATGTACAAATTGTTACACTTTATGAAGAGTAACGGAACAGTCCGGGAAAATAAATAAATAAATAAATAAATAGTGAGACAGAAGAGAGCAAATGCTGTAAACAGCTCTGCTCAGAAGATCTCACTTTGAAGAGATTTGCAGATGATGTTTTGTAAAAGATAAGCTGGGAGAAATGTGTAAAGACAGAAAACAAATTCGAATATTTTGAGCATTTTCTGTGCTGCTCATGAAATTATGTTCTGCCAATAAAATGATGAAGATTATGATTTGGCTATTGTGATTAAATCCGCGACTGGTGGACTGTAAAAGAATACAGAGGACTGCTTATCAGTGGCTCTGTTTACATTCCTGAAATGGGACACACACTGCTTCAAGAGTGTGCAGTAAGTTGGAGCCGTTTGCAAGCTCACAGTGATCAAACTATAGTCAGGGACAGGTGTCTGATGCTGAAGTTGAGGCTGAAACAAATTCACTAGATGACAGAGAGTGTTTGGTGGTCATCAGGACAATTTAATAGGCAACTAAATGCCCACCGAGAAGGTGTTTGAAAATGTGATAGTGACACATTTCTGATAATAATGTGGGTTTGAAAATAGATCAGTGTTTAAATGACGACAGTAACATTTTTCGTCTGAGAAATAAGAGATAAAAACAAGGTCAAAAGATTGAAGTCTTAAAGTGAATCCTTTTGAAGAAAAGATCTATAATAGTGAATTGATGAATACAGGTTGATGTAAAATTAATGACTCCAACAAATGTGAGTTGCAAAATATATCAAAGTAACTAACAGGATGATTGTGTTTTAATTAAACATTTTAGAAAGGGTTTAGATTAAGGAGAGAGACTAATCTCACAAATGATTTATAATAATTGCAAAAGATGTATCAAGTAGAGAGTGCTAGCCTTGTCAAAGTTAACGTAATTGAGAACTTGACAACTAAAATCAAGATTGAGAAATGTGAAACATTATTTAGAACTAAAATAATTATTTAAGATCAAGTAAGCAGAAGCAATACTGGATTAACAGTTGCTAAATGCTGATTAAACAAACAGCTTGAAAGGTTGACCATGAAAGAACTAGAAGCTGATGTTTTGCTTTCAAAAGATAAGTTTATTATTGGCTGTAATGAAACAGTTTGCTTATCTGGATCTGATGTGTGCTGTGGCTGAAACTGCCAGTGCAACAGAGACTCAATCTGAGTGGAAATTTGTAATGTCTAAATAAAGACAACTATAAAAATTATGTTTATTTGGAAACACATGTAATTTCTGGCAAATATGCCTTAAGCTGGGATAGAGCTATAGGATGGTAGATAAAAATGTGATGTTAGAAGTTTATGAGAGTGCAGTGTGCCAGTCCTGAATGCCTCAGAGTCTCTCTCATTCAATGTCAGCTCAAAGCTGTTATCTGTGATAAGCTATTTGTAGTAAAGCACAGTTTCAGAAGAATCATAGACACAGAGATGTTTAAAGAAACAATTGCCATAAAGGGCAATTTGTATTTGTAAATGTTTTAAATGAATGACTTTAAAGAAGTCTTTAAAATAATAATGCAGAACTTGAAGACATTTTATTTTATTTTAGGACCAGTAACTTCTTTGTCTCATTTAGTCTCCACCATTCAGGACCGATGGCTCCGTCTACAGGTAAAGTTCACTGAACGTACGGATGATCTAAATTCGATGAGTATAGTCTAAGCAGCTAGGTTTCTGCTTTTAAGATGGTTAATGGATTTAAGTGATTAAATACTGTTGTTATTGACCTGTCTCCCTGTGTGAACACTATTAGGCAATGAGAATGGCTCTGGTGACTCTTGAACGTGCCTTTCCTAAGCTCCAGAAAGCAGCTGAGTTCTGTTGAAGAAAACCGATTGTGTGATGGGAAAAAAGCGGTCACCAGTGGGCACGAGTGACCACCTCGATGACGGGTAAGACCTTCTTTGGCCAGACAGGGGGCAACCCAAGCCAGAGGGCTCACGTAAAGTCACTGGGCATCTCCTGAATGGGGGTGTTTTATGTGAGACAGGTATGAGAGTTGAGCAGGAGCTGTGAGGCCAGCAGCGTCCTTATACCGTTAGGGGGAGATGAAGCTATGACGAGTCACGCCAGTCTTCCCCATGATGCAAAGCTCCTCTATACCACTCACCAGAAGAAACCGCATTAGTTGTATGGCTTGTTTTTCATTGTGACAAGTGTCTGTAACTATACCAGGGGGACAACACCCTGAGAAGAAAATTATAGACAAAGAGCTAATGGCAATGGGCTTTCGAGAGCCCGCTGAGACCGTAAGGGGGATTGCCATTATTAATTGTTGTGGAGACAGTAATAAAACTTTTTGATGTCGGTTGCCTTATGGGCAAGGAAAATGTATAGAAGTTGATTTAGAACTAGTCTATAACATAGTTCTAACTCCTGAAGGTCATTAGACATGGTGGTGACTAAAGATGAAGACAGCTTTGTAGATTTAAGTCTGGATAACAAAGGTGGATGGTCAAAGGTTATTGTAATGAATTTAATATTACATTTTGTATAAGAAATGGATTTATAGTGAGAGAGACTGCTTGAGCTGAAGAAGGAATGGTAACTGTGTCTGTCTTTCTGTTATCGGCCTGCTAGAGCAAGCTGAAGAAAATAATGATAATGAATCCAAAACAACCCAGCTGACTTGTCTAAAAAATCTAATGAATAATGAACAAGACATGCTTTGAAAGTGGTTAGGAGACCATGTAAAATTAGATAGAAGCTACAGGAAAATGTGAAGTTTAAAATCTTATTTAAAATTTAAATCCTTTTAACGATGATATAAGGAAAGGGCAAACATTGAGAATGAGCAGTTAACATATGTGTGTCTAGTATGAGTGTGTGTGTGATGGTGACAGCACTTTATGTTGTATGTATTAGTTTGGGGTACTAATATTAGAACAGTATTGAAATTAGAACAGAACAGTTTTATCATTACAGATGGGTTAAGGCAAATGACAAATTTTAAAGAAGCCGATAATTCTGAGGGGATCGGTTGAAAAGACAATACAGAACATGGGACGAGCTTTAAGTTGAGTGGACATCAAGCTCTGTCTGGTAGTAATACTTTTGTCATGCAGGATGTCGATTTGAATTATGTTCTGGATCAGTTTAAGTATTTGTGTAAATTGGAATTGTGTAGTTGTAGATCACCATCTGGCATGGGCTGAGATAAATGAAAATGTTGTAGATTTGATGGCAACAACAAAATGACATATTGGCTAAGTCAATTTCGAAGTATCAAGAGAGCCCTTAACATTTATGATAATTGTGAACAAAGGGGGAGAAATGATTGACTGACATTGACCAAGTCTGTACAGCACGACCTGACCTGAAAATTGATGACTTTAGAAATGTTTGTAGATGACTGACTTGAGAGACCAAACAACAGGCCTGAAAAGCAAGATTCGCTGTGAGACTCAGGGACGTTGCCCTTCAAATACTTCGATAAGAAGATGAGATTGGGCTTTAAGTGAAGAATGTAATATTTTGTTTCAGAGGCAGAGAAGGATGTCTGGGCAAAATTTGGCTGAAGGACGCCGTTTGGGTTAGTGTTGATGGCAAACTTTATAAAAAACACTATGTTAAATGTTATGTTAAATTGATGCTCGAGTTGTGTCGTGCATCAAGAGGGAGATGGTATAACAATTGCCAAATATGGTTTACTTGGGTCCCAAACAAAATTTGCTGTCTGTACATGTATTTGCAGGACTGTTTCAACAGGAAACGCCAGGGCAGATGCAGCAGCGAAGGCCATGGCAGCACAGCAGACAAAAGAAACTACGTATTTTACTATCTGAAAATAACCTCGACATTGTTTTTCTTTACAGAGCATGCAGACTTTTGGATACAGGGGAGAATGTCCCCTATAAAATGATGGCTATGGATGAATTTGACTAACTATCCTGGCCTGGGTTATTATTGTAGCAGAAAGGTGCCACACCTGCGCAGCGCATAACTTAAATTTTCCTTTTACAGAATGTCAGGATGGGTTGCAGAAAACAGAACTGATTCTGTTCCAAATGTATAAATATTGTTTTTCAGGGGAAAAGGATCCTGAGTGCTATTAAGTGAGCGAGAAATTATCCGGTGATAATGTTTCAGGTTGATTCCACAGGTCACACCAAAAGGGGACGAGCGGCTAGACAAGCGGTCACTAACAAAATACTTAAGGTCTCCATTCACAGGTGAAAGCAGGCAAGAAATGGTTCACTCCAGTGGGGGTGCGGTCGTGATTTAAGGGAAAACCTTATAAGGATCAGACACCTGGGTCCAAGCCTCTCACCTTAGACAACACCAACAGGCCACAACCATCCCATAGTCCATGGGGCGAACGAGATTATCAACACGCCTGGAGGAGGAACCAACTGCCAACTGATGGTTTAAGTTTAACAGAAGAATGGGGTTTTGTGATTATTTTGAGGATTTGATTTGATTAAATCAAAATAGGGCTTAGTATTGATATACAGTAGATCAAAAGATTTGATTGGTTACTTATTCATTAGGAAATATTTAAGGAAAATGTTTTTGGGAAGAGAAGATCTATTAATGTAAATTATAGGGATAATTGTTGAAGCTTATTAAGTAGAACCACAGCATGTTTGAATTAAAAGTATTGATTTGATTGTAAATGAAAATATATTGATTGTGTCCGTAATGGAAATATTAGAGTTAATATTGAACAACTGCATTGGTTAGAAGAATGGATAAAATTATAAGACTTCTCTGGTTAGATTTTGTTAAATATGGCATTAAATAGAGCTTACTAAATTGAATTAGAAGTGAACAATATGGTTAGGAAAACCGAGATGAAATATGGAGATGGGCGTAGATTAATGGAAAAGGCTTAATGATAGGAGTTAGGATTGTTATTCTAATAATTTTGTTATTCATGGGTGAATATGATTACAGTGACAGGTGAAAACCTGCTGTCTGTTCAATTGGTGAAAATCCCAATCCCAATCCCAATCCCAAATCTATCCCAAGGATGAACAAAATTATGTGACGACACAGGTAGCGGGAGCTACAGTGAGATATGTGTTAAATGTATGTTCTGTTTGTTTTTCTTCTATTTTGTTTATTTTCTGAGAAAGATTAAGGGCAAAGATTTAAAGGGGGTTAAAAGCAGCAGTCATCCGTGTTACGAGAAACTTTATAAATGAAAATATCTGACTTCCGGCAACGATCGACGCGCGTGCGTTCACGCGCTTTCTTGTTTTGTTTTGCTCTGCTCTCTGGCTGCGCTGGCGCGTTCGTTCTACGTCACAACAGTTCCTACGCTACGTCTTACCTCGTACGCCGACTTCCATCACCCGTGAACGCGCGTCGATCGTTGCCGGAAGTCAGATATTTTCATTTATAAAGTTTTAAATATGTATATTTTTAGGACAAAACCGCACGGATTACCCTCAGAAGGCCTTCGTTTATCCCCCTGGAGCCGGATGGATTACTTTTGTGAAGGATGTATTCACATTTTGGGACTTGAAGGAGGTGGACCCCATTGCTTCACATTATATCCACTGAAGGGTCTAATACATTTTCTAAAATAACTGAAAATGTGTTCGTCTGAAACAAGATTGACAGATGCATCTCAAACGGCTTGAGGGTGAGTAATGCATGGGTTAAATATCATTTTTGGCCGAACTATCCCTTTAAGTAAGAACTTACGAACAGCTGGTGCAACCCTACCCTGGAGACTCCAGGTGGTAGCAGTTCTGGAAAATGGCGGCGCTGGAGACTAAAGGGTTCCTGATGGTTTCACGCTTAATTCTTCACCTTAATTATTTTACAGTTAACATGCGTCTTTTCTTCTCCACCTGTTTTCGTCTGACCCAATGAGCATTTCAATGTCCAGTGGTCATGCCTTAACTCCAATTCCTAGTATTGCATCCTTCTCATGGGCATTTAATAATTTTTGACCTTTCAGTCTGAGTTAAATCTCTTTTTTTGGCTTATTTTATCTGTAAAAGAAAACATGCCTAATAATTATCCATTATTATCCACCTGAATATAAGGTGTTTTCATTTCCAGCCTTCATAAACAAGTATATCACTTGTATATGATTAAATATAAAATGAATAGTAGTTATCAAGATTAATGTGGTTTGGAATTGGTAAAAATGTGTCTGGGAAAAAAAATATGATCAGAAAATCAACACGTCTAATAATTCAGCACACACTGTATGGTCACATGTGGTTTGGCACTGCAGGACGATCAGCTGTCTCCCTCTAGCAGTGTTAAGCATCTTAAATTACAGATGATGGCTTTCCTATTGAAGACAAAAGTAGAAACATAATTATTTAACTTAATCTGGTTAATGAACACTATTTAAAAAACAATGCTATTGTGTAATACATCAGTAAATGTTGAAATTAACATTAGCCAAGCTTAATAAGTGATGATTTGTTCTCTTACGAGAGGTTCTCTCGTACTGCGTAATACCTTACGCTAGGGGAAAACCTCTTTTCCTTGAGATATTGAAGCCAAAAAATTATCCTTAATTTTGAATTATTGCAAAACGCGTTGCAGCAGTATACAGACATAGGCAGGCGGCTCAGCGTGCCTAATGGCTGTCCTGCGGCAACTGCAGCAGCCTATCGAGAGCGGCCCTTTGGTGACGGTCCAATGGGGGCACTTCGCGCCCATTGTGTCACGCTCGCGCCCAAAGGGGCGTGGTCTAGCCCTATAAAGATAGCTCGATGGGCTGATTTCACTGATTTTTCATCTCTTCAGCGAAGCTCTGCATCGCTGGATCCTGAGTGAAGAAGCCGCGCCGTCGAGACAGCTTTCTGCGGGACGAGCCTCTGCACTGAAGTCGCTGGCCTTCAACTCGCCGCCTTCAGCCGCCGTTCCTGCTACGCTATCCGGCGTACTATATATCCTTTACTCTGCTCTGTGTGTGTGTGCAGGCCCGGATTGGCTAATCTGGAGCACCGGGAGAATTCCCGGTGGGCCGGTCTGTTTTATTGGCCAGGAGGGCCGGTGTTGTCATGTCACTGGGTTGAATGCTTTACATAGGCTCCAGTCACAGCTTTCTGAGTGTAGGCTATATTTTTCTGAGTGTATAATGAACGTTGTGAAATAATTGCCTAATTTTAACTCTAATTTGGTGCTGCAATGATTTGCATATCGCGAGGATAACTGACCTCATAATCTGAGCTGCTTCAGTATTGAAACACCGCTCGTCGGCAATGGCAAAATGTTTGAGATGACCGATCAAAGCAAGCGGGATTTATGTTCACAGAAGCGCGAGCGAATCCCAACGCGACGCTTCACGAGATAAAATGCAAGTGGCTAAACTACGTAAGCAGCTGTTTTAATTACGAAATAAGTTTTAAACGACCGAAAGAAAGAGATTTACAGGTAACCTAAAGATAAAGAGACTGAGAAAAGAAGAATGAGAGAAGATGGAGATGAGAAATGAGAGCAGAGGAATCGCCTATTGCATACTGTGCCCAGATTGAGAATAACTTTATTACAATAGATTCCTATTTAACACAGACATACGTTCTTTGCCAATGATGATCATCAGTGTAAAAATAAGCTCAATTTAACAACGCAAGCACCTATATAATATATTGCCATTGTTATTGTATAAATATATATATTTGTATACCTCGAATGTGTTTATATTTCCCCAGTATCAGCACTGGGACTTTTCACTGTTTGTATTACTTCACTTGTCTGGGTGGGCATATGCCCCCGAACCCCCAAGATCACTTTTCGGACCTCTGTATTTATAAAACCCTGTATACGGCTATTGCACTGAATAGAAATTTATATATTTTTAAAATACAATGAATAACAAGGCTGTACAGAACACTGCACTATTGCAGACTTACATGCTGAGGTTTCAATTACATTATTTTAATATAGTCAGACGGGAACTAAAGTGGGCCGGTCTAAGGCATGAAACTCCAGGGCTGAAAATGAGTCCCACTCCGGCTCTGTGTGTGTGTGTGTGTGTGTGTGTGTGTGTTCGCCCCGCGACTCACACGTCTATCATCTAAAAGAGCCGCTTCTTTTTAAAGATGCCATCCACCTGTGGCTCGTGCCGAGCCCCACTCAGCGGCGGGGACCGCCATGTGACATGCGTTTCCTGCCTGGGAGAGGATCATGCAGCTCTCGCGCTCGCCGACGGCGGCTGCCCTCATTGCGAGCTATTGCCTATGGTGACTCTGAGGACTCGCCTGGCATTCTTCTCCGAGACTGCACTTCCACCCGCTACAGTGCCGCGCCGTAAAAGTGCCGTACTCAGCGGGTCCCCGAGCCTTCTCCAGCCCGTGAAAGCTCGCCAGTTCGCCCGCCAGCTTCACTCGCCGGTACCACGGCCCGCTTGCCTGCTCACAAATGCCTTTTCCACGGCGACCCAGAAAAATCATACAAGCATTGTATTTTCTGGTATTCCGGCCACAGCCGATGGTGTTATGAGTGTAATAAAATGCCCACAGCCCAGTGTTCATTTCTACACACAAACACAGCCCGCCACGGTACGGGGCTCGCACAAATGAAATCGACGCATGTCAATTGTGCATTAAATGTAGTGAATGTGCCCCACAACCCAGTGCCCACAAACACTACACACTGCATGTACCACGGTGTCTGTAAAACGAAACCAACACAAGTCTTCCTAGCCTCCTAGGAAAACGACGGTGTTTCAGTCTCGCCACGGCCAGACTTCCACCGAAACTTTTTGCACGTTCAGTTCCAGAAAATGCGACTGTTCCAGTGTATTTTGCAGCAAGCAAGCCGGTACCACTGCCCGCTTGCCTGCACACAAATGCCGTTTCCATGGTAACCCAGATAAATCACATAAGCAGTGTATTTTCTGGTATTCCGGCCATAGCCGATGGTGTTATGAGTGTAATAAAAATGCCCACAACCCAGTGCTCATTTCTACACACAAACACAGCCAGCAAAAATGCAGGGCTCGCACAAACAAAATCGCCTCATGTCGATTGTGCACTAAATGTAGTGAACGTGCCCACGTCTCAGTGCCCACAAACACTACACACCACATGTCCCACGGTTTCTGTAAAAACGAAATCAACACACATTAAGTCAGCTCAGGCCGAAGGTATTTCCAGTGCAGGAAATGTGCCCGCTGTCCCGCGCCCACATTCACTCACAGACATGTTAAGCCCCACAGGGCTCGCCCCGCTCTCTCTCCTTCAGCAAACTGCTATAAGGGATTTGAGTGCGGCCAGGCTGCTATCGGAGTTTTTCTCCAAGAGCAGGGATGTACTGGCCCACGTCTGGCCCCGCTGCCCCCTCTATGCTTTCCCCCCCATCTCGCTCCTGCCTCAGGTATTGGAACGAATAAAGGAAAATGGATGCTCAGTGCTTCTTGTGGCCCCGCTCTGGACAAACCAAGTGTGGTTTCCAGTCCTGATGCAGCTGGAGAGCACTGCCCCATGGCCAATACCGATGAGGAAAGACCTCCTCTCTCAATTTGGCATCCTCACCCGGAATGGTGGGCCCTGCACGCATGGGCCATCAACGGGTACCCGCAAACCTCCCAGAGGGAGTGCTAAACACCATCACGCAGGCCAGAGCACCGTCTACCAGACGCCTCTATGCCTCCAAGTGGTCAGTGTTTGTTAACTGGTGCAAAACCCGAGGTTTTCCACCTACAAGCAGCGGGGTAACGGAAGTACTTTCCTTCCTTCAAGAGCTACTGGATAAGGGCAGGTCCCCATCCACGCTCAAAGTCTACGTGGCGGCCATAGCAGCGTTTAGGATTAATCCTCCCAGAACCCCATCTATCCCCATGTGGGACCTTTCCATGGTGCTAGAAGCCCTGAAAGAAGCCCCATTCGAGCCGATTTGGACATCGGATATGAAAAACTTGTCTTTCAAGACAGTATTTCTCTTGGCTCTTGCGTCAGTAAAACGCATAGGGGATCTACAAGCGCTATCAATAAGCGCAACGTGTCTGGAATTTGGGCCTAACGACTCAAAAGTCA
The DNA here is from genome assembly GCA_030578255.1 of Tiaroga cobitis. NCBI lineage: Eukaryota > Metazoa > Chordata > Actinopteri > Cypriniformes > Leuciscidae > Tiaroga > Tiaroga cobitis. The sequence continues at coordinate 45,429,516 of CM060608.1, read as the reverse complement.
TACTCAAACCAAGACACGGATACGTACCTAAATCCCTCAACACGCCGTTTAGGGCCCAGGTTATCTCCCTGTCTGCCCTACCGGTTCATAATGAGGAGGAGAGCACAGGCCTCCTTTGCCCAGTTAGGGCGTTAAAGGCCTACGTATCTCGCTCATCTGTTTTCAGACAGACTGAGCAGCTTTTCGTTTCATTCGGCGGCCGCACTAAGGGCCTAGCCGCCTCGAAACAGACCCTATCCAGATGGATAGTTGATACCATAGCAATGGCATAAACTACAAAGGGACTGGAGCGCCCCTTGGGTGTTAGAGAACATTCCACCAGAGGCATGGCCTCATCGTGGGCGTGGTCTAGTGGGATCTCCTTACAAGATATCTGTATGGCGGCAGGCTGGGCCTCCCCGTCTACATTTATAAGGTTTTATAACCTAGAAGTTCCCGCCTTACAAGCTAAATTGCTGTCGGTTTAAAGTCAAGCACCACCTGCCCCGTCGTTCGGCGCAGAGTACTGCACTCGCTTGAGCACTGCTCAACGGGCTGTGAGTTTTTTCCCGAGGAAAAATAATGCCCATACTATCACTCAGTACAGGCTGAAGTTCTCTTCACCCTAACTGTGTGTAGCACTATTATAATAAATAGCCCTTCTTATGGCTAAATTATTTAGAATGATACTTCTAGCCTCTCTTCTCGAACTCTCTGAGTTCATGGTGATAATGCACTATATGAGCCCAGGGCACCTGCCCTTGGGACCTTGGTGTTGGATCCCCGCATGCACGGCGTTTTGCATAGTGTTCCCCTAGCGTAAGATATTACGCAGTACGAGCATAGGCGGAGCGTGTGTAAGGCTGGGGAAGGCTTAGCCTTCCCCTGGCCACGGACTTGAGACTAGCAATATACAATTCGAGTGAAATTTGCTCCCTCAAAAGCAGCCTGCCTGCTTCTACTAGTTGCTTTTATAAAGAAAAGCTGCACATAATTGCTGGTATAGGATCAGTTTCCTCCACTCCAAAACCAAATGATAAGCGCGACTGGGCTGGCTCAGCTGTGGTCTGTGGAAAACGTAAATTGCATGCCGTGCGCACGCGCAGAGATACCGTAAAACTTCAAATAGTAGCCCGGGCTTTTATTTTCCCAAACCGTCGAATTGCACCGGCTTGTATTTGAGACAGGCGTCTATATGAGTCAGGCCTTTATAATTTAGTGTTGAGATGTTGGTCATTGAGTGTATGTCTCTAATCTATAAAAATCTCCAAATGCTCCACGTTAAACTGCGGTCTTCCAACCTTTTACTGTCGCGTCGTCAATTGATTTTGATTAATATGCGCGAGGGAGAGAGAGCAAGACAGCGCTCGTGTTGTTTGAAGATGTGAGAGTGCGCGCGCGCGGCCGGGGCGCTCTCTCTCTCTCTCTCTCTCTCTCTCTCTCTGCTCGTAACGCGCCCTGTCAAGCGCAGCAGTCATTCTATTCTACATCACTCATCGATCAAAAAAAGCTTTGGAGGGACAAAAAATTGCTTTGGCGGCCGCGAAAAAGCGGACGATCTGACGGTTTTAGAGGATTAAATACAACCCGAAACTAAAAAACAGACCCGGCCTCTATTTGAGACCGGCCTTTATTTACCCAAACCTGCAGCCACACCAGGCGTGTAAAAGAGACAGGCGTCTATTTGGGACTCGGCTATTATTTGAAGTTTTACGGTAATTCATTTATGCAGGATTTATGCATTTTTTCGATAAACAATTTTTAAATAAATGAAAGAAATATATTTTATAAATTGCAATGTTTTTTATTAAATTGTGATCACTTTAAATATAAATTCATTCATTTGCACGTTGTGTCCGAGCTCGGCCGATACATTAACTGTATGAGCCCAAGCCCGATTTAAACCCGACCATTTTTTAATACGTGGGTCGTTATAACTGACGTTCTCAACTACTTTCTATGTTACTTTCTCTCTCCCTTCCGCAACATTTATGTTTTGTCCCGCTTCCGCCCACAAAAGCCCGCAATAGACTTTTTTCCTGTAGGCTACCTCCAAATACTTTCAAGTTAGCCCACGTGTCGCCACCATACACATCAGCATGCTCCTGATAAATTATTTGTTGTTAAAGCATTAACACACAAACCACTGTTATGACATAAAAGCAAGCAGGCTACTCACTGCGTGCATACTTTAGCATGACTGATGCGCGCAAAGTGCGCTCCCTTAATAATTCCTAAAAAGCTGACATCAGTTCATCGCGATCTCACACAACTCTGTTATTATCAATGAAGCTGACTGCGCAATGAATCTTTCATAATATAGGCTACACTTAGTTTGTTATAATTTTTAGAGGATTTGCCAGCATACAGAATTCAGCACTGAACAAAAAGTCTGTTTTGAGCGGTGAGGGGAGTCTATCTTAAATGCTTCTGATTGGCCATTGCGTTCAAGAAATCAACACATATGTCTGTGATTGGCTACATCGCTCAACGCTGCGAACATGTTAGCTAAATAGAAACTCTGGCCTGTAGCCTAAATCGTTTCTATTTTGTCTTAGTTGTTCTTGTTGCTTTTCTGCAACAGATGAATAAAAATGTATTAGTTTTTATAAAAATGTATTAGTTTTTATATGTTTTATTCATAGATATTTCTAGTTTGAATCGTAGCTTATCGTTTATTCTCCCGCGCAAACCGAACACACAGAGTGATTGGATATCGCCCGCGCTCGCACTCTATTGCGTTGGGAGTGCACGTCTCTAGTTAAGGGCCCGGCCCGCCCCGAGAATAGTGATGGTAAATATCGTCGGGTCGGGTCAAGTTCGGGCTCGGGCACAGAATCTAAGCTCTAATTGAGAGGACATCATCAACGCATATGATGCCAGGTCTAAACGCAGGATTTTGCTGCATAAGGTAAAGCAATGTTTATTTATATTGGCTGCCAGGCATACAGTAGCCTAGGCCTACTGCTTGTTTTTTTTGCTCAAATTAACAGTTTGTAAATGTTTGCGTTAATAAATTAGTTAACGGGAGCGTTTATACTGGGACGTTTAAGTTGTTGCTAGGCGACACGTTGGTTAAAACTATATGGTTATAGGTGGTAGGAAATCTATTTAAATGCTTCAAGGGGAAGCGCACATAATAGCCTTACCCTGGAGTTGGTCCACCCTCCGCCTATGAGTACGAGAGAACCTCTCGTAAGAGAACGTACTCGGTTACTAACGTAACCTCAGTTCTCTCTAGAAGAGGGAACGAGTACTGCGTATCTTGCCGTGCCTGCTACGCGCTGGTTCGCTTCGGTGATGAAAAACCAGTGAAATCAGCCCATCGAGCTATCTTTATAGGGCTAGACCACGCCCCTTTGGGCGCGAGCGTGACACAATGGGCGCGAAGTGCCCCCATTGGACCGTCACCAAAGGGCCGCTCTCGATAGGCTGCTGCAGTTGCCGCAGGACAGCCAATAGGCACGCTGAGCCGCCTGCCTATGTCTGTATACTGCTGCAACGCGTTTTGCAATAATTAAAAATTAAGGATAATTTTTTGGCTTCAATATCTCGAGGAAAAGAGGTTTTCCCCTAGCGTAAGATATTACGCAGTACGTTTTTACCTTTACCTTTTTTAAACTACTGCAGTTAGCTATTAGCTACACACCATTCCGCAGTTGTCAACTGACTAGACAGCTTGACAACAAATGTTAACTCCTAACTTACTTAATTACAGCCCACAGAACATTTAGAAAAAAAAAGGAAATAAAAACGTGGCCTTGTCAAAACGCTAGTTGCATAATATGTAAACCATCACGGTCGGACAGTGCTAGCTTAAATTATGCTGCATCATACTTAAACAGTTAAAGTAGAGAAATACAAATAATCCAATGAAAAAAATAAGTATTTTACTTACCAGAATCGAAATGTGTACACTGTATATTGCTAGTTGCTTAGTATCCATTCTTCTCGCTTCACTGCTGCAATCCAGGCGCGTTTTTCGAAAATCTAAACGCTTTGATTACTGAGAGCAAGTTAGTTCCGGGCCTGAGAGAACATCCAACCACTGAACAACATGCTCCTAATTTTAATTTTGACATATTTTATTCGCATGAATAAGAAAATTATCGCACAATTGCGGTAAATAAACAGTAAATAAAGCGCCTCCCGCCGTTGTTTCGAATGTACGCGCTAACTAACAGAATCGTCTGAGGGCCAAACACGTCACTTCCGTACTTCTACAAATAGCCGTTGAAATGGTCTATAAATCACCAACATTTACTCCCTGCATGTTCCTTATGGTATTAAACACATATATAAATCGTTAAAACATACTACAGCCCACTTTCTTACCTGTAAAAAGGGAAATAGAAAGTACGACACGGACACAATTTGGCTTCAGTCAAGTCCAATGTTGTAATGGACGAACGTAAGCCGCACATTCCGTACACGGGCTGAACGAGGCATTAGCAATCGTTAACAGATCCTCCGATCACAAACCGGTACTTAAAGGGGTGGTTCGGAATTTTGGACATCGGGCCTCATTTACAAGTGAGCCTTAGTGTTATTTATCAGTAGAGACATTTAAAAAAAAAATCATCCAGTCGTCCCAGTTGCGTAGTTGGCCGGTGCTAGGCTAGCGCGAATCAATGGAACCAGTTTTAGCCTGCCATTAAAACAGTTTTACCCACTCCACAGTACACTAAAAGCACATCAGTTATAACGCCAGACTATCGATGTAAATGTCTGTTGAGAGAATAATGTTAGAAATCAAAAAAAATATCAAAATATATTCCAATGATCGCATTACTTAAATACAGGAACTAGTTTCTCAGCAGCGGCGGAATTTTACTTTGCTCCGGGAGTAGTACTGTGCCGGAAGGTAAACACAACAGAATCGCACTACGGTACAGTCGGAACGCCAAGTTAGCTAGTAGTAGCCTCGATTTTGAAACATTCGATCAGAATTGAAAGAATTGGCAAAATGGTTATTCACTGTATTTTTTAAAATTGTAAAAAAAAAAAAAAAAGATGGTCAACAAAAAGTTTCCACAGATTTCCAGTAAGAGATCCAGAAAGGAACCAACTGTGGCTTCTTGCTGCTGGCTTGGATAAGGAGACACCGACAGAGACACTACTAAAGGCCCGAATTTGTAGCGATCATTTTAGATCAGACGACTTTGTACAAAGTGATCGACACGATAAAAAGTCACTGAGTTTGAATGCAGTTCCAGCCGTCTTTGCCGATGCACCAACAGCTACAGATGAACAGGTAAGTTAATAACTTTTGTTAGGCTACTCTAACCTCTAGCTAATGAAGCTAACACATTCCTCATCTTCATCGTCTTCAAAGTCCGAAACATTGTCATGGCTCTCAAACGTGGCCATAATTATATGTCTTGTTGCTTTATTCTTGAAATAAACTCTGTTTCTGTAGTGATGACGAGTGTCAGCGGCAGGTAAATACACTTGCGTGATTGTCATGTGGACTGGCTCTCTCGGTTGCCTAGGTAACATATCACTCCGCCGCTGCTGTAGACTATGCTGATAAAAACAGGGAACAAAGTATAACTATTGCAATGCGTTGAAAGGGTAGTTTGATTTCTAACATTATTCTCTCAACAGACATTTACATCGATAGTCTGGCGTTATAACTGATGTGCTTTTAGTGTTCTGTGGAGTGGGTAAAACTTTTAATGGCAGGCTAAAACTGGTTCCATTGATTCGCGCTAGCCTAGCACCGGCCAACTACGCAACTGGGACGACTGGATGATTTTTTTTTAAAAATGTCTCTACTGATAAATAACACTAAGGCTCACTTGTAAATGAGGCCCGATGTCCAAAATTCCGAACCACCCCTTTAAACTTACGGTAAAAGAAAGTGAAACTTATATAAACAAGCAAACACTGCATATTGTAATTTAAAGTGCATTTCCCCAAAATGTTATAGAAGTTAAATAAGACAGCATTTTAAACACATATCATCTTTTTATCCTAATAATCTCTTTAGCCTCCTTTACCCAAAAAGCAATGGATTACTGATCTACTGAACATAAGTGTATTTTCTTTCTCGAAATTAAATTAAATCTAAATCTAGAAATTAATTAAATATTTCTTAACCAAACAGTGCAGCAATGCAATGACTTTTGAAGCATTTTAACCTTTTAAAATCAAGATATAAAATAAAGATTATTAACTTATTAACTTGTTATTAACCCCTTTTTATGAACCATATTAAGTATCTTTTAACTTGTATCAACCCATTCAATGTATCATTTTTATCATTCTTACATGTGCGTGTACACAAGAGTACACACTCCAGCTTATGAAATGTGTTTTGTATTGTAAGTGTTTGTTGCACATTTTGATGCCTTGATAACAGGGGTAGGGGGCATACATTAATGTATGTTTTGACAGGATATAAAATATTACCCAGAGCACTCTGCTTTAATACATGTAGCCTTGATGTAACTAGAAAGACTATTAATACAGTATAATATATATAATTTAAAATAAAATTAAGAAATAAATCTTCATTCCTTCGCCAATGCGTGAGACTTGAGAACCCTGGTAACAAAAAGTAGGCATGACAAACCTGGTATTCTTTATCATTTTTTTTTTGTGTGTGTGTGTGAATTTGAAATCGGATTTTTAATGAGAAAAATCACAATTAGATTTTCCCATCAAATCGTGCAGATGCTCCTGACATCAGCATGTTCACTTTTACAGGGACCAGATGCCACAGATGAGTCTTGCATACTCAAACTTTCAACAGTTTTTCCTCTGAGAGCGAAGTTGTACCAGTAGTACCAGCAAGCTGTTCAACTGCACTGGACTGATATTCTACATGAACATGGTAAAATAAACTCCATCACTGACTAATGATGGCAGGGCAGTTTTTTTTTCCTTCAGTGCATGGCAAAAGAAAAAGCAAACAGGTATGTTGAATAGGAATGACAAATGTGTGTGACTGTTTAAGTCTCTGTGTATAATTCAGTTTGCTCAATAATGTGCCTTTGACCTTTGCTATGTATATTTGGATTATGCTGTGTTGTAAATAAAATACTAACAATCCATTCGTTTAATCTCCTCGCATTCTTTCTTCTAGTTCCCTCACAGTCCCATTCACCTGGCAGGGCCATTAGGGGGGAGTGGTCATTCACAGGTGTGAAACACACCAATATTCGTGATCACGCCTCCTCGCACACAGCCTTTCTAACAAAAAACATGTCTTACAAAGTTTAAATCAAGATATTGTTTAATGTGGGCAGTATGATTTTCACAATGTTTATAAGCAAATATTGTAGGCTACAAGATCCAGTTCTCAAAAGTCGTTTGAACCAGTTTTCAGTATGGGTTTTATGGCCTTATTTCAGTGACTTGACATTTTTAGTTTTTTCAATAATCACGCATAAACAATATTCTCTCAAATATACAAACATGTACATACATATTATATCACATATTATCCACAGCCATGTTTGTGCTAAATATAGTGTAATTTCACCTGTGCCATTAATATGTTTATAAGCAACTGAAAAAAACAAAAATGTCACAGCATGTCAGAACATCTCAAGGACTCCAAAAACACCTCAGACCCCAGGGGGTTAAAATGTTATAATTAACTGAATATCAGAATAGCAAAAATGTCTGTGCTGCGGCAGGCTGATCCTCTCCACACACATTTATCAGATTTGTGTGCATGTGGGGTCAATCACAGGGTCTCAGGTCCTCTCGGGCTGAGTCTATCCTGTAATTACAGTTTTGTGCTTGTGCAAACTTTTCATAACCTGTGATGCAGGCATCCTCTCAGTATGGCAGCATGAGTATTGCCGTTCCCATAGCGTCAAAACCATGACGTGGTGTAAATGTTCCCTCAAAAGGGAATGTCTCTGGGTTATGTATATATCTGGGTTCCCTGAGAATCGGAATGAGACACAATGTTGCGGTGCCATACTTCAAGTACGCCTGCGCGGCTTCTTCAGACAAGTGAATCTGGTGACGCGACTGCGCAGGTGTTACTTATACACTGTAAAACCCGATAAGTTCAGAATACTCAATTTTTGTAGACACCAATTACCTCAAATATTTTGCTGTGTTACTTAACTGTTTTAAGTAAACAATAATTATGAATAACAATTAAATCAACTGAAAAACTTCAATTTTATTTTATTTAATGTTTAAGTGCACTTTACTTAAAACTATTGTTTACCATATGTAACGTTTTTCATTTCTCAATTATTTTGAAGCTCTAGTGGTACTTTATTAAATACAAATACTAAGTCAAAAAATACACCTATGCATAACTCAGGCTAATCATGAATCCATCATGCTGAAATATGGTAGGTAACAAGATTAATTTGGAAGACAAGGGTTTACAGATCACAATGCAAGTGGGAGAAGCCTCATGTTATGGTCGTCACGATCGCAGATGGCTGTTTTTGAGACATTGGTTGTTTTTGACCTACTGTACTGTGAGAACATTTATCTATTTAGATTTGCACGTTAGCATGGACTCACTAACTTTAATTGTAACTTAATGAGAGTATGACAACTAGAAAATGAACATTTTCGTCTTCATTGGGATTGGGGTTGAATCCGTAGGGAACCAGGTTACTGCGCTCTCATCATTGATATTATAAATAAACCGGGCTTCAGTTGTATTGTGCAGATAATTGGTCTGTTCGCGCAAACCTTATCACACTTTTGAAACACTCTGGTGAACTCGCGCACAGTACGGTGATTCAATACATGAATACCCATGCCCACCTCCTCAGGATACCTGGAATCAGTTTTACAAGTATGCCAGGCACATAATTTTACCATTTTTGTAGCATAAACACCATAAAACCGATGAGAGCTTCGGATCTTCCAATGTTTCTCTATTGCGCTGAACCCTAAAGTCAAGTCAAGTCAAGTCATCTTCATTTATATAGCGCTTTTAACAATGGATTGTTTCAAAGCAGCTTTACAGAGATAAACATATAATTTAAGGTAACAGATTGTTTTGGCATTATAGCGGTTCTTGAATAATGTTATTTCCAGCTAAAGTTAACTTTGATTGATTCACCTCCGTCGAAATGATCAGACTTTTAAACGGGAACCTGTGATTAACGCTGACGGCGTTCACATGCTCATTCAGAATTGATTCTATAGTTATGTGCTTTTTTTAAAATATGTGCGCAGGTTTAGAATTCATACAACCCAGCCTAAACAAACTACTTTTCTTGCCTATAAATTTTGATACAGAATTTTGTTTTATTTTATCACTTCGGGGTACGCGAGCCGGAATTCACAACGCTTTATCTGTAGAGTGGGAAAGGGATCCTCCATAGGGAGAGGATAGTGGATACTTCAGCACTGCATTGTCATCGGGTCCAGGCGGATCTCCTTCGTCAGATCTGGACACGGCCTGGATCCGGCAGGCTGCGGGAAAACCTCGGGATAAACAAAGACACTAATATTAGCGTAGATGCCATTCTTCTTATGATGTAGCGAGTACATCAAGATTTAAGGGAAGTGTTCCCAGTTCCGGCTGACCTAATCTATGCAGCCTAACATTGAATTTATAGAAGTCTATAGTGCGTTATGTGTATGCTAGGTCAAAGAGATGTGTTTTTAGTCTAGCTTTGAACTGACAGAGTGTGTCTGCTTCCCGGACAATGGTAGGAAGACTGTTCCAAAGTTTTGGTGCTAAATAGGAAAAGGATCTACCGGCTGCAGTCGATTTAGATATTCTAGGTATTATCAACTGGCCGGAATTTTGAGATCGCAATAGACGTGAAGGACTATAATACGTTAAGAGCTCGCTCAAGTACTGCGGAGCTAAACCATTTAGTGCTTTGTAGGTAATCAACAATATTTTAAAATTTATACGATGTTTAATAGGGAGCCAATGCAGTGTTGACAGAACCGGGCTAATATGGTCATATTTCCTGGTTCTGGTAAGAACTCGAGCTGCGGCGTTTTGAACTAGCTGTAGTTTATTTATTAAGCGTGCAGGGCAACCACCCAGTACAGCATTACAATAATCTAGCCTTGAGGTCATGAACGCATGGACTAATTGTTCCGCATTTCCCAATGAGAGCATATGGCGTATTTTAGATATATTTTTAAGATGGAAAAATGCAGTTTTACAGATACTAGACACGTGGCTTTCAAAAGAAAGGTTGGTATCAAAGAGCACACCCAGGTTCCTAACCGACGACGAAGACTTGACAGAGCAGCCATCAAGTGTTAGACAGTATTCTGGGTTATTACGTGTGGAAGTTTTTTGTCCAATAATTAGAATCTCTGTCTTTTCAGAATTTAGTAGTAGGAAATTACTAGTCATCCAATTTTTTATATCAGCTATGCATTCCGTTAATTTTGTGAATTGGTAAGTTTCGTTGGGTTTTGAAGAAATATACAGCTGAGTATCATCGGCATAACAGTGAAAGCTAACTCCATGTTTCCTAATGATATCTCCTAATGGTAGCATGTACAGAGTGAACAGCAGCGGTCCTAGTACTGAGCCTTGTGGTACGCCATACTGAACTTGTGATCGATAAGACATCTCTTCATTTACTGCTAAAAACTGATAACGGTCAGATAAGTATGATTTAAACCATGCTAGTGCAATTCCACTAATGCCCACATAGTTTTCTAGTCTATTTAAAAGAATGTTGTGGTCAATTGTGTCAAATGCAGCACTAAGATCGAGTAACACTAATAGAGAGATACAACCACGATCGGATGATAAGAGCAAATCATTTGTGACTCTAATGAGAGCGGTCTCAGTACTATGGTACGGTCTAAATCCGGACTGAAAATCCTCGCAGATATCATTTCTTTCTAGAAAGGAACACAGTTGTGAAGATACTGCTTTTTCTAATATCTTTGACAGAAAAGGCAGATTCGAGATCGGCCTGTAATTGACTAATTCTGTAGGATCAAGTTGTGTTTTTTTAACAAGCGGTTTTATCATAGCCAGTTTAAAGGTTTTTGGTACGTATCCTAGAGACAAAGATGAATTAATGATATTAAGAAGAGGATATATGACCTCTGGAAACATCTCTTTCAGTAGCTTAGTCGGTATAGGATCTAACATACAAGTTGTCGATTTAGATGAATTAACGAGTTTGCAGAATTCTTCCTCTCCTATAGCAACAAATGAATCAAATTTTTCCTCAGGGAGACTACAATGCACTTCCTGATGCGATACTGTGGTAGACGGTTGCATAGTTATAATTTTGTCCCTGATATTATCAATCTTATAAGTGAAGAAGTTCATAAAGTCATCACTGCTGTGTTGCTTGGACACTTCTGAGCTTGAAACTTTCTTTTTCGTTAGTTTAGCCACTGTTTCAAATAAATACCTTGGATTATGTTTATTTTCTTCTAATAGGTTTGAAAAATAAGCAGATCTAGCAGCTTTTAAAGCCTCTCTGTAAGCAATCGAGCTCTCTTTCCACGAAATCCGAAATACCTCTAGTTTAGTTTTCTTCCAGTTGCGCTCCATTTTTCTGGCTGCTCTCTTAAGGGCCCGGGTGTGCTCGCTGTACCACGGCGTTGGGCTATTTTCTTTAATCTTCTTTAAGCGCAACGGAGCAACTGCGTCTAAAGTGCTGGAAAAGAGAGAGTTAAACGTTTCTGTTACAATATCAAGTTCTTCTAAGCTATCCGGGATGCTGAGATGATGAAACTGATTAGGAAGATTATTGATAAAGCAATCTTTAGTGGCAGAAATTATAGGTCTAACCTATTTATAACACGGAGTCGGCTTTGCAGCCTTGGCTAAATGTAATTTACATGAGACTAGATAATGATCTGAGATATCATCGCTCTGCTGCAGAATTTCAACGGCATCAACATCTATTCCATGTGATAATATTAGATCTAGAGTATGATTAGGACGATGAGTAGGTCCTGACACGTGTTGTCTAACTCCAATTGAGTTTACAATGTCTTTAAATGCCAATCCCAATGCATCTTTTTCATTATCTACATGTATATTAAAATCACCAACAATTAGTACTTTATCTGCAGCCAATACTAATTCTGATAGAAAGTCCGCAAATTCTTTGATAAAATCTTTATGGTGCCCTGGTGGCCTGTATACAGTAGCCAGCATAATTCTCAAATGTGATTTATCGTTTACACTATATATTTTTACATTAAGCACCAATACTTCAAAAGAAGTATATTTAAAGCTAGATTTCTTAGTGGTTTTGAAAATATTACTATAAATTACAGCAACACCTCCCCCTTTGCCTTTCAGACGAGGTTCATGTTTATAACTGTAATCTTGTGGGGTTGACTCATTCAAAATAATGTAATCGTTTGGTTTTAGCCAGGTTTCTGTCAAACACAGCATATCAAGATTATAATCTGAAATCATATCATTAACTATGAGAGATTTTGAAGTAAGGGATCGAATATTCAGCAACCCAAGCTTTATCATTTGCTCATCTGTATTATATCTGTTTTTTATTTGTTGAACATCAATTAAATTTTTAACCTGACGTTTTTTGGATTTCCAAATTCGGGGAACAGACACAGTCTCTATATGATGACATCTAGGTGAAAGAGACTCTATGTGATGGGATTTATCTGACCTTGGTGACGTGAGGCCGCTAGCAGACGGTCGGTTTAGCCAGTCTGTCTGCTTCCTGACCTGAGCCCCAGATTGTCATGTTTTATCTCTAAGACTATGAGCCAAATTACTAGAGAGAAGAGCAGCACCAGCCCAGGAGGGATGGATACCATCTCTTTTCAACAGATCAGGCTTGCCCCAAAAACTTTTCCAATTGTCTATGAATTTTATAAAGATGTCAGAGTTCCGATCCCAGTGCAACTAATACTCAACTGCCATTGACTCATCTGCGTTTGAGGGGAGAGGCTTACTGATATGTCAATTAAGGATTTTTTTTTAACCTTGGGACAGTATATTTATGAACATGTCAAAAAATCAACAGGAGTGATGTTTGTGTCCGTTGATGTCAATGATTTCTTGCTCACCCAACTCCTCCTGGAATAAGCATATAGGGGATAAAACTGTATGTTTATCTTCAGAGACTAAAACTAGACATTTATATTTAATTCAATTCAATTCAAATTTATTTATATAGCACTTTTCACAATACATATTGTTTCAAAGCAGCTTTACAGAAAGTGCATTTCAGAAATGTACATAGAAAAATACAGTTAGTTAATCATGTATTAATTTAGGGCATAACATTTACTGCTAATTGCAGTTCTATTAATGCACTAAATAATTACAATTAAAGTCTTGAAGAATGTCTCGGTTATGTTTGTAACCCTCGTTCCCTGAAGGAGGGAACGGAGACGTAGTCGTACGTCTTCGAGTACTAATGAAACGAGCCAATGGAATTGGCGTGCGTGATTTGCATCACACACTCCGCCACCGCGGCCCGGGTTTAAATACGGAAGTGGATGCACGCACTAGTTGCTTTTTCGCTGAGGAGCTGAGTGTAACTCCACTTAAAGAAAGATTGGAGTTTTCACACCAATTTAAAAAGAAGTCCAGAACAGGCCCATGTTCTTCCTTCCCATCATTTAAAAGACTCACTAAAGCAGTATCATCTGCATACTTTACAATATGTCTATTTTTGAAGGAACTCACACAAGAATTTGTATATAAAATAAATAATAACTGAGATAAAACACATCCTTGGGGAGCTCCGACTCAGTTAATCATTTTGTCTGAAATGGACCCTCCTATTTTAACCTGCTGAGTTCTAGAACTTAGAAAGTTTATCACCAAAGCAAGTGTCCTTGTTACGAATTGGAAGACTCAGTAGGATTCATTTGCAGTTTTTAATAAAGGAACGTCAAAACAGGCAAGGGTCAGGCAACAGCAAAACAGAGTGATCTGAGAACAAACACAGAGAGTAGTCAGGTCACAGGCAGAAGTTCAGGGCAGGCAGCAAGAGACAATAATCCAAGAGCAATCCAAGTCGAGACAGGCAGCAAACAGGCAGAAACGAGATAACACTCCGAGGTCAATAAACAAATCAGCAGAATAGTGGAAAATGCTCAGTGATTACAGGCAATGGCAATGCAATACTTCGCAGTGGTCCTCTGTTTGAATGTGGTTTATATGGAGTGTCTGAATGAGATGCAGGTGAGTGTGCAATCAGTCCCAGGTATGAAGCATTATGGGAATTGTAGTTTTGTGAAGTGATCAGTCTGATGTGGAGTACCCTCTGGTGACTCACAGGGGCACTCCAGCTGGTGATTGTTACAGTCCTACTATCTATTAAAAATTATTTGGCCAAGGTGGCAGCTAATTTACTGGGAGAAATACAGTTAAAAGCTGATGAGAAATCCACAAACTAAATTTTTGCATGAGTTTTTGGTTTCTCTAAGTGTGAATGCAACAGATGCAATACAGTTACAATTGCATCCTCAACCCCTCTTAGAGGCTTGATATGCAAATTGCAGAGGATCTATGAGATGCTGTGTTACGGATACAATGTACTTTTTTACTAAATGTTCAAAGCTTTTCATCACAAGTGATGTAAGTGGTTTTGGACAATAATCATTTAATTTAGACGGCATAGGAACTTTCGCTACTGGAATTATTGTAGATGTTTTCCATAAAGCAGGAACGATACTAGAATCATAAGATGCTCTAAAAATTTCTGTTAAAATTCTGCGCTAGCTGAGCTGCACAATGTTTTAAAACATTTCCACATATCTTGTCTGGACCTGGACTTTTCCGGGGATTGCACTTTTTAAAAATCTGACTAACCTCCATTTAATTCATGTGAAAACCCACAGAAAAATTAGCATCAGATAATACTGAAGACACTGGTATTACATCACTATCTCCACTGTCAAAGCGACAATAATATGAGTTAAGCTGATTTGCCATCTCCAGCTCCTTGAAGCACAGGGAATGATTTGCATCATTCCCGATACTGTCACGCAGTAATCCATAGAAGATGAAGATGAAGGCAACGAAGTTTATTTACTAGAACTAACAAACGGCAACAATGCAAAACAGAATATGTGGCATCAACACGTGCACTAAACACAAACAATAACCGACCCCGAACACAGAACTGAGAGGAACTTAAATATACACCCTAATGACCACAGATTAACAGAGTCCAGGTGACATTGATGATAATGGGTTGCAGGTGCCGGTAATGGGGAATGGGGTGCAGGTGTGGACCGAGGAGGATAATGGGAGCTGTAGTGCAGACAGGGATAGAGAGGTGCAGATGGAGATTGTGACAGTACGCCCCCCTTCAAAAAGGCGCGACCTAGCGTCATGAAACATCAATAGGGGTGGGAGGGTGGGCGCCCTGGAGGCTGACGAGGACAGAGATTATCTGGCGTAGGAAGCCTCCAGGGCGGAGCAGGATGCGCAGGCGGCCAAGGCGCAGTAGACCCTTCGGGCGGCCATGGCGGTGAAGACGCTGTGGGCCCTTGGGCGGCCACGGCGAGGACCTATGCCCCCCCCCCCACAAAATTCTTGGGGAGAGTGACATAGTCGGAAAAAGCCTCTGGGACAGGCTCTGGGACCGGGACAGGCTGAGCAGACTGGACCTGAACAGTCTCTGGCTGGGCAGACGGGACGTGAACGGTGCCATGCTGCCATACACTCCTTTTGAGTCCAGCCGATCGCAATAGAAAACCTGCTTCGGCAGGCGTTAATCTGCCATGCGTACAACATGTCCAGACCAGCAAAACTGTGCAGCAAGCAGGAAGTCCTCAATACCAGTGATGCTGCAGGTCTGGAGTACCTCAGTATTTTGGACTTTATCCTGCCATTTGACATGTGCAATATGACAGAGACAGCGCATATGGAACTGATCAAGTTTGGCCAATTTACTGGCGATAAATGGTCCAGGACAGTGGACTAAAGGCGACATTAGCTTTTGCAATGCAGGCACTGATGTCGGAGTCCACTGTTGCATCAGCTGCGAGAATGCTACAGAGGTAGCAGAACTTGTTAACAGCTGCCAGCACAGTGTGCACTAATTACCGGTGGATTGGAGTTTAACTTGTTCACTGCTTGAACCATGACTTCTGTCTTATTAGACTGACAGTGAGCCCAAACTGGGAACGATTGAAAAGTGACTGGGCTTTGGTAAGGCTGTGCGCCATCAGTGCGCAGTCATCTGCATACAAGAGGTGATGCAAAATTGCAGAATGTGTCTTTGTGCAAGCCTGAAGCCTGCGTAGATTGAAGACACTGCCATCTGTACGGAACTGGATTGGAATGCCCAGGACATCTTGACACCAGGCCGTTGTCAAAGTCTCTGCATCAGTGCTGATGCACTTTCATCCACCTGCTGCCAATATTGGCCAAGCTCTGCACTAATGGTGAGATGATTCCATTGCAGACTACTCTGCAGGAGACAGTCCTGGCGCTAGCTGGACACTCTGGGACATCCTAAAGCCGTATTCACTGCAGTTAAACCTCTCTCCTTGAAGTTCTTGATGATCCATTTTTGTTTTTGTTTTGGAGGTAACCATTGCTAACACAAGAGCACAATGATTGGATCCACTTATTCCCTTCTTTTACAATCTGTCTACTCTTATAATCAGAGCAGAATGATAAAATGATTTTACTTGACTGTGCTGATATGATTAGTGAAATTATGTTAGCTGGTTATTTTGTCCCAGAGCCTTAAAACAGTGACATTTAGGTTGTGACGAAGTTCATTATTTGTTTTTATTTTTTTTACCAATGAAGATTTTTATTTTGTTTGTAATTATTTAAAATGCATCTGATCACTCTGCACAATAATGTAGAAACAATGTGAATCAACACAGCAACAAACATTGCACAACAAAGTTTATGTTACTGCCAATACTTTTGGCCACTGCTGTCATGGTCTGAGCTGTCGACACGACAGATCTCATCACATTTGTTGTTGGTGTGTCCTAAGGTGTGAACAGGGGCCGATCCTTGAAGTACATAATCTGGCTAGATGTTGTTAATAGTAAGGTATTGAGCTTTAGGCGTCAATCTACTGCAATGATGATTCGGCTGGACTCAAAAGGAGTGTATGGCAGTATAACACCGTGTTTGCCATGATGTCCTTTCTGCAACCATCTCTTCAAAGTCATTTGGGTCCATGTTGCATAGTTTAAAATTGGCTTTAAGGCCGTCCTTGTAACGTTTGAGTTGCCCTCCTTGAGAGCGTATGCCACTCAGCACTTGGCAATAGAAAACTTGCTTCGGCAGGCGTTAATCTGCCATGCGTACAACATGTCCAGACCAGCAAAACTGTGCAGCAAGCAGGAAGTCCTCAATACCAGTGATGCTGCAGGTCTGGAGTACCTCAGTATTTTGGACTTTATCCTGCCATTTGACATGTGCAATATGACAGAGACAGCGCATATGGAACTGATCAAGTTTGGCCAATCTACTGGCGATAAATGGTCCAGGAAAGTGGACCAAAGGCGACATTAGCTTTTGCGATGCAGGCACTGATGTCGGAGTCCGCTGTTGCATCAGCTGCGAGAATGCTACAGAGGTAGCAGAACTTGTTAACAGCTGCCAGCACAGTGTCACCTGCAATAATTACCGGTGGATTGGAGTTTAACTTGTTCACTGCTTAAACCATGACTTCTGTCTTATTAGACTGACAGTGAGCCCAAACTGGGAACGATTGAAAAGTGACTGGGCTTTGGAAAGGCTGTGCGCCATCAGTGCGCAGTCATCTGTATACAAGAGGTGATGCAAAATTGCAGAATGTGTCTTTGTGCAAGCCTGAAGCCTGCGTAGATTGAAGACACTGCCATCTGTACGGAACTGGATTGGCATGCCCATGTCGCAGTCCTTAACCCTCTGGGGACCAGACACGCGCCGGCGCGTTTGCTCATTTTTTTTTCACATAGCAGAAAAATAGACTTAAAGTACTACCATCATTTCTGTTCATATAGAGTTAACCCTCTGGGGACCAGACACGCGCCGGCGAGTTTTGCTAGTTTTTTTTCACATAGCAGAAAAATAGACTTAAAGTACTACCATCATTTCTGTTCATATAGAGTTAAGAAATATGAGAAAATAATCTGTTGAATGTCTACTTTTTTATGTGCCCACATACAATCGAAATAAAATATTGTGCTTTTGTAAAATAAATAATATAAACAGGGTGTGCGTTCTGCCTCTCAGTCACCGTGAACTTTTTTCCCGGAGCACGTCTCTAATCTTCAACAAAACTCAGCAAATACTATTCACCCAGACATGAGCAATATATCTTTTAAATCATTTGAGTTTGTACTTTTAAATGATCCGATTCAAAACTAAAATAAATATTCTCCGTTTATGTCATCTATATAAAAAGAGAGACGTGTCAGCCATTCTAATTATCTTTCTCTCAGCTCAATATCTCTGGTAATGTGACACGCCCACGGAGAGCACACGCTATTCAAACGCAAATATGTGAAGCACCACATTGAGACGCGTTAAAGCCCATAAACTCTGAAAACACACTATATTTTTTAGTCAGATTAATCTACTGTCATCTTGAGCGGCTTGAGGAATAATCCTGGGACATTTACTTACCTCAGAACAAGTGCTGGTTTATTTTCACCACGAGGAGGAGCAACAGATTCAGCTGAGAAGTGTGTAAGTGTTTTATGCTTGTGCTTTGTTCTAATCGCGATATAGAATAACGTTCGTGTCTGTAAACGGAAAAATAGCATAGGCTACTGTTTAAATGTGAATCATGTTTCTGTGTGTGTGTGTGTGTGTGAATGAATGAATGCACAGATACGCACTGTTATAGACGAAATAAAAGACATTTTGTTGACTAGTTTTGGATAGAGTATAAAGTTTTTACTCTAAAATAGACATCAAATAAGCTTTTGTTAGGAGTTTTGCTCATATGTTAAATATACAGTATGTTTTGTCAATAAACTAATCAACTAAGATGTTATAGTTTTTGCTATATCAAAATAATGAATCCTCAACTTTGAAATATGTATGATCAAACTAAGACATTTATGGAAAAAGACAATTTTCTTTTCAAGATGTTTCCAACTCTAACTTTGAACTGAAATAAAACCATGTCTATATGGTGAAGGGTGTAGTGTCCAGACGTATGCACCCTGTATTTTAAAGAAGAACATTTAATTATTTGCGATACATTATTAATTCACAAAGAATCCAAGGACATTATTCATGTCCCTAAAGGTTGGAGTTTTCCTCATTTTTTTATGAACCCTCTGAGGTCTAAGGGTTTTTGGGGTCCTTGAGGTGTTCTGACATGCTCTGACATTTGTGCTTTTTTCAGTTGTTTATAAACATGTTAATCATCTGGGGTCTGATGTGTTTTCTGGGTCCTGGAGGTGTTCTGACATGCTCTGACATTTGTGTTTATTTCTGATACTTGTGACATTTTCATGGCTAAAGTCTGATTATACTGTATTCAGCACAAACTCTGCTACAGTAATATGTCAGCAGCATGTATGTAAAAGTTTTTAGTTTTGAGATAATGACGTTTATGCGTGGTTTGTGAAAAAACAAAAAACAAATATCACTGAAATAAGATCATAAAACCCTTACTAATTATTTCTTCACAAGACTTTTTAAAATTGTATCACGTAGCCTAGAATATTTGCTTCAAAACTATGTGAAAATTACGGAGCCCCCCAGTCCCACTTTGTCAAAAAAATTTATTATAACTATCTCGTGGCCTCAAGATAAGTATCTATCTCTATCTCGTGGCCTCAAGATAGTATCTCGTGGCCTCAAGATAGTATCTCGTGGCCTCAAGATAGTATCTCGTAGCCTCAAGATACTATCTCGTGGCCTCAAGATAGTATCTCGTGGCCTCAAGATACTATCTCGTGGCCTCAAGATAGTATCTCGTGGCCTCAAGATACTATCTCGTGGCCTCAAGATAAGTATCTATCTCTATCTCGTGGCCTCAAGATACTATCTCGTGGCCTCAAGATAGTATCTCGTGGCCTCAAGATACTATCTCGTGGCCTCAAGATAAGTATCTATCTCTATCTCGTGGCCTCAAGATAGTATCTCGTGGCCTCAAGATACTATCTTGTGGCCTCAAGATACTATCTCGTGGCCTCAAGATAGTATCTCGTGGCCTCAAGATAGTATCTCGTGGCCTCAAGATAGTATCTCGTGGCCTCAAGATAGTAAAGTGTCTGACACATGGACCCTTTGTTATTAAACAATACTTCACATTCTGTGCAATATTCTCTGTTTTCAGTGTGCAATATAGTTTGCTGCAGTTCTGCTTCTATTTATTTACTAGTACTGTTCATCACAATTATAATTCTTCTTCATATTTTATAGCCTATATTTATATACTTTTTACATGTTTGTTTATTTACCAACTTCTATTATTATTTTTATTCCTTTAAATGTCTTGATGTGCACATCCTTGTCCCCCGGTTATAGCATCAATAAAGATCAATAAAGTATTTCTGATTTCGATTTTAAGTTAGCCTATGGTGGAGTGTGCAGAGTGGTTTATTAATTGTTGAAGTGTTTCACGTTTTAGAAAAGCATGTGTCCGTGTAGCCTACGAAAAAACGTCAGCAGAGGGCGTTCTAGGCTTAGGTCGCTGTGTTTCCATATGTGTATTTCCCGGTAACGTTATTTCCCAGTTGACGGCAAGGAGCTGTAGAAGAACAGCGAATGATCATATGAATCATTGTGACGGCTTTACAGAGGTAAGAGTGTTTTAATTAGCACGATGAACATTTAGTTAGATGGCAAATTACTGAGTTAAGATAACTGCAAGACTAGCTAGGTGTTCGATCTGGAAGCATTAGCGATTAGCATATAAGTTAAGCAGGCTAATTCAACGTTAACGGCTATCATTAGACTAACGGGCTCGTAAAGTCCGGTACAATTTGTAACGTTAGTAACAGGAGCAAAGCCCGACAGTTCATGTGGTGTTGTTCTAACTTATTTAGTTAACGATGGTGTCTGTCAACACTAGTTTTTGGCCATTGAAAACACTGTGAAATATCAGTTATGTCTGTGTATCAAGTAATCATATAATAATAATAATAATAATAATAATACATTTAATTTAGGCTATATAGCGCTTTTCAATAAACTCAAAGACTGTTTAGACCAGGGGTGTAAGGATACCTTCACGTCACGATTCGATACATCACGATAGTGAACTCCCGATTATTGCGATACTCCAAGACATGTAAAAAGGTGCACAAAAAATTAACTGTTGATTAAAATGCTAAATTTGTTTTACATTGTGTGTGCAAATGAATTGGCTTGAACTTGGTGCTGGAAACACAATGGCCAGGACAATAGAGACACCAGAATAACAATAGGCCATATTCATGATTCTGAAGCTGAAAATACAGATTTATTATTTTAGACGATTAAGCTTTCAATCTTTATAGACTAGATGTATTTAAAATAATGTCAGTCAATGTGTACTGGTAACATTTGGCATTATTAGGACACACAAATATACCTCCATAGCATTATTATACACTATTCAACATTATAGTAGTTTAATGTAGTACTGACACTAAAACTCTGAAAACTTTCTCACACAGTAATTATTATTTTCTCATTATCCACGATATTGTTGCATTTTTGTATTGCGATAAATTGTGACACGATATATTGTTACACCCCTAGAACACACTAACTTAAAGGAACACTCCACCGTTATTTTTAAATTGGGGTTATTCACTGTCTCCCATTTAGATTTTAGATCTAAATTAGATTACATTTAGATAGGTGGGCTAATGCATTTTTGTCTCAGTGCATGCATTGTCTTAGTCTGGCAGCGCCGCCGCTAGCTTAGCTTAGCATAATGAATGGAATCCTATGTTGTCAGGTAGCATGTCCTGAGTGATAAAAAAAGTAAAAGTAATTACTTCTTGTGGCCTGCTTATTCACAATGAGTACAATAGCAATGCAGATTAAGACTAGGCGATTTCCTAGCCAGAGATTGATTTGGGACTATATGAGGGGGAAGCACAGGCCACAAAGAACCAGCAAAAGTAATGATTATGCATGAAACATTTGAATTGTTTATTAATAAACTAGTGTTTTGTATGTCAGTGGCTGCAAAGATAAAGTTGAAGATGCAGACTCGCCATCCTCAAAGTAGTGAACGCGCCTATAGAGAGAAATGCACACTTCATATGAATTAGCCTATACATAAGCAGAGAGTAGCCTTTTTCTTTTAGCTTTTAATTGTTTTGTTTAAAAGTAGACATTTCCAGCTTTTTATACGTTCTCAGGTCTGTGAGACCAGTATCTTAAACGCTGAGTTTCGGTTAATTTATGACAAGCTGCCTCCAGGTCACGCGCCGGCGCCTCCGTGTCCTGATTATATTGTCTATATTATATTGTCTACTATATTTGCTTCTTATTTATTAATCCAGGCAAATTTGTTGATGAAACAATGATTAAAATGAAGATACAATTTATACAAAACGAAATTTTCAAGCAAAAATAACATTCGAAGATCGCTGGGTATTATTTGATTATTATTCGAAAATCACACCCCTCCACCACATGCATGCACACATGCATATGCTACACACCAGAGCATGTGAGTAAAGCGGAGCGGTGTGACGCTTAAATATAAGTTAAAAAACTTAAACATACGTTTCATATTTATGTTTAAATAATATAATGTTATTTTTTTTTTTTTCATCTATGTTGATTATATGAAAAGGGAACCGCATGAGATGAGTAGGATCATAAGATGCCCAATATATCAGAAAACAATTGGAATGGGTCAGACATGATTTTGATCACTTATTAAGTTTTGTTTTGTAGAAAGCCTTTCTTTAAAGTGAATTTCGTTTTGTATAAATTGTATCTTCATTTTAATCAATGTTTCATCAACAAATTGCCTGGATTAATAAACAAGAAGCAAATATAGTAGACAATATAATACGACACAGAGCGTATAAGATACTTGTCTCACAGACCTGAGAAAGCTTGAAATGTCTACTTTTAAACAAAACAATTAAAAACTAAAATAAATTGGCTACTCTCTGCTTATGTAGGCTAATTCATATGAAGTGTGCTGTTCACTACTGTGAAGATGGCGAGTCTGCATCGTCAACTTTATCTTTGCAGCCACTGACATAGAAAACACTAGTTTATTAATAAACAATTCAAATGTTTCATGCATAAGCATTACTTTTTCCGGTTCTTTGTGGCAAGCTTTAGTTCAGGTGTTGTGTGATATCTCTGCGCCCTCTGAAGCAGTGCTTTGCCTGTGCTTCCCCCTCATATAGTCCCAAATCAAAGCTATTTGTACTCGTTGTGAATAAGCAGGCCACAAGAAGTAATTAGTTGTTTTTTTTTAACTTTTACTCAGGACATGTTACCTGACAACATAGGATTCCAATTATTATGCTAAGCTAAGCTAGGCGAAATAATATATAAAATAATATTTTTTTACCTTCATTTTACCAGGAAATTCCCATAAAAAATAAAAAGTAAAAATAATATGTAGGCCTATATTGATATAAAATTTAAATTAAATTGTCAAGTTATTGTGTGATTACTAAAATAGTCTAGTGACGCTCGGCCGTGACGTTCAAGTTCAGTGCTGTTAGAACCACAACATGAATCGGTGGATAGCAACAGGTTCTTCATCAGGGCTCTCAAGTGTCACACATTGAGCGTGACAGTCACTCATTTCGGTCTTTTGTCATGCACTCCCGCCACACATTGTATTTCTCAGGAATCAAGCGCGTCTCCCCTGGTGTTGTTAGTCGAGCTACACAATAACCAATCAGAAAATAGCACGATTGTATCTGGGTAAGATTTAACGCAACAACCAATGAATTTTTTTTTTTTAATTGTCACAAAACAACCCCATCTACATCTGAGTGTTGTTTGTTGTGAGGACATGATTAGAAAGTTAGAGTGCAACAGACCTACATGGATGGGATGGAATCTGGGGAGGTAATTGTTGAGGTTGTTAAGATCCGAGGTGGAGCAAAGCAGCGGCATGGTCAGTGTGTCTATTGTCTATGTCTATTGTTTCCAATAGATTTACAGTGACATTAATTGGTATTCTGTCATGTTATTATTAAAGACGTATTGATTGGTTAACTGGTGACATATTGTATTTATACCAACCATGCTCACAATCATGAGCAGCTGTGTATTCAGTTAATATTAGAGTAGCCTATTCATAATATTTGAATAACGCATTTCCTACCAATATGACACAATGTCATCGCCTATAATGGATTACGGTCTCTCCTCATTTACCGACTAAGATGTCTTTCATAATTATGTATATAAGTGCATATCCATACTATATTCATTCACTGGTGCATTTTTTTCCTGATGAGTAGTAGAGGCCAGCAACTTCAAATATCCATTCTTCCTTTGGCTCTTTATGAGTTTTCTCAATACTGAGATCAACAAGAGTAATCTTGCTTTCCAAGATACTATACCATCCACAGTTCTCTGTAAATAACAAAAGTAATGCAAATTTTGAATTTATACAATGTTTAATCCCCTTTACACAGGAGAGAAAAAGAATGGATGCTGAGCTGAGAGGATTTTTAATTCAGCGGGAAATTGATGAGGAATTTATCCAGAAGCTGGAAAATGAAAAGGTAAGCTAAGCCATTTTACATATGAATCTGCCTCATTTCTGTGTTATTATTCTTAAAGGAGAACTTTGGTATTATTAAACTTAGGGCCTGTACTACAAAGCGAGGTAACTGGCTTATCCAGGTAATTTCAGGAGTAACTTTGTGAAGTCTGGTGTAACTTCCCGATTAACCCGCACTACGAAAGGTGCATTGGTTTTACCCGAGGTATGCTGCTTTGGCAATTTACGCTGCATCTCTAAACTGCTCTGCGCAGGTTATATTCGTGGTTAACTCAAAGTTATCCTACGTACGTGCCCACTGCAGAACCCAGGTAAACATCAACCATGTCCAGGAGATCACCTCAGCCAGTGGCCATACAACTGGCTACATGTCTGCAACATAATGCTATTGGGCAACTGCATACAATCATAAAACATAGACACACATTGTCATATTGAAGACGGTGCACTAGCAAGAGCTAACTTGAATTGAAACCACATCGGCAGATGCAAGAGGCTAGCCCAGTTCACTGTAGATTTCGTGGCTGTGTGGGAGGAGTCAGGTTATGCTTTAAAAAAAATTAAAAATCATGTTTTGTCAAGCTTGTATAGAAGGATGCGCGCTGCCCACCTGAGAGTAGCGTCGTCAGACCTGTGTTCAGCAGCATATGGAGGCTGTCAAGCAATAACCTATTTGAAATGGGACAATTCACAAGACATGTATTGCAACAATGCATTCATTCTATATCAAATAGTATTATAATAGCCTGTTTTAACATCCAACTGTTGTAGTAGCCTACATATATTGAGAACTGTCCCCATAAATAATTGCACATGCATTTGAGTAGTGTTTTCATGGTACAATTTGTAAAATTTTCTTTTTGAATTGTTGAAATTTTATTCACCACCACATGATTACACACTTTCTGATGACAAAAAGGTGCTTAAATTGAAAATACAGAATTCAGAAAGATTTTACCACAAGGAATCTGGCAAAAAATGTAGTCAATTTTGAAAATGAAAATGTTCAATTTTATTTATATAGGGCCAAATCACAACAACAGTTATCTCAGCGCTTTTCATAAAAGAGCAGGTCTAGACCGTACTCTGATATTTACAGAAACCCAACAATTCCCACCAAGAGCAAGCACTAGGCGACAGAGGCAAGGAAAAACGTCCTTTTAAATTACAGAAACCTCAAGCAGAACCAAAAGCCTAAGACTACAGAACCTGAATGTTCCATAAAGTAATACATAGTGATTTAATTAATTATTAATTACAAACGTTGATCATATATAATGACAAATAAAACATTGTTAAAAAAATTAAAATGATAAAAATGTTTTACTATTTATAGGTCAATCTAAACATGCTCCCAATTGTTTTGTTTTTCCAGATTGATGCATCTGTAATCGCTGTAATGAATGATGGAGACCTGGCAAAGTACATCCCTAAAGCTGGAGATAGAATAGCTACTGTGGCCTTCTGTCGGAAAGCCAATGCATCACTTGACACAAAGAGCAGGAAAGAGGCTATCCTGACCAGGCTACGTCAGAGACTGTCTGGAGAAGCACCTGCACCTGTGAAAAAAAAAGCCAATGGCAGGAAATGCAAATGCCAAAAAAAAAGATAGACGGGTTGAGCTTGGATGGATGGACTTTAATGAAAAAGGCAAACGGTACAAACAAGTAAAGGCAATCAATGGGGGAGGAACGAGACACCTGCAAATCGACAAGGATAAAACAGTAGTGGAAATCAAAAAAGTAGCTGTAGACCTGTTTTTCCCAAATGGTTTTTCGAAAAAAAAGAAAAGGCTCTCAGATTATTCTACTGAAATTGAATCGTCTCAGGTACATGTCAACAGTTGGAGCACTGTGGATAACTTGTATGAAGAAAGCAAAGTAAAAACTCTTAGACTGTATCTTTGTACCAAAAGAGTAAATGTGGAGTTGTCCTCTGGGGAAGAGGAAGCAGAGATGCATTTAACTTCAACCCCAACTGTTGATCTCACAGGACATGAGCCACATGCTTCAACTGAGGTACAAGATATGGATGACATAGTTCATCAAGAGATCGACCTCGAGATTGTAATTGGTGCTGTGGCAACTGAAGATGTGCAGTTGGATGACACTGTGCCATGGAATGACCAGTCACCACAGAGATTGGTTGAACCTCAATCTGTTCCTTGGCCTGACCAGCCACTGCAGAGCCCAGGCGAACCTCAACCAGCTCCTTCAAATGAACAGCCACCGCAGGGATTTGGCAGCCCTGTTGCAGAGCCATGGAATGACCAGACACTGGGTGAACGTGC
Organism: Tiaroga cobitis; assembly: GCA_030578255.1. Taxonomy (NCBI): domain Eukaryota; kingdom Metazoa; phylum Chordata; class Actinopteri; order Cypriniformes; family Leuciscidae; genus Tiaroga; species Tiaroga cobitis. The sequence goes on along the minus strand of CM060608.1, from coordinate 45,402,693 downwards.
TCCGGTTACACTGATTATTAGGCGAGGGCATTGTCTCACTGACCTAATCAAAGCCTTCACAAGCCCAGATATTTTAAGCGCCGATGTGTTTATTAAGATGCGCCTACCTAATGGAAAACTTGAAGAAGGGGAGGGAAGTGGTGTGACCCGGGACCGCTTCACAGAGTTTTGGACCGACTTTTATGAAAGGTGCACCATGGGCGGGGATGTGAAAGTACCCTTTATTAGGCATGATTATCAGTGTGAAGAGTGGCAGGCTATTGCTAGAATCTTGGTAGTAGGGTGGAAGATTGCCCGCTATTTCCCAGTAAAACTGGCGACACCATTCCTTGAAGAGGTACTGTACTCCACAACCTTCAGCAGCTTAAAGGGCACCTTCTTGCAGTACGTGTCTGAACAGGAGAGAGAGGTCCTTCAAAAGGCTTTGGAAGACTTTGACTCTATTGACAGTGATTCACTATTTGATGCTCTTGAGCCACACGAGTGCCAGCAGGTTCCTACAAAGGACAATCTGATCCCACTGCTCTCACAGATGGGACACAAATCTCTCATACAGGCACCAATGTATGTAATCGAGTGTTGGCGTCCTATTGTGGTGCACTTAGCAAGGGTGTTGCCACCAGATGCTCTGCATCATGTCATAGAGCAGAAGACCCCAACTGGGAAAGCTGTAAAGGACCTCCTGCAGTTTCCAGATGTGATGACTGCACCCGAAAAAGCAGTTGCCCGCTACCTGAAGAGATATGTAGGTGAAGTTGATCTGAGAACCCTTCAGCTTTTCCTCCGCTTCTGCACTGGTTCAAATTCGATGGAAAAAACAATTAAGATAGAGTTCATTGAAACCTCAGACTTCGAGCGAAGACCACAATCACATACATGTGGCAGCCTTTTAAAGCTACCTGTAGGATACAACAATTATCCAGACCTCCGTAGTGATTTCAATACTATACTCGCAAGTTCAGTATGGGTAATGGATATCATCTAGGCCAGAAGGGTGAGTGCCAATAGGTAGCACCCACAATTTCTGGAAATAGTCGGGGAGCCAAAGTCTCAAAAGCTCAATAAAATGGGTTGAACCTGACATGGTCTGTCATACTTTTTATTTGTGTTTTTTCTGTTAACTTTGACCCTAAGAACCAATAATTGGAGGGTCTGCTCTGCCGGAAATATCGCGAAAAAAAATTGTGGCCATTTTAGTGTATGCACCCTTTATTTTTTATCAGAAAAATGTGAACAATGATTTTTTCCATCAAATCCTTAGTGGGTTGGGTAGGCTGTCAATAAATGCATTCCAGATACACAGAACACATGTGCTGACAACACCCACTGAAAAAATAACTCTTAAAACACATTTCTACATGATTTTGCATCAATTTAATGCAAAAAATTAGGCGTTTTCTCACTTTTTTCCAATATTTTCATCTGTACTTCATTGGCAATCAACTATTCCCCTAAGTTATGACATCAGTCAATATGCCATTCTTTTCACCAAACACTATACTCATTCCACAGAAAAAAATGATAAAAATCCAACCAAAATCAATGGATCTGTGATGATTTCACTACTAGTTGGCGATAAACAGCCTCAGAACTTCAATAGAATTTTAGACTACTCAAAATTCCTAAAAACATGCTGGATATTTAGCATCATGGCACACTTACACACACACACACACACACATGATCTTAGTAATTTTAATGAGTTTGGAACAACCAACCAACGGTTACCAACGGACTTCGAAGCTGCTCATCATTGTCTGTGGTAAGTGACAGTGACTTTAGTGAATACCGGTAGGTCTGCCCCAGCGTTTTGGGAAAAGAATGGTAATATGGATATTGTAATGGTAATTAACTGAAAGGACCACGCCAGTCTTCAAACAAGTATATTTCTGATGATTCTCATCCCAAACGTATCCCTGTAGCAGCAGCATTCATTTTCTACTAGTTTACTTAGCTAGCTTTAGCCGTTTTAGCTCATTTCGGTGGTTTCTTTAAACGGCCATAACTCCTCACAGGTATGGAGTAGAGACTTACTTTTTTCTTTTTTTTTAAAAAAATGCTCAGTATCTTATGCTCTAAGAGAGGTATGTGTCCTTTATGTCCATTTTGCTTCGACCGGAAGTTGAGAAATTGTGAATAAATGCTGCTACAGGGATATGTTTGGAGCGAGGAATCATTGGAAATACACTTGTATGAAGGCTGGTGTGGTCCTTGAAGTATTTTTTATGTCAGACAGATAGTAGGCTAGTAAGGATAACTAAAGGCTACACTAAATGTTAGCTGCCATTAGCAATTAGCTACATGGCTAGTTGTTACGTTCAGGTTTAGAAAAGTTTTAGCTAGATAGCTTGTGGCATGAATGGCCACAAAAAAAAACCCGATATATAGCTATATTGGATATCAGACTGTACACAATACTGAACTATACAAATGTTCTGTAATATGTAAACATACTATATATTATGCATAGTTTGTTTTTGTATATAGTACTGTACAGTATATAGAGAGTGATTTGTCAAAAGCTAGTTAGCTAGTGGTGTCAAACATTTAGATTTCTTTCACCCGAATGCACAATATTTCCCATTGGCCGATTTGGTTCTGATCTTATTGGGTTTGCTGTGGAGGAATAGTTAATGAGAAGAGAAGGCAGCAGAGGATTGGAAAGGACTGTAAAGAGGAGTGGAGTGGAGGATTGAACAGAAGAGAAGAGTGGAATAAGGAGAGAAGAGTGAAGAGGACAGGGGTGGACTGAACAAGAGAGAAGAATAGTGGATGAAAAAAGAGTGAATTGATCAGATGTGGTTTGTTGGTGACTTGGGGAAGAAGGGACCATAGTTAATCACAGTTGCAGGGATGGTATCTGGGATGAGAAATGCTTGGAAGGAACTCCATGTTGGAGCAGCGCAACTTGGTTTCAGGTCCTTCAATAGTACAGTAGGGCAGCTATGCACCAAATGCCAGAGGATGCTCAGGTGGTCTAGAGGTTCTGCGAGACACACAGGAAGCTTAGGCTCTGTTTCAACTCCAACCAGGGAGCAACTCTTTTGACGATCTTTTAGACTGAGGTGGCTTCCCTTGGTTTGAAAAGGCTGAGAAGATTCCAGGGCTGGTTGGCGGGTTTTCAGTAGAGGTTAACTAACCGTTGGTGTTGGTAATCTTGTTTCTTGTACTGGCATATGACGTGTTGTTCCATGCAGTGTTCGTCCATCCTTTGTGTACTCTGGGAAGTGAAGGTTATCAAATGCAAACTGTGAATCATCCAACCATCAGGTTCGTTGGTATGAAGGCACCATCCCTAGTTGTCTGCTCTTCAACTGCCATTGCCATTGTTGTAATATATCTCTGTGCTTCTTTGTAGCTGATGATGTTCCCAAATCTATTTAGGAGTGACACAGTCGACTTGCTTCTGGTTTCCTTAATGGCTGTCCCAACGTGTTTCGGTAGTTGGGATCTTGGCAACTGCTTGGCAGACATCCTGGGCAAGGTTGAGAACTTGTTCTTGCTGCTTAGGACTGACTTTCACCCGGCCGTCCTCACCTAACTCTGGAGATGCATCTGTTATCATCCATGCCAGGTGGTTAAACAAGTTAGAGCTCACTCTTCGGGATACCTCCAGGTATGATATCTCTAGCTGCGGTGACGGGTCTTCAGTCATACTTCCAGGCATCTGGTGACTTTCTCTGGCTTGAGCTGTTCTGGCTTCTCTTGCTTCCTTCAGGGCCTGCTTACGTTGGTCCTGGAGCTCCTTCCGTATTGTAGGAAGAGACTATGGTGTCATCTGGTGTCAACTCATCATCACTTTCTTCTTCATACTCTGCCTCTTCAGTTTTCTCCTTAAGTTCCTTCAACTTTGAGAGCATGCAGCCAACATTAATTTCTGCTGAGCAAATCAGGGTAGAACATACTTTCTGTGGCACAACCATTATTTTACAATTGCCACCTACTTCATAGTGCCTTCTAAGGTGGGCAATCAAGGACTGACATCTGTATGAGGTAACATTGTGAACTCCATGACTTTCCAAGTATTTACGGAATTCATCCCTCAAAGCTGTAACGAAGAATATGGCATTCAGGTCTGGACGCGGGTGCCATAGGGTGCCCCGTCTCTGAGAGAGCAGGTCCTCTCTCAGAGTAAAGGCCAGGGAGGGGCTGTCGCGAGGAGCACCAGTTCCGGGAACCAGGTCCGGTTGGGCCAATACGGCGCAACTAACAAGACCTGCTCCTCGTCCTCCCTGACCTTGCACAAGGTCTGTGCAAGAAGGCTCACTGGGGGAAACGCATACTTGCGCAGGCCTGGGGGCCAGCTGTGTGCCAGAGCATCCGTGCCGAGGGTCCCCTCGGTCAGGGAATAGAACAACTGGCAGTGAGACGTGTCCGGGGCAGCAAACAGATCTACCTGTGCGGTCCACGCTGAGGCCTGGATGGTGGCTGCTGCTAGGGCTTCGCGGGAGCGGAGGATTCCACAGGAGGTCGACCTCAGTGACGAGCGGATGGAGGGTCTGCGGCCGGCGGACGGGTGGGGCAAAGCTCTCGACCGCGTCGCCGAATAATCCAACCTGGGACAGAGGGGCATCCAGGAACCGATTCTTATCGGTGTCCCTCATATCGGCCAGGTTGAGCCAAAGGTGGCGCTCCTGGACCACCAAGGTGGACATCCCCTGACCAACGGAACGTGCGGTTTCCTTCGAAGGGGGCAACACAGCCGAATCCTCATCTCCAGAGGACTGAAGCTCCTCCTCCAATGCTGTGATCGACATCTGATCGTCAGGCGGAGCCCCAAAGGACACGGCTGGTCGTCCATGAGAAGGACCAGCGCGTTCCTTTGGGGGCTCCAATGGCGGCAGCGTTTGTGAGGTGTGAGGGACCCAAGGAGATTGCCTCGGCGGGGAAGCCCTCATATCAATCCTCAGATCACCCTCAGATCACCCTGACCATGCACAGAAGTAGGTTTATTCTGAGGTCCAAAATAAATGCTAGATCGGGGCATAGGCGAGGGGACTGCACCTCCCTTGAGGTAAGCAAGTCTCGATCTCAGCACTGTCATAGTCATATTCTCGCAATGGGAACATGAACTATTCACAAAAGCTGCCTCAGCGTGCTGAATGCCCAAACACGAGAAGCAACTATTGTGGCCGTCTGCTGGCGCCAGGGAATGACCGCATTCAGAAACACATGAACGGAAAGACATCCTGAAAAGGACGCAGGGTCACGCTTGTGTTGCTCTTTTAGTGAAAACAAAAAACAGAAATAGAAACTCTTTCCATGCTGAAGCACCCAGGGATAGCCGCGGTATAATCGGGGTACACACTCAAAGAGGAACGCCTACCGAGACCAACACACACACACACACACACACACACACACAAGCAATGCTGTGAAAACAGCAGTTGTGAGCTGTAAAATGCTCGAGGCCACCGCTGATCGCACAGTCACACCAGCACTGGATTCAGAGTTTTGCTTTTCTGGAGTCTTCAATGTTGCAGCAGTCTGCAGAACTCAGAGTCAAACGAAAGCTCGGCTCCGAAGTGAAAGACAATGTGTGCGTGCGCCCACTTCCTGTTTATACCTGCGCTGCGGGGCGGGGCGCGTGCCGCGTTTCACGCACGCCAACGTTCATTGGCTCGTTTTGTAGACACTCGAAGTTGATAGGGCTCCCTGAAGTGATCCCAATTACGTCGTCACGTCGATGTTACGTCGCACGTGAGCGACTGAAAGGGAACTGAAATTTTATTAGTAGGTACTAAATCAAAACTGCGTAATTGTGGAAGTTTTACACTTACTATCGCCAACTCTGTTATCTTTCCTTCTTCTCAGGTCAAGAGTCTGGGTGTCATCCTTGATAGTACTCTGTCTTTCAAGGCTCATGTAAATAATACTACACGGTCCGCATACTACTATATGCGAAATATTAATCGTCTTCGACCATCTCTTTCTGCTAATGGTACTGCTGTCCTCATGCATGCATTAGTTACCTCTCGAATTGACTACTGTAACTTTCTGCTCAGTGGTGTTTCACAGAAACTTATTCATAAACTTCAGATGGTTCAGAATTCAGCAGCTCGGATCATTACACGAACACTGTTGAATGAGCATATTACTCCAGTTTTAGGGCACCTTCATTGGCTTCCAATCAGATATCGTATTTAATTCAAAATTTTACTTTTTACTAATAAGGCTCTTCATAATCTAGCACCTTCATATTTGAGTGAACTTCTTCATGTGTATGTACTTACCCGATCCATCAGGTCTTCTGTTTCTGTGACTCTTGTTGTACCATCTGTGCGTTTGACTACCATGGGAAGTATAGCCTTTAGTTGCATTGCTCCGGCAATTTGGAATACTTTACCTCAAGATATACGTAATAGTCTTTCAATTTTTAAATCACGTCTTAAAACTCATTTTTTTAGATTAGCCTATCCTGATTGATTTTAGTTATGTTATTGGGTAATTGATTTTACAAATCACTTTTACTTTTTTTGTTTGTATTGTTTACTGTGTTGTTGTTTTCCTCTATATAATTATGTATTTTATTATTGTAAGGTGTCCTTGAGTGTCTTGAAAGGCGCCCACAAATAAAATGAATTATTATTATTACTACTAGCTAACTAACTTTTGACAAATCACTCACTCTTTATACTGTACATACAAAAACAAACTATGCATAATATATAGTATGTTTACATATTACAGAACATTTGTATTGTTGTGTTACAGTCTGATATCCAATATTTATCGGGGTTTTTTTTGTGTGTGTGGCCATTCATGCCACAAGCTAACTAGCTAAAACTTTTCTAAACCTGAACGTAACAACTAGCCATGTAGCTAATTGCTAACGGCAGCTAACATTTAGTGTAGCCTTTAGTTATCCTTACTAGCCTACTATCTGTCTGACATGAAAAACACCTCAAGGACCACACCAGCCTTCATACAAGTGTATTTCCAATGATTCCTCGCTCCAAACATATCCCTGTAGCAGCATTTATTCACAATTTCTCAACTTCCGGTCGAAGCAAAATGGACATAAAGGACACATACCTCTCTTAGAGCATAAGATTCTGAGCATTTAAAAAAAAAAAAGAAAAAAGTAAGTCTGTGAGAGGAACCTGTGAGGAGTTATGGCCGTTTAAAGAAACCACCCAAATGAGCTAAAACGGCTAAAGCTAGCTAAGTAAACTAGTAGAAAATGAATGCTGCTGCTACAGGGATACGTTTGGGATGAGAATCATCAGAAATATACTTGTTTGAAGACTGGCGTGGTCCTTTCAGTTAATTACCATTACAATATCCATGTTACCATTCTTTTCCCAAAACGCTGGGGCAGACCTACCGGTATTCACTAAAGTCACTGTCACTTACCACAGACAATGATGAGCAGCTTCGAAGTCCGTTGGTAACCGTTGGTTGGTTGTTCCAAACTCATTAAAATTACTAAGATCATGTGTGTGTGTGTGTGTGTAAGTGTGCCATGATGCTAAATATCCAGCATGTTTTTAGGAATTTTGAGTAGTCTAAAATTCTATTGAAGTTCTGAGGCTGTTTATCGCCAACTAGTAGTGAAATCATCACAGATCCATTGATTTTGGTTGGATTTTTATCATTTTTTTCTGTGGAATGAGTATAGTGTTTGGTGAAAAGAATGGCATATTGACTGATGTCATAACTTAGGGGAATAGTTGATTGCCAATGAAGTACAGATGAAAATATTGGAAAAAAGTGAGAAAACGCCTAATTTTTTGCATTAAATTGATGCAAAATCATGTAGAAATGTGTTTTAAGAGTTATTTTTTCAGTGGATGTTGTCAGCACATGTGTTCTGTGTATCTGGAATGCATTTATTGACAGCCTACCCAACCCACTAAGGATTTGATGGAAAAAATCATTTTTCACATTTTTCTGATAAAAAAAAAAGGGTGCATACGCTAAAATGGCCACAATTTTTTTCCGCGATATATCCGGTAGAGCAGACCCTCCAATCATTGGTAACACAAATAAAAAGTATGACAGACCATGTCAGGTTCAACCCATTTTTGAGACTTTGGCTCCCCGACTAAAAGAACATATCAAAGATAATGTTTAAGTTGCCAAAGGCATGATTTCAGCATTTAACTTTTTGTTCTGATTAATTAACACAAGCTCTCTTTGACATTGGATTGTCTTTAAAATGTGCACCCTGATTCAGTTAAAGCTAGCAGCTATTTTTTTTTTACATCCAGTGAATTTGCATTCACAGAATGATATTTGATTGTGACTGAGTGCATGTTTACAGAATAATTTAACATGTTCACATCTTTATAGTACACATAGTGTATATACACAAGTGATTTAATATTGATATGCTGTTTAAAGTACAAAAGGCATTACATAAGCATGTATTGTTTCCTTAGAAATTTGTAGGACAAATTCCTCACATTGTAACTAGAAACTGCATGGGATATGCAATAGCTCAGAATTTATCTTTTTTTTTGTTTGGACTATGATAGCATAAAGTAGATAATTTGCAGATACACAGAACACCAATTATAATGTTCTATAAGCATAAAACAAACAACTACCAGAAAGTCAATGTTTTAATTCAATATAGTTAAGTAGTTTAACTTCAAATAGATGTGCCTTAAAAGTGGTATTGCTTTCCTCTTAAGATAAGGGGTTGTACATCAACCACATTGTTTTTCAGCATTTGTGCAATAGAAGTTCCACATGTTTTAAAAGAAATAAGTATCCTTGAAAAGTTCAAGTAACCTATACCCTATGGTGCATAGTTCGAGATTTGCGTATTATGTTTTACTTTAATTATTAGTTATTTAGTTAAATTAGTCTTTAGATTTACTGAAAATACTTGCACTCCATGACCTGACTGATAGTAAAATATAATGCGCTCTCTTATAATTGTGTATTTTTTTTTTTTTTTTTTTTTTTTTTGCCTTTTGTTTATATAGAAAGAAGGTGTTATTTGTTTATTGCTCCTTTTTCAGTAGACTGTTCTGGTCTGTTTAACATGAGTGTATTGTGAGATATTAATGTAACCCAGGGTTAAGAAATTAACAGGACATTAGGAGGGAATAGAACCAAATTGAGATTTCAGGTACAGATAAAAAAATGGAGATTGGGGGGTGGGTTCAATATGTGCTCTCACGTGCAGGAGGTAATTTTCCGCTAATATTTACCGACCTGAAGGGGAGTGGATAACTATACTGGGAAATATGTGTAGTTTTTTCCCACATTTCATATATACTTAATCTGTGATTGGAAACTATAAAAAAATGTGTCTGTAATGTGACTTCAGAAGAGGGATTAGCACCCAGCCCTTTATTATATTTGAATTGCAGAAAGGTTATAAAGACATCTGTTAACTCCAGTTCTGAGTGTCTGTTGTATAATCGCTGACATTCATGTTAGACTGTTCAAATAAGATAAATACATTTCAAAACAAGATTTTTGCATTTGTGTGGTTGCTTTTTCAATGATGTAACATAGTTGCATAGACATAGACAAGACTCCGCTAACTGATTCATTGTAAGTTAAGCAGTGCGTATTGTTATACCCCATCCATACACCCGGAACCCCTCTAATGCTCTAAAACCTACTCAGTATACACAAAGAGAAGGACCACACACAGTTCTTAAAAAATAAACATGATGGACTGAGTGACTTCAATGACATATTTATTCAATTTATTTCACACATTTAATATACAGATTCAGTTACCGTTTGGCTTACTTACCTACACCTCCTTCTCAGCTGCAGGTGGAGATTTGAGCTACATGAAGTTAAACTGATGACTGTTTAAAATCCCTGTAATGTTCACTCAAAAAGAGATTCCGGTAAAACAGGAAAACATCCCTCAACAACAGGATCTGGAAAGATGGCCTTATTTGAGACAAGTTACCCTTCCTCATCTCAATGCAGAAGTAGGCCTACTGATTGGCGCTAATGTGCACAAGGCAATAGAACCATGGCAAATAATAAGCAGTGAAGGAAATGGACCTTATGCTCTTAGGACGGCCTTAGGATGGATAGTGAATGGGCCTTTACGAACAGAAATGAGCACCGAATCTGACCAGGTCAGAACTCCAAGTTTCACAGTGAACAGGATTGCAGTGGTGGACATTGAAACGCTGTTGGTAGAGCAGTTCAATGCAGACTTCCCTGAACGTAATTATAGTGACAAAGATGAGATGTCCCAAGAAGACCTAAAATTCATGCAGTGCGTTGAGCAGTCGATACAGTATAAAGATGGACATTACTGTATTGAATTACCCTTTAAGAATAATCCTGATAAGCTGCCCAACAACAGATGCATAGCAGAACAAAGAGCCATCAGTCTCAAAAGAAAGCTCAGCAGGAACTCAGAGTTTCACAAAGACTATAAAGCTTTCATGTCAGACATAATTGACAAAGGCTATGCTAAAAAAGTGCCTTTAGAACAACTGGAACGCAAGGACAGGGTGTGGTATATTCCACACCATGGGATATATCACCCAAAAAAGAGCAAAATCAGAGTTGTTTTTGACTGCACTGCGACCTACCAGGGTTTCTCACTAAATAATCAACTGTTGCAGGGACCTGACCTGACCAATACTCTCATTGGTGTGCTAAATCGATTCAGACAAGAGCCAATTGCTGTCATGGCCGACATTGAATCAATGTTTTACCAAGTTAGAGTCCCAGATTATAATTCAGATCTTTTGCGATTTTTGTGGTGGCCTGAGGGAGATCTAGGTAAGCCCACAGAGGAATACAGGATGACAGTACACCTGTTCGGGGCAACCTCGTCTCCCAGTTGTGCATGCTTCGCTTTGCGAAAGGCTGCAATAGATGGAAAAACAGAGGAAACAGCTGAAGCTGCCAATACTATTCAGCAAAACTTTTACATGGACGATTGCTTAAAATCTGTCGTCTCTGAGGAGGCAGCAATCAAACTATCACGAAGTCTGATATCTGTGTGCTCTAAAGGTGGATTCAAGTTGACTAAATGGGTGAGCAATAGCAGAGAAGTGCTGTTATCATTTCCAGAAAAGGAAAGATCTAAAGAGATAAAGGACTTAGATTTCAACAAAAGCAATCTACCAATTGAAAGAGCTCTTGGAGTACGGTGGTGCACAGAATCAGATACATTCAGATTCTCCATCAACTTACAGGAGAAACCTGCTACGAGAAGAGGAATGCTTTCAGTAGTGAATTCCATTTACGATCCTCTTGGTCTTGTAGCACCCTGCATTCTTCCAGCGAAACTCATTTTGAGACAACTGTGTAAAGACAAATTAGGCTGGGATCAGAACATGCCGGAAAATCAAGCACAAAAATGGTTCATGTGGCAAAAGGACATAAAACAATTGTCAAACTTCAGTGTGAGTAGATGCTTCAAGCCAGACAATTTTGGAACTACTAAGTCTGCTCAATTACATCATTTCGCAGATGCAAGTGAAAATGGATATGGAACCGTTTCCTATCTAGTACTCACAAATGAACAAGGAGAAAAACACTGTTCATTCGTAATGGGTAAATCCAGAGTTGCACCTCTGAAGCAGATAACAATCCCTAGGATGGAGTTGACTGCAGCAGTTGTTGCAGCGAAAATGGACAGAATGTTAAAATACGAGCTTCAGTTACAACTCAAAGACTCTATGTTCTGGACTGATAGTCCCACCGTGCTGCAATGCATTGAGAATGAAGCCTCACGTTTTAAAACGTTTGTTGCCAATAGGGTTTCCTTCATCAGAGAAGCTTCTGAGCCCTCACAGTGGAGGTATGTCAACACCTTGCTAAACCCAGCAGACATGGCCTCTAGAGGCATCAAAGTGGAAAACTTCATGAAAAAGGAAAATTGGGTCAAAGGACCAGAATTCCTTTGCAAACATGAAAGTGAATGGCCTTGGCGACCAGATCAGGCAGGTGCAATGGAAGTGGAATTGAAAAAATCAGCTGTAGTAAATTGTGTCAGTGCTACAGGAAAAGCGAAACCTTTGGATAAACTGATTGAGTACTATTCAGAATGGTACAGATTGAAGAGAGCAATCGCTTGGATGTTGAGGCTGAAGGAAATACTCCAACACCTATCAAACAAGAGACGTGAAATTCAAGCTACCATAAGTCAAACTGAAAATAATCCAAACAGACAACAAGCACATTTGCAAACTCAAATGTTCAAGATGAAACAGACACTGACCAAAAAACCTCTTTCAGTAGAAGATGTGGAAAATGCAGAATTGAGTTTGATTCGTTACAGTCAAAGACAGACATTCCCTGACGAATTAAAATCTTTACAAAGCAGTAACCTAGTCAAAAGAAGTAGTCCACTGTACAAACTGGACCCACTGGTGCAAGATGGCATAATACGAGTAGGTGGTCGTTTAAATCAGTCCGCAATGCCAGAATCTGCGAAGCATCCAGCAATTCTTGATAAAAAGCAGCATGTAACGTCTTTGATTCTGAAGGATATACATAAAAACACAGGCCATAGTGGCAGAAATCAAATGCTTGCAAACCTGCGAAACAAATTTTGGGTTGCTGCTGCCAGTACAGTCATACGGAAGCTGATTTCTAAATGCACAGTGTGCAGAAGATTAAATGCCAAAGTCAACGAACAGAAAATGGCAGATCTGCCAAGAGATCGTGTGTTGCCAGATAATCCTCCCTTTACGCATACAGGAGTAGATTATTTTGGTCCTGTCTCAGTAAAACGAGGACGCAGCATGGTAAAGAGGTATGGAGTGTTGTTTACGTGTCTGAACATAAGAGCAGTTCATATTGAGGTGGCCAACAGTCTTGATACCTCATCATGCATAAACGCCATACGACGCTTCATCTGCAGAAGAGGGCAGGTGTCTACAATTCGATCGGACAATGGTACGAACTTCGTTGGTGCTGAAAGAGAGCTTAAATAACCTATTCAAGAATTAAATAATTCCAAAATAGCTGAAGTTCTTGTCCAAAAAGGAATCAAGTGGATCTTCAATACCCCAGCAGCATCGCATCAAGGAGGAGTGTGGGAAAGACAAATCCGCACAGTTCGAAAGATTTTGAATTCCATATTGAATCAACAGATGTTAGACGATGAGGGGCTTCACACAGTCTTGTGTGAAGTTGAAACCATTATAAACGACCGACCGATTACTAAAGCATCAGATGACCCAAATGACCTGGAGCCTCTGACTCCGAATCATCTGCTGCTCATGAAAAAACAACCAACCATGCCACCAGGAGTTTTTGTGAAAGAGGACTGTTATTCACGTAGAAGATGGAGGCAAATTCAATACATGGCAGACCTCTTTTGGTTCAGATGGACTAAGGAATATCTGCCGTTACTTCAAGAACGACAGAAGTGGCAGAAATTGAAAAGAAACATGGTACCTGGAGACATTGTTCTCATTGTGGATAATTCTGCTCCAAGAAATTCTTGGATTATGGGAAGAATTCTCAGGACCACACCAGATGCTTCTGGTACTGTCCACCGTGCTTGTGTTCAGACAAAAACTTGTAAGTTGGAAAGACCGATAACAAAACTTTGCTTATTGCAAGAAGCAGAAGAAGAATAAGACCTTCATAAAGACTGTGAATGGAAATTTCATTGAAAATTAGAATTTTCTAAAATAACTGTTTAAGAGAAAAGGAAGTATTGTTATTCAAATATTGAACAAGATAATTGTTATGCTTTCGGCATAGACAATTAGGGGCCGGAGTGTTAGAGCCATATGCACGTTAATCATTTGTAATATTTTTCCTTATATTAAGAGTGATTATGTTTTTTGATAAATGCATATTTTGTGTTATTTGTATGGTATCGCGAGATTTGACTAGTTTTACGTGCTACGTACGTGTGATTTTTGGAAGCAGGAAAAGAATGAAGAAAGGGTTGGGGCTAGACAGTCTTTTGACCGTGAAAAGGATCGAATTCATGTTATTGGAACGTGAATAAGTGTATAATCTTTTTTATTTTTTGTTTGTGTATTTGAGTTCTCTTAAAATGTAATCTGACAACGAAAAAGTAAAGTTTACAAGACAGTTTATGGATTCACGCGTCAAATCCTTTGTGCTACACCCTTGTAGAAATGGCGAAGAAAGAAAAACGGCTCAGATCGCCATTACAGATTGTTTGGATTTATTTACAACACACACACACACACACACACACTGCTTAGAATAAGTGAACACACCCATGCTAAAGTTGACTAAAAAGAGGAATAAAAAATCGTAATGCCTTAATTAAAAAAATGAGGAAAACTCCAACCTTTAGGGACATGAATAATGTCCTTGAATTCTTTGTGAATGAAAAATTTATCACAAATAATTAAATGTTGTTCTTTAAAATACAGGGTGCATACGTCTGGACACATCTATCACACACCCTTCACCATATAGACAAGGTTTTATTTCAGTTCAAAGTTAGAGTTGGAAAAATCTTGAAAAGAAAATGGTCTTTTCCATAAATGTCTTAGTTTGATCATACATATTTCAAAGTTGAGGATTCATTATTTTGATTTAGCTTGGATTGGAACAAACACTAGACTATAACATCTTAGTTGATTAGTTTATTGACAAAACATACTATATATTTAACATATGAGCAGAAACTCCTAACAAAGCTTATTTGATGTCAATTTTAGAGTAAAAGCTTTATACTCTATCCAAAACTAGTAAAAAAAATGTATTTTATTTCGTCTATAACAGTGCGTATCTGTGCGTTCATTCATTCATTCACACACACACACACACACACACACACACAGAAACATGATTCACATTTAAACAGTATGCTATTTTTCCGTTTACAGACACTAACGTTATTCTATATCGCGATTAGAACAAAGCACAAGCATAAAACACTTACACACTTCTCAGCTGAATCTGTTGCTCCTCCTCGTGGTGAAAATAAACCAGCACTTGTTCTGAGGTAGGTAAATGTCCCAGGATTGTTCCTCATAGCCGCTCAAGATGACAGTAGATTAATCTGACTAAAAAATATAGTGTGTTTTCAGAGTTTATGGGCGTTAACGCGTCTCAATGTGGTGCTTCACGTATTTGCGTTTGAATAGCGCGTGCTCTCCGTGGGCGTGTCACATTACCGGAGATAATGAGCTGAGAGAAAGATAACTAGAAAGGCTGACACGTCTCTCTTTTTATATAGATTACATAAACGGAGAATATTTATTTTAGTTTTGAATCGGATCATTTAAAAGTACAAACTCAAATGATTTAAAAGATATATTGCTCATGTCTGGGTGAATAGTATTTGCTGAGTTTTGTTGAAGATTAGAGACGTGCTCCAGGAAAAAAGTTCACGGTGACTGAGAGGCAGAACGCACACCCTGTTTATATTCTTTATTTTACAAAAGCACAATATTTTATTTCGATTGTATGTGGGCACATAAAAAAGTAGACATTTAACAGATTATTTTCTCATATTTCTTAACTCTATATGAACAGAAATGATGGTAGTACTTTAAGTCTATTGTTCTGCTATGTGAAAAAAAACGAGCAAAACGCGCCGGCGCGTTTCTGGTCCCCAGAGGGTTAAGAAAACATGTTCATTTAAGTCTGTTTATCTTTTTAATGTAGGCTAAATAATAGTGCTAATTACAGTGAAAATACAGTGTTTGTGATACAAAATAATGGTAAATGAATTAGTGACCCCCACAGATGCATGATTTTACTGCTTCCATGGGAGCTCAGACCTCCGTATGGGAGCTGAGCTCCCACTGGATTGAAATCCCTATCACAATCATACGGAAAAAGCATAAATTTTAAGGGGCTGTTAGGTTATGGAACGCTCTGTTTAACTTCAGCTACTAGTTGTCAGATCATCGTCGTCATTTTATATTACCTGAATGATTGCCATGAAGCAAAACTGGACAAGTGCTTTGTCCAGGAAGTCGCCGGAGAAGAGCCCTTCATCCTTGAGTTGTCCAAGTTGCTGGATCCAGTGTTCAATCCCTTCCTTTCTCATTTGTCCCCACCAGCTCTCTATCCACTGGTTTGCCGTGCTTGCTCCTGTTATATAGCTCCTCTCTCCTGCTCGGTCATCTTCATCATTTCGACGCAAATACTGTTGGATGTCTCTTACCACAGCATTCTCTGTACCCATGTCTGTGCGTAAAAGCCTTGGGTAACCGCCAGCCTGCTCTATTGCTTCAACAAAGTAGCTTCCAATAACTTTTGGATCGCTGCTTGTGTAGGCTGCTCTTAGCCATATAATCCTACGGGAATATCCGTCTATGCATCCATTAATGCATATACCATACGGCTTGAGTTTGTCGTAGGAATCTACATGCCATATGAAATTAGGCCCCTGTGAAAAATACTGCCTTCGTCTAAGACGTCGTCTCTGGCGAGCTTGAGAATTGACTGGGTCCAGCTGAGACAGAAGGATCCTTACGTCTTCTTTCCTGACACGGATGCCTCGCTCCAAACACTTCACATACATCCACCGGTATCCATGAAGTTTTCCAGGGCCTTCCAGTTGACTACATATAAAGTCGACAGCATCCTCTAAATTATCATATTGCCGACGATGTAATCCATAAACTTTCAATGTCTTCATTAACTGCCTTTTACTGACAATAATCCCTTGCAAAGCAAGTGTGTTCAGTATATCCTGGTAACACACCCCTAAATTAAAATACAACTTTATCAAATGATCTCTATCCATAGCTATTAGCCTACCAATAAGTGCCTTAAGTGGGTGGCAGCTTTACTGAAAGCTGCACTGAAAGCTACGGCACTGAATATTAAAACAGAGAATATTGCACAGTAGTATTGCACTACTTTTAATAAGAAAGGGTCCATGTGTCAGACACTTTACTATCTTGAGGTCACGAGATAGTATCTTGAGGCCACGAGATAGTATCTTGAGGCCACGAAATACTATCTTGAGGCCACGAGATACTATCTTGAGGCCACGAGATACTATCTTGAGGCCACGAGATAGTATCTTGAGGCCACGAGATACTATCTTGAGGCCACGAGATAGTATCTTGAGGCCACGAGATAGTATCTTGAGGCCACGAGATACTATCTTGAGGCCACGAGATAGAGATAGATACTTATCTTGAGGCCACGAGATAGTATCTTGAGGCCACGAGATAGTATCTTGAGGCCACGAGATAGTATCTTGAGGCCACGAGATACTATCTTGAGGCCACAAGATACTATCTTGAGGCCACGAGATACTATCTTGAGGCCACGAGATAGTATCTTGAGGCCACGAGATACTATCTTGAGGCCACGAGATAGAGATAGATACTTATCTTGAGGCCACGAGATACTATCTTGAGGCCACGAGATACTATCTTGAGGCCACGAGATAGTATCTTGAGGCCACAAGATAGTATCTTGAGGCCACGAGATAGAGATAGATACTTATCTTGAGGCCACGAGATAGTTATAATAATTTTTTTTGACAAAGTGGGACTAGGGGGGCTCCGTAGAAAATCATCCTGACTACTCATTCAGATAAGTCAATAAAGTCTTTTAGAATGTGTATGACGTGTTTTGGGTAAGAAAGCTTTATGCAAGAAGGCGTAAACCACTGTGAATCTCTCATTATTATGTAAGCTTTTCACACCTGAGGAAGACAAAGACCCCTCCCATAATGGCCCTATTAAGGTGCTATCAGGCCCTATTATTAGGAGCCTTGCACAAAGAATGAGGAGAGCCTTAAAAAAGAATAGCTTTTTGATTGTTATGATTTATTTACAACATAACATAATCCAAAGATACACAACAAATGACAAAAAAGCACATTATTGAACACTGATCTTTAGATCACACACACTCTGTTCAACAGAGACCTTTGTGACATTCCTGAAACATAGTACATACCTGTCCATGTTCCATTTACCATGTTCATGTACAGACTACAGAGACTCATGTGAATGTCAGCAGGACTCAGTGGCTCAGTGGTCCCTGTAAAAAAACAAAACAACAGCAAACAAAAAAACAACTGTGAATGCTGATATCAAGAGAAAGGCTGCACAATTTTGGGAATACATTTGAGATTTTTCTGGTTAAAATATCTTTTTACATTTTATAAAATACACACACACACATATATAATGAACACCACGTGTGTTGTGCAATGCATATAGCTAACGTGTAAGGCTGCATAAAATAATAACAATAGTCTATAGCAGGCGGCCTGGTAACACTACACTAGAGAAAAATTTATTGATATGTTACTTCAAATGTTTACAATCGTTATGACGTTCTGACGTAAACCATGAAACCTAATGTTGGGTGCGTTTTGCTTTTCAAACTCTGAGCGCGCGCAGAGAAAATTGACTGGATCGAGCAACTATGAAACATTATTGTTAACATATTATACATATCTAACGTTACGTTTGAGCAGATATCCACAAACACTGTATTTAACAGTAAACCCGGATCTAAACATTATAATATTCACCATAGTAGAGTAAACACTAGGCTACTAGCCTACTATATCATGCTGTGTTTTATTATCAAACATAAGAACAACCTTGTGTCGTACATGAATATAAATTTCGCATTGAAAGGTATGCCTGCCTGTCTATAGTTCATATTTCAACATGTTTCTGTCGATTTCATACATTTTAGTCTAGCAACAGCTTAACTGCAATTCAACAATAACACTAACTAATATTATTTATAATACATTTCTTACCTTACATCTTTCTTGTCTTCAAATCGCGATCTTCTTCTTCTTCTGAGGTAAGTTAAATCCAATGTAAAATCACAGCGTGTTTTCCAACCTCGGCGAAAAGCATTGGACTGATGAAGTTTGCTGCTTTATTTTTGAGGTAATGAGGGCGTTCCCGTTCCTTCACGTGGATATTTGCATATCAATCTCTTTTGCGCATGTGGGCGTGGTCGAATTAAAAATAATGAGCAAGCGTTTGAGAAACTGGAAATCTTGTTGGTTTTATACAAATTACTTAAACAGAGAATATTTGTTTTTGTTTTGAATCAGATAATTTAAAAGTACACACTTACATGTTTATAAAGATACATGGCTCATAAATGTGAGACGTGTATTCGCTGAGTTGTTTTAGTTTATAGACATGCTCAAGAAAAAAAAAGTTCACCGAGACGGAGAGACAGAACGCATACCCCGTTTATTTTCTTTATTTTACAAAAGCACAATGGTTTGTTTTTATTGTAAGTGGACACATACAAAAATCTCACAGATTCTTTTTTCATGTTTCTTTTTTCTGTATGACCATAAATGACGGAGTATTTTAAGTCTATGTTGCTGCTATGTGAAAAAAATCGAGCAAATCACGCCGGCATGATTGCCGACCCCAGGGGGTTAATGGCAAAGGTGTAAATTCACTCAATATAGCACAAACTGGGCTACCGTAATTTCTGAGCAACAATTATGAAACATGTTTGTATTTTTGAGAGAATATTGCTTATGCATGGTTATTGAAAAAACTAAAACTTAAAGTGTCTGAAATAAGGCCACAAAACACATACTAAATATGTGTCCACAAGACTTTTGACTAATGAGTGTTGTTGCCTAGAATTTTTGCTTCAAAATGATCTGAAAATCATCCTGCCTAATCATTTACACAAACACATACACTGATTTAAATTTTATTAGAGACCTTTTGTTTGGAAATGCAATATGCGTGGAGGCGTGTTTGCACCTGAGAAGACAAAGGCCGGATAATGTGTCGCATAATGAGCTGCATATTAATTAGCCCTTTAACACAGGTGTGTCACATGATCCCAAAGAATGCAAGGACAAAAGAAATTATCTATATAGCCTATACATATTTTACAATTAGAAATTGTAACCAATTACAAATAGGTTAAAATTACAACAACAATTACAATTTTAACAATATTTCAAGTGTATTTCTTTGTAAAAAGTATACATTTTATCATACGTATTAAAAAAAGGTAAGGATTCATTAGTTTGAATATTGGAACAAACACTATAATAACATCTTAGTTGATAATTCAATATACCTACTTTATTTTTGACAAAACATCATACTATAGTATATTTAACTATGAGCAGAAATTGGTGAACAAAAGCATACCTATTTAATGTGACAGTAGTCTTTTTTTACAGTCAAAACTTTATAATCTATCCAAAACTAATCACAAAATCGTGTCTAAACATTCATATTTAGTCTGTAATATATCGTGTATGATATATTAGTATATACATGTGAATTTGCAGCTTGTTGCTTATACAGACATTTTATTTCAACATATTTCAGTCTATTTTTACTCATCTTAGTAGGCTATAGCAATATAGTTTGTATGTGTTCATGTAAACATAACGTTTACTAATGTAGGTGCGAGAGTGAATGAACAAGGCACAGACACGCGCTGTATAACTGCAGTAAACAAAGCGCGCGCGCCTATGCCGTTCACTCAGCCTACACACAGACACGCAATTCATATTTAAACAGTCTTTTTACAGTCCGACACTATTCAATATCACGATTAGAACAAAGCACTAGAATAAATGACTTACTACATCAGCTGGATCCGTTGCTCCTCGAAATGAAACTATCAGCACTTCTGGTACATTTTCCAGGGTTAGATAGAATTATTCCTCACAGCGAAAGGATACGCTGTGTACACAGCTGTACAAGATACTTACTAAACACGATGTGTTTTAGAATCCAGCTGGTGGGCGTTGGCATGTTTGAACGGCTTGCCTTAGATCATTTGCGTTTGAATAGCGCGCGCTCTCCGTGGGCGTGGCACATTAACGCGTAATTAGGTATAATGAGCTGGAAAGAAAAATACTGACATCTCTCTCTTTTCATACAGATTACATAAGCTGAGAATATTTGTTTTTTTTTATATAAATTAATTCATTTAAAAGAAGAGAGTTCAAGCTTCATTATGGAAAAACACTTGTGCCTGTATGACAAGTATTCGCGGAATTAAAGTTAATCTTAGGACGCGTTTCAGAATGGACTTCACTGACAGAGAGAAGGCAGAACGCGCATCATGTTTGTTTTTCTTTATTTGGCGAAAAGCACAACACTTTGTTTTTATTGTGAGTATCCAGGATCTAATGATGTACAACACTTAATATGTAAGATCAAAATCAACAGAGTATTTTGAGTTTCTTTTGCACTGATAAGAAAAAAGCGACACTATTGCGCCGGCGCGGTAGCCGACCTCAGAGGGTTAAGGAATTACGATTTTTTATTCCTCTTTTTAGTCAACTTTAGCATGGGTGTGTTCACTTATTCTAAGCAGTGTGTGTGTGTGTGTGTTGTAAATGAATCCAAACATTCTAAAAGCCTGTTTTTTTTTAAATCTCCTCATTCTTTGTGCAAGGCTCCTTATAATGATAGGGGGCCTGATAGCACCTAATAGGGCCATTATGGGAGGGTCTTTGTCTTTCTCAGGTGTGAAATGCATACATATTAATGAGAGATCAAGCCTCCTCGCATAAAGCTTTCTCAAACAAAACACGTCATACACATTCTAAAAGACTTTATTGACTTATCTGAATGAGTAGTCAGGATGATTCTCACATACTTTTGGAGCAAATATTCTAGACTATGTGATACAAGTTTCAAAAGTCTTGTGAAGAAATAATCAATATGTGTTTTGTGGCCTTATTTCAGACACTTTAAGTTTTAGTTTTTTCAATAACCATGCATAAGCAATATTCTCTCAAAAATACAAACATGTACATAATTGTTGCTAAGATATTACGGTAGCCCAGTTTGTGCTATATTGAGTGAATTTACACCTTTGCCATTAACATGTTTATAAATAACTGAAAAAAGCACAAATGTCAGTGCATGTCAAAACATCCCAAGGGCCCCAAAACCCCTTGGTCCCCAGAGGGTTAAAAGCCACGGACAGCATCATATAAAAGATGCTGCTGAATAACAGTGGGGCACTGCTGTACACTCAGGGCCAGATGTACGTACATTTGCGAACGCAGCGTTAATAGCACCATGGCCAAGATGCAGAAAGCGCTTGATGTGAAACCGCAGTGTGCGTGTTATGTACCAAACCTGCAGTTCATTAGATAATCAGCGCCTGTCCCCACCCACTATAGCGTAAATTGCGCGTATTTAAACGTGCAATTGAATGGGCCTCCTCCTCTCACTGCTGATGCTATGACTGTTTGAAATGATCCTGATGCCAATAATTGTAATGTAGCGAGGAGTTTAACAACTGCTGGAATGGAATGTGAACGCTGAGTCGGAGATTCGATGTCATCTTTGATTTCTTCCAGTAACTGTAATATTGCATAGCTGCTTAATCTGTAACGCTTAATGATTTCGTTTTCACTCAACTGAAAAAGTGTGATTCTTGTGGCAAAAATCTTTTCAGCACGTCTCCTTAGCCTATGTCTTCGTCTTGCTCGGATTACTGCTGCCATTTCACCAGGAGGCATATGCCAGGAAACCCGCATCCTAAGTTACACCTGCTTAAGTTACCTGCGGAGAATTTTCAACGCAAAATAGAGGCGCGCTTTCACCGGCTTTTTCTGTACATAACGCGGAATACATAATTAGGCGCAGTTTACGCTTCCCTCCCATCTCTTTATGTGACACTCCCACATTCCCCTTGACCATCCCATGAATGCATATGCATGACACGAAAAGCGCATTTTGCCATTTTCAGTTCCCGCGACAGGCAGTCTTGCACTTTCATCTCGGTGCGTCCCGTTCGTACATACCTCGCCATGGTTTTACGCGCACTTTGCGAAACAAATACGCCTGAAGTGGGCGCAAAAGCGTTAGTACATCTGGCCCTCAATATTACTCACATGTGCAGAAATAGACGGCTTTAGTGATGAACTAAAGTGAAAAATTCTGGTTTCTGAATATAACATTAATTTATGATTGTGTTTTGCACTGTAAAAGGTAACATCTTAATGTTCCCCATACAGCTATGGTCATGATTTGTAGTGCAATGAATTTCTAATTGTTTATTGGCCACAGACAGAAGAGATTCAATGATTATGGTTGACAGGAAAAATTAATCTTCGATTATTCACTGTAGCTCAATCCTATTTTAAAATAATCAACAGTGACATATGACCCAGGCGATGACGAATGGAACCCAAATGAACTTTTCACAAACATCCCCCATCTTTCTCATTTTAGACGATCCACTAGACTAGTCCCTGAGTCCCTTTTTCTATTCCACATCCTACATCCCAATTCCAATCTGCTCTCTTCAAACTGTTTTCTTGCTTCAAATAATAAAGTACATGAGCTCAGCAATGGTGCACAAGGCTCTGTTTATTCTTGTGTGGTCCGACTGCTTTCAGTTACTGCATTTTGAGAGCAACCTCACGACTTGAATTCTTTGCACAATTTTCCTACTTGCAATTATCTCAGGCTTTTGATTAACATGGGCGCTCTAGACATACAGAAGTTCAGCTGTAATGATACTGAACTTTTGGGCTGCTTGAGTTTCCATCACTTTGTTACACTGGCGTCACTTTGTTTGGTCTCATTAGGAGAGGTTTGAAGTAGGTCATTGACTAACCATCTTCATCTGACATAAATGGCAGGTTGGTGAAAATAATACACAAACACATCGCTCAGATGGATTGATTATCATAGTGAGGTTTGCGTGCAAACGGTCTGGCGAGTGGCAGTGCATAAAATCGGCGCTTGTGCCGTGGGCGTGATTTGTGAATGCATTTGTATAATCATCCTCATGTGCGTGTTTGAAGGTATGCAAGCTCTCCTGCTTGTTTGTGTATGCTCATCGGTGGTGGTAAATGAGCACACACAAAGCTTTTGAGACAAACATGCACATACACATGCAATAAAAAGGTTCTCATTTGCTTGATCAATATGAATATCTAATCCCGTTGCTTGTGTTTCTCTGCCAAATAGTTGAACATGCTATTTACATCTGTCCCGTCAGCACTCAATCCATCTCATACATCAGATAGCCATCCAATCAGAGTTCTGTATGAGAAATGTGTCTCACACTCATCACGCTGATTGATTCACCATGTCCTGCTGGCCGAGGGGTTACTGGCAGAACTCAGGAAGGCCCTGTGGACCAGGTCAGAGGTCAGACTGATTATGAAAAGTCAGAAAAGCGGCATTTCTAGAGGTTGCCCACTAAGCAGGGGACCTCACAGAGGTCCTGTCAATAATAATATCCAACATTCGTGTTAACCCCAAAACCACCCTCCTCCTCTGCTCTTTCAATGGTATGCTTTTTTTCTCTTTTGTAATTGCTTGTAATTTGCTTGTTGACAGAATCCTCAGCTTGTCTGGCCTCTGACGCGGCTGTAACCGGAGCCCCCTGGAGGAGGAGGAGGATACATTTTTCACACACACACACACACACACACACACACGCACACACACGCACACACGCACACACACACACACACTCTCTCTCTCTTTCTCTCACACAAACTCTCACGCTCACACACAGACGCACATACACACCCTCACACAAACACACACTCTCACACCTGTTGCAAGAAATGAACAATCTCCATTCTTGAATGACTAAGCATGTTCCAAGTCACTTCTTAGATTTGCATAAGTGGCTTGCATTGGAAGATTCCTGAACAAACACTGATTATTATATACATATGCATTTATTGATTAACATTATTATTGTGATTGCATGACTTCTTGATGCATAGAATCTATTTGATTGCTTTGATTACACTGACCTCTTGCTGCATTTCCTTTGTATAATTCAGACCAAATAAAAAAAAATGTAAGAATTGGATATTTAATATCATCCTTACCATTCAGGACCTTGAGAAACATATGAGACAGATGTACCATTCACACTTGCTGACAAGAACATGGTATTTCACATTGAACATGACATGATTTTGTTTTGTTGCATTATGCGTTTCTATGCATTTCTTCACGAGTTCAAGTTCATATGTGTTCATATTTAGAACATAGACAACAATATGTGCAGATGGGGGAGGAAAGGTCGAAGCTCCAAAATACAATATATGGTGTACCACAAGGTTCAATTCTAGGACCAAAATTATTTATATTATACATAAATGATATTGTTAAAACTTCTGATTTGTTGAAATTTGTCATTTTTGCAGATGATACAAAATATATTCTGTGAAGGAGAGAATCTCCAACATTTGTTGAAGACTGTCTCTAAAGAGTTGGATAAGCTTAAATTGTGGTTTGATTTAAACAAATTATCTCTCAATATAAAGAAAACTAAATTTATGATCTTTGGGAAACATAGAATTCCCAAATATTTAACTATTGAAGTACTGTGTGGTAATTCCAGATTAGAAAGAGTCTATGAAAACTCCTTTTTAGGAGTAATAATTGATCATAAACTAAGCTGGAAACCTCAAGTCAATTATATTAGTTCTAAATTGGCAAAGATAAATGGTATATTTTGTAAAGTGAGACACATATTGAACCGAGATACAATGTATATTTTATACTGTGCGCTTTTTCTTCCTTATTTGCACTACTGTACAGAAGTGTGGGGCAATACCTATAAAACCACCCTTAGGACGATATGCACAATGCAGAAAAAGGCAATTAGAATAGTCTGCAATGTTGGTTATTATGTACATACAAATGATTTATTTTTAACATTGCAAACATTAAAATTTAAAGACATAGTGGATCTTAAGACTACACAAATTATGTGCAAAGCTAAAAACAAAGTACTTCCTAGTAATATTCAAAAATGGTTTAAGGAAAGAGATAGTAGATACAATTTAAGAAGGAGAGGAAATCTCTCTCAATCAATGGCACGCACCACACTCAAAAGCATGTGCATATCTGTCAATGGGGTGAGGCTGTGGAATGATTTACCTGTAATAATTAAGGAAAGCAATCATATTGTGCAATTTAAAAGAAGGTTTAAAATGTCTATATTAGAAAAGTATATGAATTAAGGTGGACTTGGGACATATGTCTCATTTCCTCTTCAAGAGGTTGATTTGAATTACCATACAGTCTGTTTCTAGCCATTTCATTAATATTTATTTTATTGTTGGTAGTACATTTTGTGTTTTTTTTATTATTTTTGTTTTTCTCTCTCATTTTATAATTGTATTGTGTGATTTATTTTTAGATAAATGTACTGCAAATGATTAAGTTTTTTTTCTCAAAAAGGATAAATTATGATATTTTGTAAAGAGAAAACAGTAGCCGTTTCAAAGCTAAATGTGTAAAAGGGGAAGGTAAATATAAGTTAGCTTCTTCCTTCTCCTTTTTTTTCTATATTTTTTCTTTTCTTTTGAACATGCTGAGATTTTGTACTTATTATTTTTTGTTAAAATATGGTCTGTTACTAATGATCATGTTCTGAAGAGGAAAAAGAAAAGAAAAGAAATAAATTATTCATTCACTCATTGATTCAATCGTGAAGCGGACATTTAAGATGCTTTTCAGATGTCTCACACAAGGCAGTGTGAAGCCAAGGAGAGCCCCTTCACCCACTGAGGTCTGTCCAGACAACCGCACCGCTGGAGGTGACAGGATTTATCAAGAAGGGACAATTTATCGCCCTGGGGAAGGTAGACTAACAACAGTAGACTTGCCCGAAGATCGAGCTAATTCATTCCAGCTCAGGGAGGTCGGTCAGACAGCTGTTTTGAAAGCTATACAGGACCTAAACACCACCTTCTCTAAAGATATTTTAGATACAGCTTTTCTTAAAAAAATATAGCAGCATTCTGGTCCAGCCTCTCACCAATATTGTTAATATTTCCATCAGATCTGGGCAATTCCCAGACGGGTGGAAAAATGCTCTGGTAACACCGATTTTCAAATCAGGAGACGACAAAATGTCTTGTAATTATAGACCTATCAGTCTGCTTCCAGCTTTGTCGAAAGTTTTAGAAAAGATTGTTTCCGAACAACTCATGCACTACCTTGAGACAAACCAATATCTGAGTCCTCTACAATTTGGATTCAGGAACAACCATTCCAAAGAATCCGCAATCTGTCTATTAACTGAAAAAATCAAACAATCACTTGACCAGGGAAATGTAGCTGGTGCTGTATTCCTAGATTTAAAAAAAGCATTCGACACAGTAAATCACAACATATTAATTTCAAAATTAAGCAAATTCAATTTATCCAAGAAATCATTATCCTGGTTTGAATCATATCTAAAGGGCCGTGAACAGTGTGTTGTGATTAATGGTGTGAGATCCACTTTTCTTAAAATTAAAACAGGCAATCCTCAGGGCACGGTCTTGGGACCCATACTCTTCAGTTTATATATTAATGACTTGCCGGATGTAGTATGTCCAGATATAGGTCTATTGATGTATGCAGATGACACAGTGGTGTATGCATCTGCTGACACCTGTATTTCTGTGGCTGACAAACTTAATGCTAATTTAGAAAGAATATCATCGTGGCTGGCCTCATCCCGTCTAACTTTAAATATATAAAAAAAAAACTCTGTCTGCTTTTCTATTCGAAAATTACCCCCAACAGAACTCTTGAACATAAAAATTAATGGTGAACTTATTGAACAAGTACCTGAAGTGAAGTATCTCGGAATAAATATAGATTATCAGTTGAATTTTAAAAGTCATATTAAGAAAATTTGTAAAACCATTAGGGCCAATTTGAGCTGTTTCATGCTGATAAGAAACTGTCTGACTCTTGACTGTGCTTTTACTTTTTTAAATTCTATGATTCTTTCACATATATCTTATGGCATAACCACATGGTCTCAAGCTCATCAGTCATCAGTCAAAACTATAGAGTGTCTTTACAACAGGGCCTTGAAAGTTTTGGATAAGAGGAGAATAAGGTACCATCACTGCCAAATTCAAAGTAAATATAAGATTTTGAGTTTTGTTAATTTTATTTCTTTGCACCTGGTTAAACTGGTCTTCAAATGTTTACATGATGCTGCTCCATTACCGCTTTGCAAAATAATAACAAGACAGCAAAGTACTAGACCGACCAGATCTGCTTTTAAAGTCAACTGTAACATCCCTTTCTGTAGAACATCATTTGCTCAGGCTGCTGTTTCAGTGAAAGGGGCAAAATTATAGAATTCTCTGCCAGATTATCTGAAATGTATCCCGACATTAGACATCTTCAAAAAACAAGCCAAATTGTGGTTAATTCAAGAACGTCTCGGTTACGGATGTAACCCTCGTTCCCTGAGTAGGATGACGACGAATGGGGGTTTCGCTTAGAAAGTCTATCGACTTCGAGTATACAAAAACGAGCCAATGGCAAAGAAATGCCATGGGTCTGCAGAATTTGCATGGCGCAACTCCGCCCCACCTTGTGGGTATAAAGGGAGGAAGCCGGCAGCAAAGCAGTATGTTTCTTCGCTGAGGAGCCAAGACTGAGCTCAGTCTTGAGCTCAAAACTTAAACTAACTTAAAGAATACACATATGACCCGAGGGATGCATATGGGGAATCACTGGGGTGTCCAGCCGCAGGTGGAATATTTCAACCCCAGGGGTGGCAATGTGGCTTGCCAAGGGAAAGACACATGCTCAGAGAGGCTTACAGTGGAAATACACATATGGGGGTAGCTCAGAGGAGGTACCATGCACACGGGAGGCACCTAGCCGACGCGCAGGCAACAGACACTGGCGCCGACGTCAGAAGTGCTGGAGGAACTCAGGGCTTTCGGGGAAGCTCACCTGAGGAGAATATCGCACGTATCCAGTCCGTGGAGTGGAATGGCGAGCAAGCAAAGACACCTGAGCGGGTCCGGTACTAGCTGGTTGAAGCGAGTACATGAGAGGACACTGGCTCCACTCGGAGATTGTAGAATCTGGCGAATGTGTTGGGTGTCGCCCAGCCTGCAGCTCTGCAGATGTCTGTTAGCGAGGCGCCATGCGCTAGAGCCCAAGAGGACGCCACACTCCGGGTGGAGTGGGCAGTCACACCAAGGGGGCACGGTCGACCTTGCTGTTGGTATGCCAAAGCAATGGCGTCCACTATCCAGTGAGACAACCTTTGCTTGGAGAGAGCCTTTCCCTTCAGCTTCCCACCATAACAGACAAAGAGCTGGTCTGAATCCTGAAACACTGCGTTCTGTCTACATAGATGCGGAGAGCACGTACTGGACAGAGCAGTGCCAAGGCTGGGTCTGCCTCCTCCGGGGGCAGCGCTTGCAGGTTCACCACCTGGTCCCGGAAGGGAGTGGTAGGAACCATGGGCACATATCCAGGCCTGGGTCTCAGGATCACGTGAGAGTGAGCCGGCCCGTATTCCAGGCACGCTTCGTCAACGGAGAATGCGTGCAGGTCCCCTACCCTCTTGATGGAGGCCAATGCAGTCAGAAGCGCCGTCTTCATAGAGTCAAGTCAAGTGAAGTCATCTTCATTTATATAGCGCTTTTAACAATGGATTGTTTCAAAGCAGCTTTACAGAGATAAACATATAATTTAAGGTAACAGGTAACAGATTGTTTTGGCATTATAGCGGTTCTTGAATAATGTTATTTCCAGCTAAAGTTAACTTTGATTGATTCACCTCCGTCGAAATGATCAGACTTTTAAACGCGAACCTGTGATTAACGCTGACGGCGTTCACATGCTCATTCAGAATTGATTCTATAGTTATGTGCTTTTTAAAATATGTGCGCAGGTTTATAATTCATACAACCCAGCCTAAACAAACTACTTTTCTTGCCTATAAATTTTGATACAGAATTTTGTTTTATTTTATCACTTCGGGGTACGCGAGCCAGAATTCACAACGCTTCATCTGTAGAGTGGGAAAGGGATCCTCCATAGGGAGAGGATAGTGGACACTTCAGCACTGCATTGTCATCGGGTCCAGGCGGATCTCCTTTGTCAGATCTGGACACGGCCTAGATCCGGCAGGCTGCGGGAAAACCTTGGGATAAACAAAGACACTAATATTAGCGTAGATGCCATTCTTCTTATGATGTAGCGAGTACATCAAGATTTAAGGGATGTGTTCCCAGTTCCGGCTGACCTACTCTATGCAGCCTAACATTGAATTTATAGAAGTCTATAGTGTGTTATGTGTATGCTAGGTCAAAGAGATGTGTTTTTAGTCTAGCTTTGAACTGACAGAGTGTGTCTGCTTCCCGGACAATGGTAGGAAGACTGTTCCAAAGTTTTGGTGCTAAATAGGAAAAGGATCTACCGCCTGCAGTCGATTTAGATATTCTAGGTATTATCAACTGGCCGGAATTTTGAGATCGCAATAGACGTGAAGGACTATAATACGTTAAGAGCTCGCTCAAGTACTGCGGAGCTAAACCATTTAGTGCTTTGTAGGTAATCAACAATATTTTAAAATTTATACGATGTTTAATAGGGAGCCAATGCAGTGTTGACAGAACCGAGGTAATATGGTCATATTTCCTGGTTCTGGTAAGAACTCGAGCTGCGGCGTTTTGAACTAGCTGTAGTTTATTTATTAAGCGTGCAGGGCAACCACCCAGTAGAGCATTACAATGATCTAGCCTTGAGGTCATGAACGCATGGACTAATTGTTCCGCATTTCCCAATGAGAGCATATGGCGTATTTTAGATATATTTTTAAGATGGAAAAATGCAGTTTTACAGATACTAGACACGTGGCTTTCAAAAGAAAGGTTGGAATCAAAGAGCACACCCAGGTTCCTAACCGACGACGAAGACTTGACAGAGCAGCCATCAAGTGTTAGACAGTATTCTGGGTTATTACGTGTGGAAGTTTTTTGTCCAATAATTAGAATCTCTGTCTTTTCAGAATTTAGTAGTAGGAAATTACTAGTCATCCAATTTTTTATATCAGCTATGCATTCCGTTAATTTTGTGAATTGGTAAGTTTCGTTGGGTTTTGAAGAAATATACAGCTGAGTATCATCGGCATAACAGTGAAAGCTAACTCCATGTTTCCTAATGATATCTCCTAATGGTAGCATGTACAGAGTGAACAGCAGCGGTCCTAGTACTGAGCCTTGTGGTACGCCATACTGAACTTGTGATCGATAAGACATCTCTTCATTTACTGCTACAAACTGATAACGGTCAGTTAAGTATGATTTAAACCATGCTAGTGCAATTCCACTAATGCCCACATAGTTTTCTAGTCTATTTAAAAGAATGTTGTGGTCAATTGTGTCAAATGCAGCACTAAGATCGAGTAACACTAATAGAGAGATACAACCACGATCGGATGATAAGAGCAAATCATTTGTGACTCTAATGAGAGCGGTCTCAGTACTATGGTACGGTCTAAATCCGGACTGAAAATCCTCGCAGATATCATTTCTTTCTAGAAAGGAACACAGTTGTGAAGATACTGCTTTTTCTAATATCTTTGACAGAAAAGGCAGATTCGAGATCGGCCTGTAATTGACTAATTCTGTAGGATCAAGTTGTGATTTTTTAACAAGCGGTTTTATCATAGCCAGTTTAAAGGTTTTTGGTACGTATCCTAGAGACAAAGATGAATTAATGATATTAAGAAGAGGATATATGACCTCTGGAAACATCTCTTTCAGTAGCTTAGTCGGTATAGGATCTAACATACAAGTTGTCGATTTAGATGAATTAACGAGTTTGCAGAATTCTTCCTCTCCTATAGCAACAAATGAATAAAATTTTTCCTCAGGGAGACTACAATGCACTTCCTGATGCGATACTGTGGTAGACGGTTGCATAGTTATAATTTTGTCCCTGATATTATCAATCTTATAAGTGAAGAAGTTCATAAAGTCATCACTGCTGTGTTGCTTGGACACTTCTGAGCTTGAAGCTTTCTTTTTCGTTAGTTTAGCCACTGTTTCAAATAAATACCTTGGATTATGTTTATTTTCTTCTAATAGGTTTGAAAAATAAGCAGATCTAGCAGCTTTTAAAGCCTCTCTGTAAGCAATCGAGCTCTCTTTCCACGAAATCCGAAATACCTCTAGTTTAGTTTTCTTCCAGTTGCGCTCCATTTTTCTGGCTGCTCTCTTAAGGGCCCGGGTGTGCTCGCTGTACCACGGCGTTGGGCTATATTCTTTAATCTTCTTTAAGCGCAACGGAGCAACTGCGTCTAAAGTGCTGGAAAAGAGAGAGTTAAACGTTTCTGTTGCAATATCAAGTTCTTCTAAGCTATCCGGGATGCTGAGATGATGAAACTGATTAGGAAGATTATTGATAAAGCAATCTTTAGTGGCAGAAGTTATAGGTCTAACGTATTTATAACACGGAGTCGGCTTTGCAGCCTTGGCTAAATGTAATTTACATGAGACTAGATAATGATCTGAGATGTCATCGCTCTGCTGCAGAATTTCAACGGCATCAACATCTATTCCATGTGATAATATTAGATCTAGAGTATGATTACGACAATGAGTAGGTCCTGACACGTGTTGTCTAACTCCAATTGAGTTTACAATGTCTTTAAATGCCAATCCCAATGCATCTTTTTCATTATCTACATGTATATTAAAATTACCAACAATTAGTACTTTATCTGCAGCCAATACTAATTCTGATAGAAAGTCCGCAAATTCTTTGATAAAATCTTTATGATGCCCTGGTGGCCTGTATACAGTAGCCAGCATAATTCTCAAATGAGATTTATCGTTTACACTATATATTTTTACATTAAGCACCAATACTTCAAAAGAAGTATATTTAAAGCTAGATTTCTTAGTGGTTTTGAAAATATTACTATAAATTACAGCAACACCTCCCCCTTTGCCTTTCAGACGAGGTTCATGTTTATAACTGTAATCTTGTGGGGTTGAATCATTTAAAATAATGTAATCGTTTGGTTTTAGCCAGGTTTCTGTCAAACACAGCATATTAAGATTATAATCTGAAATCATATCATTAACTATGAGAGATTTTGAAGTAAGGGATCGAATATTCAGCAACCCAAGCTTTATCATTTGCTCATCTTTATTATATCTGTTTTTTATTTGTTGAACATCAATTAAATTTTTAACCTGACGTTTTTTGGATTTCCAAATTCAGGGAACAGACACAGTCTCTATATGATGACATCTAGGTGAAAGAGACTCTATGTGATGAGATTTATCTGACCTTGGTGACGTGAGGCCGCTATCAGACGGTCGGTTTAGCCAGTCTGTCTGCTTCCTGACCTGAGCCCCAGATTGTCATGTTTTATCTCTAAGACTATGAGCCAAATTACTAGAGAGAAGAGCAGCACCAGCCCAGGAGGGATGGATACCATCTCTTTTCAACAGATCAGGCTTGCCCCAAAAACTTTTCCAATTGTCTATGAATTTTATATTATTCTGCGGACACCACTTCGACAGCCAACCGTTCAGTGAGGCCAATCGGCTAACTATCTCATCACTCCTGCGTACAGGAAGGGGGCCAGAGTAAATTACAGTGCCTGACATCGTACTTGCGAGTTCACACACCTCTTTAATATTAATTTTGGTGATCTCCGACTGGCGGAGTCGAACATCATTAGTGCCGACATGAATAATGATCTTAGAGAATTTACGATTAGCATTAGCCAGCACTTTTAAATTTGGTTTGATGTCAGGCGCTCTGGCTCCCAGCAAACATGTGACTATGGTGGCTGGTGTCTCTATTTTCACGTTCCGTGTGATTGAATCACCAATTACCAGGGCACAATCAACAGAATTCTCAGTGGGTGTTTCACTGAGTGGGGCAAATCGGTTTGTTATAGGAATCGGAACGGAAGAGTGGTTCTTTGATCCGCGACTAGAACGATCTCTCACGGTCACCCATCTGCCCTGCTGCACGGGCTCTACTTCAGCCGGAACCGAATCATGTAAAGAGTTCACTATGCTAGGTGCATCCAAAACACGATCTAAAGATCTAGCATTCTTACCATCCTCAATTAAAGTTTGGATGCGTGTCTCTAGTTCTGAAATCTTCTCCGTCAGCCTGACTGTCTCCTTGCATTTATCACATATAAATCCTATATTGCCATCGGAGAAGGCTATACTAAACATATGACATGTGACACAGGTGACAATAACAGGACAAGAAGACATTACTCACCGTGTTTGTTGACTGATTTCTTACTTACCTGGACTTTATGAACTCAAAGGCGCGGGCGCGCGAGAGAAAATAAATATATAAATGAGCGCACGGGTGGCGCGTTAGCAGGCTAACGTTAGCGAGTTACTAGCGTGCTGTTAACAATAACGGAAGCTAGAGATGTAAGGTTAATCTGAGATGTTGGGTAAGCTGTATTTAGTAGTATAAACAACTAGATAGTAAATGATGGCTCAAAACATAAAGAAATACGAGGCTCAGGCGGAGCTTACAGCCTCGAAGCAAACAAACACACAGCAGGCAGCGAGGCAGACAGGAGCAATCGATCAGCGATAGACAGGAAGTTAAGCTCGACTGACTGCAAAGGCTCAAAGGAAGCACTCCGCAGGGCAGATAGAACCACTGCGAGGTCCCAAGAGGGTACGAGAGGAGGGCGAGGAGGATTCAGTTTCCTCGCTCCTCTCAGGAACCTGATGATCAGGTCGTGCTTCCCCACCAGCCTTCGCTCCAGCCCCTCTTGAAGGAAGGAAAGCACGATGCTGATCGAACATCTCCGGGGGTCTACTCGGTGAAAAGAGCACCAGTTGACGAAGAGGTTCCACTTCAATGCGTAGGCGTGTCTCGTGGACGACGCTCTAGCGGAAGTGATGGTAGCCACCACCGCTGGTGGTAGGGTACTCAGACCTGCCTCGTCCCATCCAGGAGCCACACGTGGAGGCTCCAGTGATCGGGATGAGGGTGCCACAGGGTGCCCCGTCCCTGAGAAAGTAGGTCCTTCCTCCGAGGTATGGGCGCCAGAGCATCCGTGCCGAGCCTGCCCTTGGTCAGGGAATAAAACTGGGCGCAATGGGTCGAGTCGTGAGAGGCAAACAGATCTATCTGTGCATCCCCGAACTGGTCCCAAATCAGCTAAATCGACTGGGGATGGAGTCGCCATTCTCCAGGGAGGGGCTGAAACCGTGAGAGCTCGTCTGCACAGTTCAGGATTCCCGGAATATAAATGGCACGAAGCGACCTCAGATGCTTCTGACTCCATAAGAGGAGGTGGCGGGCGAGTTGCGATATACTGCGGGAGCGCAGACCACCTTGACGGTTGATGTACGCTACAGTCGCGGTATTGTCTGAACGGACTAGTACATGCTGGCCCCTGAGCACGGCTCGGAAGCGGCGCAAGGCGAGCTGTACAGCCAGCAACTCGAGGCAATTGACGTGCCATAGGCGCTGGGGTCCTATCCAGGAGCCCGCGGCAGCACCTCCACTGCACATGGCTCCCCAGCCCGTGTTGGAGGCATCAGTCGTTACAACAACATGCCGCGAAGCTCGTTCCAGAGGCACTCCGGCCCGTAGAAAACTGAGGTTCGACCACAGGGTGAAGGTTTGACGACAAGTTGGAGTAACTGGTACTCGGAGAGTGCCGTGTTGCCATGCCCACCTCGGGACTCGATCGCGAAGCCAAAGGTGAAGCGGTCTCATATGAAGCAATCCGAGCGGCGTCGCCGCGGCTGCAGATGCCATATGCCCCAGGAGCCTCTGA
Source organism: Tiaroga cobitis (assembly GCA_030578255.1). NCBI lineage: Eukaryota > Metazoa > Chordata > Actinopteri > Cypriniformes > Leuciscidae > Tiaroga > Tiaroga cobitis. Next base: position 45,367,266 of record CM060608.1, on the reverse strand, counting down.
AAAAGTTTCAGTGGAACCGCACTCTTGCCCTCGAACTGTCTCAGGCAAGTCAGCAGTGACTGCGCGCGCTCGCTCGTAAGCTGCGCTGACATGGCGACCGAGTCGATCTCCATACCGAGAAAAGAGAACCTCTGCACGGGGCAAAGTTTGCTCTTCTCCCAGTTGACCCGAAGGCCCAGACGGGCTACGTGGCGGAGCACCAAGTCCCTGTGTTCGCAGAGCTGAACTCGAGACTGAGCTAGAATCAGCCAGTCATCGAGATAGTTCAGGATGCGAACCCTGTGTTCCCGGAGTGGAACAAGGACTGCCTCGACGACCTTCATGAAGACGCGAGGAGACAGGGCTAGCCCGAATGGGATAACCGCGTACTGATATGCCTGCCCCTCGAAAGCAAACCGTAGGAACGGTCTGTGTCGAGGGGGAATGGAGACATGAAAGTAGGCGTCCTTCAGGTCGATCGCTGCAAACCAATCCTGGGGCCGCACAAATTCGAAAATGCGTCTGGCAGTGAGCATCTTGAACGGCATCCTGTGAAGGGAGTGGTTCAGCACTCGCAGGTCCAGGATTGGCTATAACCCACCGGATTTTCTTTGGGACAATGAAGTACGGGCTGTAGAAGCCAGACCTCATTTCGGCTGGAGGGACAGTCTCGATCACACCCTTCGCCAGCAGGGTAGCAACCTCCACTCTCATGATAGGGGTATTGCCACCGACCATATTGGAGCGGACTCCCCTGGGCGGGGAGGAGACCGCGCGAACTGAATCGCGTAGCCGAGCCTGATCGCTCGTACGACCCAGCGGGACAGGTTGGGAAGCTCTAGCCAGGCTCCCAAGAACTGTACCAGCGGGGTCACGCGAACCACAGACTTCCCGTCGGTGGGGCAGCGAGGCGGTATGACTGGCCCGGACGTGGACGGCATAGCGGCCCGGAGTGGGGGCACAGTCATAGACCGCGTCCTGACAGAGGAGACCAGGGAAGGACGAACGTTCCACGGGGGTCTGCTCTGCCAGGGGTCTGGCGACAGAGGAGGATGAGAGCGGCACGGTCCGGGGACCTCGTGCACTGTCATCCGGCTCTGGTACAGAGGAGGACAAGAGGTGCACGGCCCGGGGGCGGCGCACCGTGTCGTCCGAGAACTCTGTGCTCAGAAACGGGAGAGTCAGTTCTTTCTGAATAAGGATTCTTACCCGGCCCTCCACCAGGGAAAGGAGTGGCCCTGCTACTAGCTCCTGGAAAGAACTGAGTCCTATCTCTGAGGAGCCCATCTCCAGAGTGCCGCTTAACCCGGCGTATAGCGGGGGGCGGGGCTGGAGAGGGCTGTGGCGTCCCCCTGCGGCTTCCAGAGCCAGCCCAGGTGAACGGGCGGGGTGGGAGCCGCAGGAGGGCGCCTTTGGCGGTGGGCAGACTGAGGGATCAGCTCGGACGGCGGGGCCGTCGGGGCAGAATAAGCCTCAGTCTGCTCGTGGGCGGTTGAGAACTGTTGGGCAAAGCCCTCAACCGCACCGCCGTAGAGGCCGACCTGGGATATGGGGGTGTCAAGCAGATGGGTCCGCCCGACATCCTGCACATTGGACAGGTTCAGCCACAGAATGGTGTACTTCACCTGACCCAGGGAGCGTACGGCCACTTTCGTCGCTCGGAGAGCAAGGTCAGTGGCGGCACGCAGCTCATTGAAGAGCCCTGGGTCAGTCCCGCCCTTGTGCATGTCCGTGAGCATCTGGGTCTGGTAGACCAGCAGAATGGCCATGGCATGCAGTGAGGCGGCTGCCTGTCCTGTAGCGCTATAGGAATGACAGGAATGGCCGCTGACTCCTTGGAACAAGGACTGCCTCGACGACCTTCATGAAGACGCGAGGAGACAGGGCTAGCCCGAATGGGATAACCGCGTACTGATATGCCTGCCCCTCGAAAGCAAACCGTAGGACCGGTCTGTGTCGAGGGGGAATGGAGACATGAAAGTAGGCGTCCTTCAGGTCGATCGCTGCAAACCAATCCTGGGGCCGCACAAATTCGAAAATGCGTCTGGCAGTGAGCATCTTGAACGGCATCCTGTGAAGGGAGTGGTTCAGCACTCACAGGTCCAGGATTGGCTATAACCCACCGGATTTTCTTTGGGACAAAGAAGTACGGGCTGTAGAAGCCAGACCTCATTTCGGCTGGAGGGACAGTCTCGATCACACCCTTCGCCAGCAGGGTAGTAACCTCCACTCTCATGATAGGGGTATTGCCACCGACCATAGTGGAGCGGCAACACCCAAAAACCAATCGCCCGGGAAAGCATGGCCGTCATCTCAGGATCTGACTCGACAAATGCCATATGCACACCCGAAAGTGGCAGCACTGTCAAATCTTCACTTCCTGAAAATTCTAGCCCGTGGTCCACGGACAAACAGTCGGCGGATTTGTTCCACACACACACCCTCAGGTCACCCTGGCCACCAGCCGAAGTAGCACCTCACGTGGAGAGTGTTAGATCGGGGTGTGGATGAGGGGACTCTCTCTCTAACGAGATCATTGAGTCTCGACCGTAATGACACGATGATCACGTTCCCGCGGGGAGAACGTGAGTCATCCACAAACGCTCCTCTAGCGTGATGAAGTCGAAGCACGCAGAGCAGAGAATGTGCCCATCAAAATCGGAAATGAGTCGACCGCAACCAGAAATGCACGGGCGAGCCGTCTTTAAAAAAACGTGCCGCGTGCGAGCTCTTTTGTGAGAGGAGGAAAAAACTCTGCGATGTTGAAGCGAGCAGGGAGAAACACGCTCATTGGCAGATCACTGCACAGATCAGGAGGCAATGTGAACTCGCTGCAGATCGCCGTCACACCAACACCGGAGAGAGTGGCTCGTCTCGTAGAGTGAAGTCAGAAATGGCTGTGGAGTGAAGAGATACTCTTGGCTCCAAAGCGAAAACATACTGCTTTGCTGCCGGCTTCCTCCCTTTATACCCACAAGGTGGGGCGGAGAGTACATTTACCTGACATAATAAATTGGTATATTTGATTATTCTAACAGACTTTGACTTTATGTTCATTAGAGTTAAAAGGAATAGTCAAACATTAATGTGTATTTAATGATGCACGGATATCATTGTTAAACCTTTTTCATTTTATGGAGTCAGATGAAACGAGTTAATACATAAGATTAAATGTGTTGCATTTAATTGAAAATCACTTTGCCATGGGAAAGACGGAACACGTATGAAACCTTTACCTCTAATCGAGTACCGCCATTGGATCGATTTAGCAGGCCTTACACACCCACAATTGGAATCAAAGAAACCTTGTGACAGGCGTCCCCTCATGTTAGCACCGTTCCTATATTACCAAAATAAGGTTTCAAATTCTGTACATGGAAAGAATCTACCTGCTCTGGCTGGTCATTGAATGATATGGAGTAGTTAACAGGTCCAAGACATTTAACCACTTTCGCCGGACCTTTCCATTTGGCAGCCAGTTTAGCCATAAAACCGTCATTAGCACGCGACAGAGGGTGTGTATGAACCCATACTAAATCTCCCACTTGAAAGTGAGCTTGTCTCCTTCGAAGACTATAGTACTTGCGTTGTTTGCTCTGTGCCCTCTCAACATTTTTTTTTCACAGTTCGAATTAGTTCTTCAGACTTTTCCATGACAGGGTAGGCTGGACTGCTTGGGTCCGGGGGTCTCAGAATAGCTCTCTCCATAGGTCCCTTCAATTTGCGACCAAGCATGACTTCGGCTGGGGTGAAGCCAGTACTTTCTTGCCACGCCGTATTGATAGCAAATCGGAATTCAGCTAACCACCTGTCCCAATGGCGATGATGGTCTTGCACGTATGAAGCAATCATAGTTTTGAGTGTTCGATTTACTCGTTCAGTCAAATTGGTCTGTGGGTGAGCAGTAGTGGTGAGTTTCTGGATGACATTCCATTGTTTGCAGATTAAACTGATGAGTTGAGACGTGAATTGTGTTCAACGGTCAGACACCAAGTACCTGGCAGTGCCCCATCTGGTGAAAATTTCTTCCACCAGAATACGTGAAATTTGCGGAGCTTTAGCCACTCGCAATGGAAACAATTCCACCCATTTGGAGCAGTAATCCACTACTACGAGAAGATGTTCGTTCTGCTACTGACTTCTAGGGAACGGCCCCTATGAGGTCAATCCCCAGCATATGCCCAGGCTCCACTACCGGTGTCGACTGCATATGACCAGCTAATTTTGAAACGACCGGTTTGTACTTTTGACATAACTGGCATTCCCTACAATGCTTCCATACATCAGAACGTATCGTTGGCCAGTAGCATACGTCCACTAGCCGTAGCAACGTCTTGAGTCTGCCGAGACAACCTGATCTCACAGAATTCCGTGAAATGAACACGGACCCTTAACTTAAAATCCGTGGCAGTTTCACGGAATCGCCGAAAATTCCGTGATGTGATGCCTATGTAAGTCAGTGACAGGCAGCATCCGTGGTCCACACACGGGCTGTTACAACACCCGCGCTCCCCCAATTGACGTCGTTTTATAATTTGGAAAGGTATCGCTTTAAATATTCTGAGTTTACTGAAAGTACTTTACTTTAAATATTTAGTTTTAAAGTTATTTTAACTTGATATTGCATTGTTCTGTCATCGTTTGATCACTAGGATAACATCTGGTCACCCTGAATTCCGTGACCGTACCACGGAATATTCAGTGGTCGCCACAGATTGTTTCACCTTCACTGGTCGATATTGCCTATTGCTGCTTTTGACACTTTAAGTAGGCTATTCAAGTTGTCTGTGTTTGTGATGCATGTAGCCTAATTAAACTGTGAACCTCTTATCTCCCCTGACCAGTTTCTATAGCCTTTTGCTTATTGACAAATTCTGTGATGGCACCACGGATTCTTCTGTGACGGGACCACGGAATATTCAGTGGTCGCCACAGATTGTTTCACCTTCACTGGACAATATTGCCTATTGCTGATTTTGACACTTTAGGCTATTCAAGTTGTCTGTGTTTCCGATGAAATGTAACCTCATTAAACTCATTAAACATATTATCTCCCCTGATCAGTTTGTGTATAACAGTTTTCCTTATTGTCAAATTCTGTGATGGCGCCGCGGATTCTTCTGTGGTGGACACACGGATAACCGGATAACTAGAGGCAGGCTTGATCAATCAAACTCCCCATCCATCATCTTAGTGTAAATAATATTTGGACTAATTTACAAATTTTTGTTTATGTTTACTCAATTGACAGATTTCAAACGAAAACAAAAAAAATGATAAAGACTAATAATAAATTAATGTTAAATCGGACGAGTCTGTTGCGTTGCCATGACGGCGACCCCACTTTCGCGGTTTTTCCGTCATTGCGAGGATCCCCTCTACAAATCGGTATGTATCTCAGACCTGCTACTTATTTACTATCTATAAATGTTGAATTATAAGTTTTAATGCATTTTAGATGGCTTGTGTTGTTAATTGCTAAATATTTGACATGATATCGTGTCTGTAAATAGTTGTTTTTCTCTAAAAAAGTATGCATTTTTACATTACAAATATTTAAAAGACGTTTTCTCAAAATGAGTTTTTTTGTCATTCTCCAGTAACTTTACCAACATCTCATCTTATGTAACACCATGTACACCAAAAAAAATAGCGAAAATCGATTTTTTTCAGTATTATTTCCTAAGAAATGAAATCCATCTGATATGCTTTTTCCATCTTGTGTGTAAACAAAATGAAAAAATAATTTTGCACCTGGCTTTATCATATGTTCAGATTTATGTTACCGAAAATATATATGCAAAAATTCCACATATTTAATGAGATAATGCCTACTTTGCATAATTTAACATACAAATTTCAAAAACTTATAATACATCGTTTTTATATACTTGTGTAATTAATCAACTGAGGAAGTTTCATGGTGATATCTATTATTTTAAAAGTTTACTTCACCTGTAGTGTCTTGCATTAATGTAGACATTATATTTTTCTCAGAGATATACACTCACCTAAAGGATTATTAGGAAGACCTGTTGAATTTCCCATTAATGCAATTATCTAATCAACCAATCACATGGCAGTTGCTTCAATGCATTTAGGGGTGTGGTCCTGGTCAAGACAATCTCCGAAACTGAATGTCAGAATGGGAAAGAAAGGTGATTTAAGTAATTTTGAGCGTGGCATGGTTGTTGGTGACAGACGGGCCGGTCTGAGTATTTCACAATCTGCTCAGTTACTGGGATTTTCACGCACAACCATTTCTAGGGGTTTACAAAGAATGGCGTGAAAAGGGAAAAACATCCAGTATGCGGCAGTCCTGTGGGCGAAAATGCCTTGTTGATGCTAGAGGTTAGAGGAGAATGGGCCGACTGATTCAAGCTGATAGAAGAGCAACTTTGACTGAAATAACCACTAGTTACAACCGAGGTATGCAGCAAAGCATTTGTAAAGCCACAACACGCACAACCTTGAGGCGGATGGGCTACAACAGCAGAAGACCCCCCTGGGTACCACTCATCTCCACTACAAATAGGAAAAAGAGGCTACAATTTGTAAGAGCTCACCAAAATTGTACAGTTGAAGACAGGAAAAATGTTGCCTGGTCTGATGAGTCTCGATTTCTGTTGAGACATTCAGATGGTAGAGTCAGAATTTGGCGTAAACAGAATGAGAACATGGATCCATCATGCCTTGTTACCACTGTGCAGGCTGGTGGTGGTGGTGTAATGGTGTGGGGGATGTTTTCTTGGCACACTTTAGGCCCCTTAGTGCCAATTGGGCATCGTTTAAATGCCACGGCCTACCTGAGCATTGTTTCTGACCATGTCCATCCCTTTACGGCCACCATGTACCCATCCTCTTATGACTACTTCCAGCAGGATAATGGGCCATGTCACAAAGCTCAAATCATTTCAAATTGGTTTCTTGAACATGACAATGAGTTCACTGCACTAAAATGGCCCCCACAGTCACCAGATCTCAACCCAATAGAGCAGCTTCGTGCCCTGGATGTGCATCCCACAAATCTCCATCAACTGCAAGATGCTATCCCATAAATATGGACCAACATTTCTAAAGAATGCTTTCAGCACCTTGTTGAATCAATGCCACGTAGAATTAAGGCAGGTCTGAAGGCGAAAGGGGGTCAAACACAGTATTAGTATGGTGTTCCTAATAATCCTTTAGGTGAGTGTATCTAATTATGCTTTCTTGTCTGTTCTTCAGATTATTTGTACATCATATCTCCATTTCTCTATCTCTATATCAACAAAGGCAATTTTAAGAGCCACTCTTTCAATCTCTCTGTCTCTCCTACTCTGTTTCTCTCTAGTCTCTCACACTCTCTCTCTCTCTCCCCCCCCCCCCCCTCACACACACACACACACACACACACACACACACACTTTGAAGATCCCAATGATGCCAGGGTGAGAAATTTTGATAACTTTACACCCATATCTATGTCAAATAACTATTGGTATTACATATTGTTTGTTTGTTGTAGTTGCTGTTGAGGTATGATGTTCTTGACATTTAATGGACATTGGAGTAGTGTAGTATTTTATATCTTGTATAGGGGTGTAACGGTACACAAAAATCACGGTTCGGTACGTACCTCGGTTTTAAAGTCACGGTTCGGTACGTTTTCGATACAGCAAAAAGAAAAAATGCCAGAGAAATATCCTATTTGTTAAAAGAAAAAATATTTGTAAATAACTGAGTTTTCCTACATCTTGAAACTTTCAGGTTTATAAATGGGGGTCATCTTTGAAGGATGAACAAATAATGTTTTGGTCATCACATTAAAAATAACATTTAAATATATACATTTATTTTTATATTATTTGAGTTTTGAAGTGCTGGAAAAAGATGTGTGAAGTACTTGAAAGCATTTCCCTATTCCAGCCAAACTGGTTACAGTTAGTGTTATTAAATCCATGGTGAATGTTGCTGGTCTGTGGACGTAAAGTATTAGTTCATTCACGGCACAAAGTTTCTCCTGGTTTCCACGTCAGCGCTGTTTGATCTAATAGAGATCTACGGTTAATAACGGAGAAATGTGAATGCTTCTCACTAGATCTCACAGCGATGTTATTACTTAAGTGGCGAATTCAAAGGTTTTCTTTACTGGATCTCTTAGCGCTGTGTTGTAACAGTGTCGCTTGATCGAGATCGGCTCGCGCTGCACAGATGTTGCTGGTCCGAGCTGATAAACGGTCCGTGAAGCACATAATGAGTAGCACAGTTTCGTTCCGCTTTCATTACGCTTGCAATTTGATGTTGCGCAACGTTGTGGTGGTCGCGCCAGCGCGAATTTTGTCGGCAGGAAAAATGGTCCTAGGAATCGTTCGGTTTGTATGCGTACCGAACCGGAAGCCTCGAACCGAAACGGTTCAATACGAATACATGTACCGTTACACCCCTAATCTTGTAGTTTTTGATTTGTGTTTTTTATTGTTACTTACTAAAAAAGCGTCCATCAAACATAACCTTAAGTTAGTCATCAAAGTCTGATATTCAGATGTTTGGAGTAAATCCAGTGTCTTACTAAAACTGTATTATAACTGAACCAGGACGAAGTCATGTTTGTGACAGACATTATGCCTTCTGTCTGGTTTCATCAGCATCAAAACATGTCAAAAGGTGGAGGGCTCAAGAAGACCTGCCCAGCGTGCAAAAATAAAATTTTTAATGGCTTCAAGAAGTGCCCTATGTGCAAGGCCCCACAGCCTAAAAATGTGCGCCTAAACAAAAAGATTGAAAAATTCGAGCAAAAAAAAAAAAAGATATGGGTTGCCAACACAAAAAAAAAAAAGGTGACCTCACATTTGTGGGACGATGCCATCATTTTGGTAAGTAACTTTTATTGTTCTATGTCACCATAGTCCAGTTATTTTGGGGTACTGGGGAGACTTTCTGGTTTTGACTGAGACAAAATAATGCATTAACATATTTATGGAAGCTATTTATTCAACAGTTTTAGCATCTTAACTGTACCCTACTGTCATTGAAAACCGTCGCAAACAGACCAAAGACTATCAGGATCACTTAGCCTGCAGTACTTTAAAATGTTTCACAGTGCTTCATATGAAGAACAGTTGACTTTCCCCTGTGCACAACAAGCACCAGTATGTAAGCACATGGCGCTCGGTTGACATCATATTATGTGAGCTATTTGACACATGAACTGAACTTGGCCAATAAGACACAGGTGCACTAGATATCAGACTGATCTAATGGTGCTACCATCTGGCCTTGTTTGTGACTAGTGAGTGAAACTGCATCTCATACGAAATAGCATTTATTGTTCACCAAAAGTAATACTACTAACACTGTTCTTGATATAAAGCACTACTAACCTTGCAACATTGCTACTTTCACGTTTATGCAGGATGAACACGACACATGCATGTGCATACTCTTACTCTTTTGTTCTTTTGTTCTTGTCTTGTAGTTTTCTCGCTTGTGTTTATTTTAGGCTTGTTTCAGATGGATGGCTGACTGGCTGTCTGTCTGGTTTAAAGCAAAGAATTCTGTGGGTCAATAACACTATTTCAACAATAAAAAAGTCAGGGCCGGCGATTGCTATAGGCGAACTAGGCAGTTGCCTAGGGCGAGAAATCTGCTGGGGGCACGGCCGCGCTCTAGTGTCGCCCTTGACCTACTTCACATTCTCTGCTACTTCCCATTAATCGAGAAATTACAGAGTTAGAATGAGAAGAGAAACAAAAATATGTTTATTAAACATGATCATCCTAAGGCGCCCCTCAGCCACACGTTTAATTACTTACTTAATTACTGATTATTAGATTGAATTGATCATTATTGTTGATCATTTCCGGGGGGTTGCGTTACGTTACGATAGGCAAGTGCTCAGCTGCTGGCGCGTTGATCGAAAATGAAGCGGTATAAACCCTCTGGTGCACAGGGACGAAAACAGAGAAAGCAACAAAATAAAAAGAAAGCCCAGTATAAAGGTAATGGCTTCTCATCTCAGCCATTAAGGTGTCAAACGAAATAAATGTACTTAGTGTTGTGCACAGACATTTAAGCCAACTGGCCATCGGGATTACCGGGAGATTTCCGGTGACCGACGTGCTTTTTGGACTGATACATCTCATAGCCTTTATTTATTTTTTGTCTTAACGGCCCATAAACCTCGTACATCGGCAGCCCATTCGTTTTGTTTTGCTTAATTGGCGGCGCTGAGTTGCTTCCAAGTATATAGCTTACTTACAAGTATAGAAATTTGAACAAAACTAATTATGAAAGTTTCCTTTATTTTTCACTGCATTTGTTTTACAATATAGCCTATTATGTAGTAGTGTACTGTAGACAGACACTGTAACTAAACAAGGTTTGAATTTTTCTTTGTTCAATTTGCACACTGAATTGCACCAGATTGATGAATTTAACATTTAAATTTGATTTAAACATGAATTAAACATTGAAATGCACAACATTTTCTCACGGGGCACCGAAACCCCCTTAGCCTTGTAGCAGCCTAATAGATTAGTAATCAACTTGTTGAAGTTTTGGAGTGATTATAAGAGCATTTTTGTTTAGTTTAATAAATACTTATCATTTTAATTGGGGGTGGTAAAAATCAATCTCGCCTAGGGCAACCAAAGGGCTAGAGCCGGCCCTGAAAAAAGTCATACCTACCGGTAGTTAGCCTGCTATTCTGCTGAGTCGATCAAGCTAATTTTCTCTTGGTCATGATGCTTGTGTACTTCATGTACTTCCTGGTTTTGTCATGTTCCTGTAGAGTCCTAAGTTTCCTTTGTCATTGTGATTTGTCAACAAACTAGCTGGATTTAAGATCATAGAATATTGGGCAGGGCTTGTTCGACTTGGCTGGCTGGCTGGCTAAGTGGGTGAGACTTGTTGGGCAAAAGCCCATGCAAATTCAGCAACATCACTTTTTCATTCAGCAACAACCCACAAAGGGCTTCTGGGATCTTCTGGGATCTTGAATACAGCTATTCCTTGCGATGTTCCAAAGGTCTGCTTCTACCCTAAGTATTTCTTGTTGACCTGCATTTGTGTCCCAGCTTTGTGATATTGTGATAAGCAGACAAAGATCCATTCACAGCCACACCAAAGCACTTGTAATTTTTTTTAATGTTTTTTTAAATCTTTAGATAGAGAAGCTGCACGCAGTCGGCTGGAGGCCTTTGCTCCTGGTGGAATATCCACACAAGAAGGCCAAAATGATCTTGCCTAAAGATGAAGTGTTGGGCAAAAGTGCACAGACCTGTGTGCAAAACATATATGAATTTTTTAAAATGATGGTTGAAGGGAAGACTACATTTATATACTATAAACTTTATATATGTATTTTTTTATATATTATTATTTAGGGGTAGATGGTGTTGAGCAATGATTGGAAATAGTAAGGGCAACTGTGCTTCTATGAGTATCTGAGGCTGGTGGATTTTGTATTATTTTGCCTTAGCTTTCACATTTTGACCTAATTGCGTTTAGTACTTTTTTTGTGTTTGTATTCTTCTAGTGAATACAGAACAGGCAACAGACAGTAGCCATGAGCCTGAGGAGGCTACTGTCACTCTAAATTTTGAGATAACAACCCCATTAAGAGAACAAGGTGCGTTTGGCCCAGATTTGGTGCCTTCACTTTATTGTGTTCTCTGAGATTTTTGTGAAAATATGCTTTAGCAGCAAAATGTATTTTCACTACACCTATTTAAAGGTGCCCATCTCTCCGCTCATCCTCAGATTCAGTAGCCACAATATCCGTGGACCTGGGGGCTGGGTGTCATGGAGCGCTGGAAAATAGTCAAGGATTCAAATGCGAGTGAAAAAGTATTTATTCGTCAACCAGACTGATCTCATAAAATTGCGTGTGTATGACACGCCAATTCGTATTTCCATTTTTGGCGTGCTATCAACACGCACAATCGCTTTTCAGCGTGTTTATGAACGCAGTTGACTTAACGTTATTACTGTATATATAAATATATGACCTACCTCCACCCCGTCCCTAAACCTACCCGTCACTGGGGTTAATAGCATTTATGAGTCTTCCCCTACCATCCTAGGGAAAAAAATATCGCTCCCCAGATGTAGATCTACATTTTGCTTCGTTTCGCTCGGAAATTTAATGGCGTGTACATATACGCGGAATCACTTGGACATTAATGGCGTAGACATACACGCATACACGCGGATATCTCAAAATGCGTATAGATAACACGCCACTTGACTTGAAAGTGGCGTGTCTGTTTACGCAAAAGTCATGATGTCATGTTGCGTCAACAGAGAAGACAAGATCTCAATCAGACAAGCGGCATCCACAAGGATTGCACAGTGAAACGAATAGTCAACAGTTCTCAGACAAACTCAGAGTGGAAGGCAGATAATCCCTTAGGCAGACTCGGAACACACTCGGGCAGACTCGGTACACACTCAGGCAGACTCGGTAACGCAGGGACTCCGTGGGCGGAATGCAGATCTGCGTGGAGAAGAAGATCCTCGGGAAAGCGTCGAAGAAGCAGGACTGGAACCGGAGAACAGGCACAGACCCAGGAGAACCTCCACAACCATCTGACAGAGACAAGACGAGTGAGCAAACAATATATAAGACATCCTCATTCAGAACAGCTGGCGTTGATCGGCTCATCAGTGGAAACGAGCCAGCTGATGAGCCGCGCCCATTCACTCAACACGCACACACATAGCGAGAGAGAGTCAATGAATCCATGAACCGTGACAGTACCCCCCCCCCCTTCTAGGAACGCCGCCTGGCGTTCCCAGACACCCTTACCTGTCGACTGTAATCATCGATAAGGGAGTGATCCAGAATGTCCCTGGCAGGAACCCAACTTCTCTCCTCCGGACCGTAACCTTCCCAGTCCACCAAGTACTGGAATCCGCGTCCCCTCCGTCTCGAGTCCAGGATACGGTTAACCGAATAAGTAGGCCCCCCATCTACGAGTCGCGGCGGGGGGGGAACCGGAGCAGGCGGATTAAGATGCGATCGAAAAACGGGTTTAATTTTGGAGACATGAAATGCGGGATGAATTCTCTTGTACGCTAGAGGCAGGTTGAGGCGGACTGTCACCGGACTAATAATCTTGGTGATAGTGAACGGGCCAATGAATGATCGAAAAACGGGTTTAATTTTGGAGACATGAAATGCGGGATGAATTCTCTTGTACGCTAGAGGCAGGTTGAGGCGGACTGTCACCGGACTAATAATCTTGGTGATAGTGAACGGGCCAATGAATTTAGGAGCTAACTTATTAGAGACGGAACGGAGAGGAATGTTTTTAGTAGAAAGCCACACCTTTTGACCAGAGACGTATACGGGTGGCCTCGACCGGTGGCGATCGGCCTTAGCCTTGGTGCGCGCCCCCACTTGGAGCAGAGTCTCACGGGCTCTGGTCCATGTGCGGTGACACCTCTGGACGAACGCGTGAGGGGAGGGGACCGCGACTTCGGATTCCAGACTGGGAAAAATTGGTGGCTGGTAACCTAAACTACATTCAAACGGAGATAGGCCCGTGGATGACACTGGTAATGCATTGTGGGCGTACTCCACCATAGAGATATGTTGGCTCCAAGAGTCAGGATTCCTGGCGGCCAAACAACGCAACACTCTTTCCAAATCCTGGTTGGCTCTCTCGGTCTGGCCATTGCTCTGGGGGTGAAACCCTGAGGACAGACTAACGGTCGCTCCCAGTGATTTACAAAAGTCTCGCCAAAATTTGGACACAAATTGGGGTCCTCTGTCGGAAACCACGTCAATCGGAAGGTCATGTAAGCGAAAGACGTGATCTACAACGATCACCGCTGTCTCCTTGGCTGAGGGCAATTTGGGCAAGGGAATAAAATGAGCCGCCTTCGAGAATCGGTCCACCACGGTCAAAACTACCGTGTACCCTTGAGAGGGTGGGAGGGCGGTGATAAAATCTAGCGCAATGTGGGACCAGGGTCTCGAAGGGACAGGCAGCGGTTGGAGTAACCCATCTGGGGGTCGATTGGAAGTCTTACCAGTGGCACATACAGAGCAAGCCAAAACAAAACTGTGAATGTCGCGTGCCATAAGTGGCCACCAGAATCGTTGCTTGACCATAAAACTGGTGCGATTAACTCCTGGATGGCAAGCTACGTTGGAACAATGCCCCCACTTAATGACGTCTGACCGTAATCCCTCTGGCACAAATAAACGATTCGGTGGACAACCGGGTGGAGGCGTTACCCCTTCTAAGGCCGTCTTGACCTTCGATTCGACCTCCCATGTGAGTGTGGAGACAAATAGGGTCTCGGGTAAAATGCACTCGGGAGTAGACGGGCGTTCGGAACGGTCAAAAATACGCGATAAAGAATCGGGTTTGATGTTTTTGGAACCCGGGCGGTACGAGAGGGAAAAATCAAAACGTCCGAAAAAAGTGCCCACCGAGCCTGCCTGGAGTTCAGTCTTTTGGCGGTTCTGATATATTCCAGGTTCTTGTGATCGGTCCAGACGATAAAAGGTACCCCCGACCCTTCTAACCAATGACGTCATTCTTCCAACGCTAACTTCACTGCCAACAACTCTCTGTTACCAATGTCATAGTTGCGTTCGGCAGGCGATAAACGACGAGACAAAAACGCGCAAGGATGCATCTTGTCGTCCGTGAGAGAACGCTGGGAAAGAACTGCTCCTACCCCCACCTCTGATGCGTCGACCTCCACCACAAACTGACGTGAAGAATCAGGGACTATCAAGATGGGAGCTGAAACAAAGCAGCCTTTCAGTTTGGCAAACACAGCCTCAGCTGTGTCTGACCACCTGAACGCAGTTCGGGGGGAGGTCAAGGCAGTCAGCGGCGCGGCTAGCTGGCTGAAATTGCGAATGAAACGCCGGTAGAAGTTGGCGAACCCCAGAAACCTCTGTAGGGCCTTACGGGAATCTGGACTTGGCCACTCCACCACAGCCTTAACCTTCTCAGGATCCATGCGTACTCCCTCAGACGAAATGATGTACCCTAGGAAAGGAACAGACTGTGCATGAAAAGGGCATTTCTCCGCCTTGACAAAAAGCCCATTCTCTAGCAACCTCTGAAGCACTCGTCTGACGTGTTGAACGTGCTCCTGGAGAGACGAAGAAAAAATCAATATGTCATCCAGGTAAACATATATGAACTGATCTACCATGTCTCTCAACACATCATTGACGAGTGCCCGGAAGACCGCTGGGGAGTTGGAAAGCCCGAACGGCATAACCGAATATTCAAAGTGCCCCCTGGGGGTGTTAAACGCGGTCTTCCACTCATCCCCCTTCCTGATGCGAACCAAATGATATGCATTACATAAATCCAATTTTGTAAAGATAGATGCTCCCTGCAACCTCTCAAAAGCTGAAGATATCAACGGCAAAGGATAAGTATTCTTAACCGTGATGTTGTTCAACCCCCGGTAATCAATACAAGGTCACAGAGAACCATCCTTCTTCCCCACAAAAAAGAATCCCGCCCCCGCTGGAGAAGAGGAAGGGCGGATGAACCCGGTAGCTAGAGAATCAGAAATATATTTCTCCATAGCCTCCCTTTCTGGAGCAGAAAGTGAATATAACTTGCCCTTAGGCGGAGACGTACCTGCTAGTAAATCTATGGCACAGTCATAGGGACGATGAGGAGGAAGAGAAGCAGCCCGAGACTTACTGAACACCTCCTTCAGGTCGTGGTACTCCGGTGGCACGTTAGACAGATTCACTGACTCCTCCTGCAACATAGAACGAGAAACAGACGGAACGGCAGACAAAAGACATGAGGCATAACAATCATTACTCCACGCAGAAACAGAGTTTTGGCCCCACTCTATCCTAGGTCCGTGCTTCACCAGCCACGAGTGACCCAGGACAATAGGAGCATGGGGTGACTGAGTGAGGTAGAGTGAAGTCCTTTCAGTGTGGTTTCCCGAGGTAATGAGTGTAATAAGTCCGGTGGAGTGAGTGATACCCGGGAGTTCTTGCCCATTGAGTGCGTTGATGGTGATCGTGTTCTCTAAAGCAGTGATGGGGAGGTGAAGCTTGCGTGCCAGTGAGAAGTCCATAAGGTTTCCTTCTGCTCCCGAATCCACCAACGCTTGACAGCTGAAGGAGTTTTCCGCCCACTGAAGTCTAACCGGGAGGAGAGTGGCGCTCGAGGGTCCAATCATGGAGAGCCCGCCCGACAGTAGCCGCCGTCCTACCGCCGGGCTTGGTTTTTTTAAAATGTAAAAACAGATCAAATAATTTATTTGTCGAAATGTTGCGATACTGTTTCATTTAAGTTCATAATTATTCTATAAATGTTATTTAATTTAGCAGCATTACCACGAAGCACCGTGGTTCGATATTTATTTGAATAATAGCTACAAAAACAAAACTTAATTAATTGCATGCCTGGTTAAGGATCCAAAGATCCCTGTAGAATAATATTGAGTTTTTTGTTCATGACAACACATTAACATGCGTTTTTTCAGATTATATTTAGTTTTGCTTGGAAAAGGCTGGCCCAAACCAGTTGTATTTCATCAATTATTGAAATAATGAAATATTTAGTAATACACTTTCATGACAGAAATATCACTAGTCTACATGTAACTTAAATCATTTAATTCCTTCATTATCAACACTGTCTAGAATAGCGATTTAAGTGTGAATTGCGACTTCTCTTTGTGTTAAGTCAGCCTCAGACTCCGATAGCCTGTGGGGGGTTGGAGGGACAGTTGCTGGACAAAGGTGTTAATGTTCCTCTATCATATGGAGAGTGTCGGATAGCCAGCCTGATGAGCAGGCAAAATTATTGTAAGGATAAATCTGTGTCCAAATGTAGGCCCCATATCTTATTAAATTATAAATATTGTAATTTATTTATTGTAGCCTATTTAAAGTTTTTTTTTCACACAAAATTTCAATTGAAGTTATTGTAAGGTGAATTCAACAAGGCATGCTTTGTCTTTGAAGCAACAATTAAAGGCTAAATATTTTTTTCGTGATTTGTATGGCTGACACGCAGCGACATATACAGTATTATCAGCTGTGTTTTTACATGTTTTTAAATGTTTCATTTCGAGAGAGACCCGGCGGGTGCAGCGAGGGAGACTAAATAAACTTGCTAAAAAGAGATCCAGCGCGAGAGAGGCAAAGAAAAACGCATGTTTTTAATTTAATTAGGCTATGTTGCTTTGGAAAATTTTCGTTTTGTACTGTTTTAATTGTTTAATTTAGCTGTAATTTCTTTGGCAATACAAATTTAAAATGTCGCAAGAATAAGATTAGCCTAGTGTTTCTTATTTTGCATTGCAAAAGAAATAAACTCTAAACTCGATGCAATCCTGTTTAAAAAAAAACAAAAAAACTGTCCCGACACTTTATTTAAACCTTGAAATGTTCGAACTTGGTTTCAAACTTAAGTAATTTAAGTGTTCTTTTACATTACACAATAATTTAGCAGACTAAAGACGAGCTTCTTCAGTTTCATTTTCTGATGGAAT
Organism: Tiaroga cobitis; assembly: GCA_030578255.1. Classification (NCBI taxonomy): domain Eukaryota; kingdom Metazoa; phylum Chordata; class Actinopteri; order Cypriniformes; family Leuciscidae; genus Tiaroga; species Tiaroga cobitis. The sequence continues at coordinate 45,349,800 of CM060608.1, read as the reverse complement.
GTAGCAAATGTATGTTGTAATGATAATTAAACAAAACTCTTGACTTTAAATAAGTAAACAGTTATAAACAGTTACCTATTTAAGCATCAAGGTGGTAAAATATAAACGCTGTCGGCCAACATCGGTTAAAAACGTGTATGCTACACTGAGATTCGATCTCGGGTCGATTGAAGCTCCTTGAATCTTGAGTTGTTGCGTTAACCACTGAGCTACCGTCTGTATGCTGTTCGAAAGCGTCATTGATGTAGCCTAAATGTTTTTTATTGCAATGGTTTATGTTGAATTGTTTTCATTATTTATTCAATTTAATTTTAGTAGCCTAATTTCAGCATTGTGATTATTAATTATTTTAACTACGTTTCACTTGAATTCATATGCTACCAGCTTTCAATCGCTCTGAATGCGCGGCAGCAGATTACGCAATAGAGAGAATAAACGAACACTTTTCAGAGTCTATGATTGTAGCGCCTCTTAGCGGTAAAAGGCAGCAAATAAACCACACATTTTTCCGCCGCGGTGGAACGGCTGATGTGGGCGTTGTCATGGCTTGCCTCAACATTTGCGTTTAAATAGCGCGCGTCCTCCGTGGGCGTGTCAGATTAACGCGTAATGAAGTGCAATGAGCTGGGGAAAAAAATACTGAAATCACTTTCTTTTCATACAGATTACATAAACAGAGAATATTTGTTTTTTTATATAAATTACTTCATTGAAAAGAATAGAATTCAAGCTTCATAAAGAAAAATCTCTCGTGCCTGTATGACAAGTATTTGCGGAGTTATAGTTAATCTTAGGACGCATTTCAGAATGGACTTCACCGACAGAGAGAAGGCAGAACTTGCATCATGTTTATTTTTCTTTATTTGTCGAAAAGCACAACACTTTGTTTTTATTGTGAGTATACAGAAAAATAATAGACACTTAACATGATCGATTGATGTATACCACTTATATTTAAGATCAAAATCAACAGAGTATTTTGAGTCTCTTTTGCACTGATAAGAAAAAAAGCGAGACAATCGCGCCGGCGCGATAGCCGACCTCAGAGGGTTAATAACAACTTATGGGACAACATATGATTGATTACTGTCTGCTTGCATACAATGTTTTATACGATGCCCTAAAATTCTCCACCATCTGTAAGGAACTCAGCTTTTTGGAAATATTAATAATCAATAATAACTTATTATTATTAATTATGAATATTTGGGTCAGTTAATTGGATTAACTTGATGTGGCTGAATTAATATTACAATCAATTAATCAGTTCGTCCAATGAACTCTTTTGATTATTAATTTATTCTAAGAAAAGGGTATCTTCCATGGCCACAGAAGAATAATTATTTCTTAGCATGTAGAGCACTTTGAGCAAGTAGCAAAAACCGCGATCGTGAAAGTGACATTGTATTGCAAACAAAACAGAACCAAATACATATTATGTACAAGTTTTATTAACTAAATATATATATTTTTATGAATATAAATAAACAAAACAACATACACACATGAATACATAAATAGGTGAGTGGTAGAATGAAACCGAAAACGGAACTATTGAGAAGTTCCATGTAACTATATGAGAAGAACATCAGCATTTCATTTTCAAAGCATCAAATCAAAAGTATACTTGCATGCCTGGGTAGCGTACACTATTATCAAAGTTGTTGAAAACTGAAGTTGTTGATGATTCTGCGAGTGTCAGATGTTGAAGTCTCAATCATTTTCTTCTTTGTTGGATGAAGAAGATATGATGAACTTGCATGGTGGGTTAGAGCCCTTGTTCCAAACTCCGGAGATTGTCCTTGGTTCTTTGTGAGAGAGTGTCCTCTCTCTTCCATGAGGCCGGATCTGGTTGGGATCCAGGCCTGCTGGGAGGCCTCTGGGCCCCCATGGAGGGGGGAGGGGGGTCCCCCGTATCACCGAGACAGTGTTTGCAAGGATGAAAACTACCAAGAGCGGGCGGTCACTGTTGCCTGCCTCTGATATAGCCTTAGAAAAGAACCAACCCCTAAGGTTTGAATGGACCAATGAGTAAGCTGACATGCCCGAGAGGGGAAGGTTGCTTTCAAATAATTTACGAGTCTTTGTCCCAAGCGTGATTATAGCTTAATTTATGCTCAGATAGATATAACACATCCACACTGCATTCTAGAAGAAGGTGATGTACATCAAAGTGTGTGTCATTAAATGAGGATTAATTAGGTAGGAGGCATGATACAGGTGAGGTTACATTGACCGTTAGTTGGTTGTATACCCAGGTACATACCATAATACATATGGTACACAAGACAGTAAATCATTTAACCAATGTTATGATGCATGTTCATTTATAGATCCGTTAGTCTATGATTAATGCAGAAAAGTCTGTTTTAAAGAAGGTTTCTGTCTTCCCATTGTCTCTCTCTTAGGCATGTGGCCAAAGGAATGTGGTCATAAAAACCTCCTTATCAGCCCTGTAACATGACACTGTTTCAGCCCTGGTGTTTGTTTCATAAACCTTTGTATATAATGAATAATTAGTGTATGTCTGACGGATCCAGACCCTACAGATCTTTCGATCTTCAAGGATGGTAAAACATAATAAAAATACATTTTATTTTATATTTCGTTACATATTCTTGTTGTTCAGCCAAAACACATTCTGGAGGTATCAAGAACGCTATGTAACAGTTATGGGAGTCGCCAGTTATTTTTAAAATGCATAATGAAGGCATTTATACTTAACTTCATGCTACGATAAAATCATAGTTATTCCAATGTGACATGGACAAACAGACACACATAAAAACACATCGAATATATCTGGTTAAATGACTTTAAAAAGAGAACTTCTTTCTCCTTAGCAAGAATCATTTTCTTTGGGACATTCCAATTTGTCGTAAAATTGCTTGTAACTGGGCACCACTTGGGGTGTATGGGGGGGGGGGGGGGGTGCTCGTGTGTGTGTGTGTGGGTGGGGGTGGGGGTGGGGGGCTTTTTCTAACTGAGAGGTTGAAGATGCCCACCTGGGAGACTCCAGAATCTCTACACGAGATATGTGTGACCAAGGACATTGGACTCCAGAAGAACCGTTGTTTTTCAACTCAATGGTCTAGACTAGACTGTTGTCCTCCATGAGCGTGAGGAGATGTTTGCTGAGGAATGGTGTTCAGAAACTTGGACATCTCCTGGATGAGAGGGGCTGGAAATCCATTGAGGCACTTCAAGAGATGACGGGGTTAAAGTCCTTGCGTCTTGTTTCAAAATTGAAAGAAGAAATCTGTAATGCACTTCCAAGCAGCTGCAGGACTTGGATAGGACTGAGACAAACACAGGACTTGAGAACTGGTCAAGATTTTCCAGAATTAAAAATTTCACCTGTCATAAATGAAGAAGATGAAGGTGAAGTTGCAGATTTGATTTTATCTTTCAAGACTCCTCAGCTAGACCATTTTAAAAAGGTGTCTAAGAAAGCAATATACTGTACTACAGTTAAAGTCACACATCGAGATTCATTGAAGAGGCAAAAAGCTTCTAGATGGCCAGAACTGTTACAACCAGACTTTCTCGTGCGGGACAGGTGGCGGACCCTGTATAAACCCCATGTAGAGAAGCGCACTGCTGATCTACAGTGGCGGATCATTCACGGGGCCATAGCTACGGACCGACATGTGGCACACCTGAATCCGGCTGTAGTTGGGGAATGTAGATTTTGTGGGGAGCAGGAGGATCTAGAACATTTGTTTTTAGGGTGTAATAGATTACAAGAGCTTTTTGTTTTGCTTAAGACTTGGTTTAGAAATTTTAATGAGGATTTTTCCGATAAAGTGTTTATTGGGGGAATGAAGTATAGTTTTTCAATGAGGAGGAAAATATGTTTATTAAATTATTTGATCAGCTAAACTTGCAATGTGGAAAACAAAGAATAAAGGTCTACAACTTGCTACAATAGATCCTGAAATGATGTTTAGAGGGTTGGTAGAGGGAAGACTGAATTTCTTTTGTGATGTATTGTGTTTTAATGAGGTACTATGTATAGTACAAAATGATAAGCTCATTGTGAATTTTTAATTATAAAGTAATTTTTTTTAATTTTTTTATTATTATTTTTTAATTAGTGCCAGTAATGTAACGTGATGCAAGGTTCAAAGAATAATAAAGTGCTTGTTAAACCCCTCTCTCTCTCTCTCATGTTTGGGTTTATAACTTAATCATCATAAATACTAAATCACTTTTTTCATATTTCTATCAATTCCCTCTACCTAAAGGTCACTCCTTCAGGTTAAAACGGTCTCTTTTTGACCAAATTATGCTAATTAGATGCCTTGAGGAGGAGCAGAGCATCCTGGTGAAGGAGATGTCTCAGCACATCACATCTCTCCGTAAGGAGATAAAGGGAGTGGAGAAGCTGAAAGAGAACATCAGAATGGGCTGTAAGTCAAATTTGGATTTTTTTTTGCTCACTAACATATGTATAGTCCCTTTTCTACTGAATGGTACCAGTTCAACTCACCTCAACATGACTACTTGGTTTGGTTTCAAATTTTTGGTTTCATTTTCCACTGCGTAAAAGTACCATTTCATATAACTGGTTGCTATAGCGACACTGAAGTAAACTATCTTAGCATCACCATTGTGTAAAAGTTGGTAACAGCAATCACTACAGCAGAACAGATAAAATCAACAGTATTCTGAATTCATCAAAATACAGACATGTTTTTGGGGAGATGGCAATATTTACTCTATTGGCCGTCCTGTCTTGCTAACACTAAGCTGCTGCTGAGGGCCTGCTCAGAACGTTAACATTATGATGCTAGCGATAACAATGACCACAGAGCTATCTAAACATCATTGTTGGAACTTCAACAGAGGTGGAACCAAAAGTGCTTGGTACCAGAGTCAAGTGGATCTGGTACCAGTCAGTGGAAAAGAGCCACAAGTTTTGTTTTTTCTATATTAGTCATACCACTCTGCTCCACCCTCACACTTTGTTTGCCCTATCCTCACCTCAACATAGCCCCCCCAATCACACACAGACAGTCACAGCTTCTGCAAACCCCCATCCCTCCCCGACTGCACTTTTTACCCCCAATTTATGCAAAGTATAGGATGTCAAACACATACAATTTCTATGAATTTCTTACATCCAATAACTATGCATATGACAATAAAATGTCCTTGTATTCCGTGTTTAAGTTTTCTAGCAACAAATAATCAAAACAAAACAAAAAACAAGAAATAGAGTAACATCTTTCTGTCATATGTGGTTCTACGTGCTATAATTTTGGAACAATACTTGTTATTCTTATGTTTATGTATGTTACAGATTTTGGTGACATGTCAGAGGATGCTGCAGCTGGTGTCCTCATGCGGAGGTCCTCTGCACTGGAGAGTTTATGCCAACAAGCTGTGAGCACATATAGTGCTATAGTTGATGACCTCCAGATACAGGACACAGAATGCAGATCGGACACTGATGACGAATATGACCTTAGTAGTCCAGAGTCAGAAGAAGATTAGAAAGTAGCCCACTCTGTTTTTTTTTTGTTTTTTTTTTAAATCTGTGAACTTTCCATTACCTCTCACCCTCCCTGAATAATAAAAACTACCCAGAACATTGCTTGTTCATTCTTCACACATCAGGCAAAAGATACAGAGGCATCACTAGAAGGAACATTATTGGTTGATGATTAATGATTCAGGGATAGTACCTACCCCAGGTTGCCTGGCCACGCCTTCCTATGCACTTCCGCTCGATTATCATCTCCCTACAGTGCTACAGTCCTACAGTCTCCGGTGGCAAGGAGTTGTGAACGCTGAGCTAGAATACTATCAGCCAAGACAATCTATCAGTCAAGGCCTGATCGTATCTTTTTAAACTTCAACAAGCTCCAGCTTGTCTTCAACAACCTCCAGCAAGCAATAATTTATCGCTACCGAATGGCCAGACTCAGGCTACCTTTTATTACCAGGCTAACCCCCAAACTATCAGACACGTAAATATGCACTAACCCTATGATAATTCAGTTATCAACATTAGGTGTTGTTAAATGTGAAATTATTTTGCACTGCAACTTCATATACTACAATCATGAGTGTGCACACTAATATCAATGCAATATCTACTGAATGGATTGGCCCTCTGCATGGACTGTTGGACATGGACTGTTTTATGCATTCTGGACTGTGACATTTCAACCTCAACTTTAGCACTTAAAGGACAATATGGAGCTCATTTATGCTCTATTGAATTTTCTTGTGTGTCGGATGTGTGTTGTGGTACATGTGAGCACACAAAGATAGATTTCTTCAACTGTGGAAATGGCTACAATAAACTTGAATGTGAATTTGAAAATGTAGGAAATTATTTGTGATTGTAATTGAAGTGCATAAAGTACATAATTGCCTAGTAGTCTTCATTGAAAATCTACATTTTACAGTATACTGTCACAATATAAAAACTCTTCAGGATGCTGAAGTGGCACTGGTGAAATCAAAAGTCAATAATTGTCCATGGGACCTGGTGTCACTTGGCAGTACTTAACACGCTGTGTTGACTTGACAGGTTAGAGCTTTGATAAAAAGCCATGAATCTTGTTTTTCATATATTCAAAACCAATGTGTAACCCTCCCCAGCCGGGGTACACTCGTATAATACTATCAAAGGAGCCCTGGTATCCCAGCAGTAGTAAAGTGCAATGTCTGGTCCTACCCCTGAAGAATGGATAGATAGCTACAAAAATACTACAAGAATAATTTTTTTTATATAGCGCGATGCCTCCAATTAATAAACATATATTCTCATGTGTTTGAGAATAGAAAAAAACAGGTTGACAACCATAGAAACATTATAATAAACCATGAGGTTTATTGAATAATCCCCAAACAAAACAAAAACGACTAAAAAAAACAAAATAAAAAAATTAAACAAATGGTAAGTATATGAACTACAGAATAATTCACGTGATTCAGGGAAAACCCACAATGCAATACAAGGTTACCACATTTAAATAGTGCCACCCTTTAAGTGACCCAAAACTCAGTACTTTAGTGACTTAAAATAGTCAGACAAAAGAAACAGTTTCCTCTAATACAAGCGAATTACTCTTATTAAAGCTGCAGTAGGGAGTTTTGAGAAACTGTTGACTTAGCCTGAAAATTTGAACAAGTACAACTTCCAGGTCCCACCCCCTTGCTCTCTGCTGCGCTACAGCCCTCCCTCCACAGCTCGTCCTCCACAGCGGAGCCTGTCGTGAACGCGCAGGCTAGTAAACAGGCCCACCGATAACAGCGGATAAAAAGTTATAGCCTATGGCATATTCACTAATAGGGACTAAACGTCAATAATATGCTTTACATTGACTATGGCCTGCCCATACTTTGACTACAAACTTGGTCCTCAAATCATTATGTATTTTCCAATAGCCTACATGTAACTTTATAACGTTGCACTCTTTCTATAAGTTATAAATAGCTAGTAAGATAACGTAAATATAACGGTAACTAACGTTACAGCAGTGGTCTCCAACATGGTGCCCGCGGGCACCTGGTAGCCCGCATGGAGTCTCTGAGTCGCCCGCCGAGCACGTTCTATACACAAATCCGGCGAAACACGGAAGTAAAGCAGCGCCGCCATTACTGCGTGCCTTGCTGCTAAGGAAGTAGCGTTGGTCCCGTAGGCGGCTGTAGCAGATGTTAGCTGTACAAAATGTTATTTCTATGTAGTTTTTTTAGTACGTATGCTGTCCAGTGATGCCGGGAAGAGCGTGTTGTGTGGTTGTCTGTTTTAACAACAAATAAAACCGTTTGTGAATTTCACAAACCTTTGTTGCGCATTGACTGCCCATGTTTATGGCCATACGGATTACACAAGTTCCTGGTGCGGGCGCGGGCGGTAATGAATGCACTCACTTTGTGTGTGAATTCTGTATGCTGGCAAATCCTCTAATTATAACAAACAATGTGTATATATTATGAAAGATGCATTGTGCATTCAGCTTCAGTGATAATAACAGAGATGTGTGAGATCGTGATGAACTGATGTCAGCTTTTTAGGAATTATTAAGGGAGCGCACTTGCGCGCATTCAGTCATGCCAAACCATGCACGCAGTAGCCGGCTTGCTTTTATAACAGTGTGGTTTGTGTGTTAATGCTTTAATAACAAATAATTTATCAGGAGCATTTATGGTGATGTGTATGGTGGCGACACGTAGGCTAACTTGAAACTATTTGAAGGTAACTTACAGAAAAAAAGTCTTATTTGCGGGCGGGAGAAAGTAACATAGAAAGTAATTGCAGGGCTCTCAAGAGTCACCCATTGAGCGTGACAGTCACTCATTTCGGTCTTTTGTCACGCTCTCCCGCCACACATTGTATTTCTGACGCTGAAAAACTATTTATAATATGTAATATGCAGCAGCGCCCAAAATGTATCTGGCCGCGCCGCTCTCACTATGAAACCGGCAGGAATCAAGCGCGTCTCGAGGAAGTTCATGCAGTCGTGTCCTCATATAGGCAAATAAACAGCTCGAGCGTGACTCGTGCTTCAGCGTGTGTGTGTGTGTGTTAAATGAAACTGCACGTCGACAGCACCATTCATTCACACAGAACACGTAGGATTCGTATTTAAATAGTATTATTGCGGGGTATAGTAGGCTAATACAAAACAATGGTAGGGGAAACACTGAGTTATTTTGGCTCAACTTACCTGTGTGAATCTGCATTTTCAGATATGAATTTTATTAAGAACAAACACAGAACACGCCTTACTGATGGACATTTGGAGGACTCAATTAGAGTTACAGTTTCGGGTTATACTCCCGATTATAGGGCACTTGTGGACGTTATGCAATGCCAAGCTTCCCATTAAAAGGTAGTTGTTGGTTTTTTGCCCATAAAAGCAGGCTGATTTGGCCTATTTATTGTTGTAAGTGTGACAAATAACTCTTGACATTTTGTATTAAAATTGTGTTTACATGTATTCAATGTAATGGGATCTACAGAGAGAAAATTATAAATACAATTATAATTTTAAATTTTTTATATAAATTCCTATAAATAGGATTGATTGATGAATAAAAATAATCTAATAATTCATAATAATTTAAAATGCTTGTGAGAAATGATTTACATTTATTAAGCCATGATGTCAATATTCATTTCATTACTTAAACATATTTTGGTGATTAAAAGTAAAGTGAAAAAAGTGCCACAGTGTTTATGTTTATATGACATATTTTAAAAATGAGAAATTGTTTATTTTTATATAAAAATTTGCATTTCTTTCTTTTTGCTCTATCGAAAACGTACCGAACTGTGTCAGCAGCTTAGCACTGATTATATTGAACCTAACCGTGAATTTTGTAAACCGTTACACCCCTAATATATAATTATAAATTCAATTGTCATAGTATTTAACAATATTACTGTTTGTTGTATTTTTCACAACTTGAAACGTGTGTGTGTGTGTGTGCCTATATCAAACAAGTAGCCCTCTAGACTATTTTATTCCTTCAGGGAGCCCTCACTCACAAAAAGGTTGGAGACCCCTGCGTTACAGTATGTAAGTAATTATTCTAGCGATATATAATGCTAGATAAGGTGTGCTAGTACATTATTTCAGCAACATGACAAGCCAGTGAATTAGCAGGTTTCAATTGTTGCTTAGCAGAGTGCGTGACATTTTATCTACATGTTAGTTTTGACACCGAGTCAATGGGCTCTGTGTAATTCTTTCTTTTTCGCTTGTTTATCGTCATCAGTCTTTTTCCTTTTACCTCTTTGTTTTATGAGCAGGTGTCAATGGAGAATTGGCAGTTTAGGTTGTTTCTCCGTCATAAGCACAGCTGCAGCACGCCGGCAATCTTGAGTTTGAACGACGGCTTGCGCTCCGGCGCTCGCGCTGTGCAAGAGAGGGGTGTGATCAGCGCGTACACGAGCGTGACTGACAGTGCTAAGACACTCCTCCTGGCTCTGATTGGTTGTTTCTGACCGGGAGCGTGTATTTCTTGCAAATGGCAATAGGACCACTGGGAGGAGCCAGAGGAGCTTGATTTTTACACAGATTATCTATCTCATATTCTACTGTCAGGACATAATGACAGTTTTAACAAATACATGTTTTCAAAAGTTACCTACTGGAGCTTTAATATCAATTTATACTTAGTCGAACATATGACTCCTAAATGCACTCCTTCGAAACAAAATAACTAAAATGTCCTTAAATATAATCAATGAACTGACTCAATTGTAATTGAATGACTCTTAAATTGACTCAGTAGTGATCAAATGACTCTTAAATTGGCTCAGTAGTAATCAAATGCTTAAATTGACTCAGTCGTAATCAAATGACTCTTAAATTGACTCAGTCGTAATCAAATGACTCTTAAATTGACTCAGTCGTGATCAAATGACTCTTAACTTATTCGTTTCCCTAAACCGAGTCTTTGATAATCAGTTCCCTCATTACAAATCTTGTTCACATGTATCAAAAACAGATATGAAACACTCAATACCTCAATTATAAACGTGAGAACCCGCAAACTTAGTCTCTAAACCAGTGCATTTGAAATTGCCATGAACCGTTGGTGCACTTCTCCTCCAAACGATTTGATATTCAACAGATCTCAGTCCAACTGTACTCACTCATCTGCATGCACACGTGTAATGCGCAAGGGCAGTCCAAGGTCCAGAATAATTGTCTTCAAACCGAAAGAAAAATCAGAATTGAACAATCTCAAAACGACGATGCTTGATGAATCCGTCCTCTGTTAGGCCTTGGGTGAATGTCCGCCATGAGCCCCGAACGATCCTCCGCTCTCCGTCGAAATTTCCGATCCAGTCCTCCACCGCTCGAAATTTCGTAACGAAACGTAACAAACTGGTAAAACAACAGTTCGAACAGTGCTGAGAGGGATTAGTTTCTGTCCAAATTAATGCATGTCAAAAAAACTGATCACGCACTCTTATCCCCTCCCAATTTTTTTTCTTTCTCCCTCTCCGGTCATCCCCCTCAATCCCCAGTAGCACTTGCTCTCATTGGCCAAGCGCAGACACATACAATTCCACATATTTTTTTTACCACACTTAAATTGACAAAGCTTATATTGACAAAACTTTTAAACAAACATTTTCTTTTTAGGAAATAAATTAAAAATAAATAAATAATACAAATATAAAACTCACCATTTTGCCAGTGTGTATTTTCTTTATAGCCCTGAATTTTCAAAAAGGCTACAAATGTATTTAAGCAGGATAGTATTTAAATTAATATGAAAAAAAAGTGATAATTTCAGTAAGGGTGGTGATAGGTTCAGAGTTGGAAACGGGACAACAAGATCGTAGCCAGTGTCTGAAAGTATAATTAAGCTGCATGCCAGATGTCCACCAGCACTGTTGTTTTACAGCCTCATATCTCTCATCCCTGGACATTGCTCAATTTACCAGTTGACCAACTCCTCATTGAGTAGGCCTATACCTCCCACATAGCAAATGTTTTCTGGCCCAGCTCCGGGCCACACAATCACTTTTCCCTCGGCCCAAGTACCGCAAAGAATGACGGCCCTGAAGTGGCCCAGAACTGGATTAAAGACAAGGGTCACGCATTGGCCATAACCGGGCCGAATCTCAGCCAGTTAATCACCCTTAACTGGCCCTGAAGTGGCCCAGAACTGGATTAAAGACAAGGGTCACACATGGGCCATAACTGGCCCGAATCTCAGCCAGTTAATCACCCTTAACTGGCCCTGAAGTGGCCCAGAACTGGATTAAAGACAAGGGTCACGCATGGGCCATAACCGGCCCGAATCTCAGCCAGTTAACCCTCTGAGGTCGGCTATCAGTGCAAAAGAAACCCAAAATACTCTGTTGATTTTGATCTAACATATTAAGTGTTGTACATCATTAGATCCTGATAAGTGTCTATTTTTTTTGTGGATACTCACAATAAAAACAAAGTGTTGTGCTTTTCGCCAAATAAAGAAAAACAAACATGATGCGCGTTCTGCCTTCTCTCTGTCAGTGAAGTCCATTCTGAAACGCGTCCGAAAATTAACTGTAATTCCGCGAATACTTGTCATACAGGCACGAGTGTTTTTCCATAATGAAGCTTGAACTCTCTTCTTTTAAATGAATTAATTTATATAAAAAAAACAAATATTCTCAGTTTATGTAATCTGTATGAAAAGAGAGAGATGTCAGTATTTTTCTTTCCAGCTCATTATACCAAATTACGCGTTAATGTGCCACGCCCACGGAGAGCGCGCGCTATTCAAACGCAAATAATCTAAGGCAAGTCTTTCAAACATGCCAACGCCCTCCAGCTGGATTATAAAACACATCGTGTTTAGTAAGTATCTTGTACAGCTGTGTACACAGCGTATCCTTTCGCTGTGAGGAATAATACTATCTAACCCTGGAAAATGTACCAGAAGTGCTGGTAGTTTCATTTCGAGGAGCAACGGATCCAGCTGATGTAGTAAGTCATTTATTCTTAAGTGCTTTGTTCTAATCCTGATATTGAATAGTGTCTGACTGTAAACTGCAAAAAGTCTGTTTAAATATGATTTTCGTGTCTGTGTGTAGGCTAAATGATGAGTGAACGGCATAGGCGTGCGCGCTTTGTTTACTACAGTTATACAGCGCGTGTTTGTGGCTTGTTCATTCACTCTCGCACCTATATTATGTTTACATGAACACATACAAACTGTATTGCTATAGCCTACTAAGATGAGTAAAAATAGACTGAAATATGTTGAAATAAAATGTCTGTATAAGCAACAAGCTGCAAATTCACATGTATATACTAATATATCATACACAATATATTACAGACTAAATATGAATGTTTAGACACGATTTTGTGATTAGTTTTGGATAGATTATAAAGTTTTGACTGTAAAAAAAGACTACTGTCACACTAAATAGGTACGCTTTTGTTCACCAATTTCTGCTCATAGTTAAATATACTATAGTATGATGTTTTGTCAAAAATAAAGTAGGTATATTGAATTATCAACTAAGATGTTATTATAGTGTTTGTTCCAATATTCAAACTAATGAATCCTTACCTTTTTTTAATACGTATGATAAAATGTATACTTTTTACAAAGAAATACACTTGAAATATTGTTAAAATTGTAATTGTTGTTGTAATTGTAACCTATTTGTAATTGGTTACAATTTCTAATTGTAAAATATGTATAGGCTATATAGATCATTTCTTTTGTCCTTGCATTCTTTGGGATCCTGTGACACACCTGTGTGAAAGGGCTAATTAATATGCAGCTCATTATGCGGCACATTATCCGGCCTTTGTCTGCTCAGGTGTGAACACGCCTCCATGCATATTGCCTTTCCAAACAAAAGGTCTCTAATAAAATGTAAATCAGTGTATGTTTTTGTGTAAATGATTAGGCAGGATGATTTTCAGATCATTTTGAAGCAAAAATTCTATGCAACAACACTCATTAGTCAAAAGTCTTGTGGACACATATTTAGTATGTGTTTTGTGGCCTTATTTCAGACACTTTAAGTTTTAGTTTTTTCAATAACCATGCATAAGCAATATTCTCTCAAAAATACAAACATGTTTCATAATTGTTGCTCAGAAATTACGGTAGCCCAGTTTGTGCTATATTGAGTGAATTTACACCTTTGCCATTAACATGTTTATATAACTGAAAAAAGCACAAATGTCAGAGCATGTCAGAACACCTCAAGGACCGCAAAAACCCTTAGATCTCAGAGGGTTAATCACCCTTAACTGGCCCTGAAGTGGCCCAGAACTGGATTAAAGACAAGGGTCACACATGGGCCATAACCGGCCCGAATCTTAGCCAGTTCATCACACTTAACTGGCCCTGAAGTGGCCCAGACCTGGATTAAACACAAGAGTCACACATGGGCCATAACTGGCCCTGAATTGGACCAAAACAGGTTTTATTATTGGTACCAAGTCTCAGCCATAAGTTAACCATATCAACACCAGAAACCCCAAAACTGAGCCATTACCCTTACCCAGCCTAATCTTATCCAAACCATATGAACAAATAAGTCACAGGAAATTTCAATTCTCAAAATTGTTTTATTTAACAATAATGCACAAGCCAAAAAATACATTTTTAAATTACATCTAGAATTGTGTAACTGTGTGAAGGTTATTTTTTTACTACATTCAAAGCGGTAATCTTATTACCTCAAAAAAGTGCATTTAATTTCAAAATGTTCTGGTCTGTCTTAAAGGAACACTCCACCGTTTTTTTTCATATTAAACTATGTTATTCCCTTAACTAAGAGTTGATAAATACCTCTCTCGTCTCAGTGTGGCACTCAATCGCTCTGGCATGAAGCTTTTCTGAGCGGGTAAAATGGATAACTATAATGTATGGCGGAATAGCACTTGGACTCGGCGCAGTAATATAACTATATCATCGGGAGAGGGGGAGAGGATTTTTCAGGAGTGATGATATTACTGCGCAGAGTCGAAGTGCTATCAAGTGCTATTCCGCCATACATTATGGTTATCCATTATATGTTATAAGGGAATAACATAGTTTAATGGTCTGTTTAATATATTAACCCTCTGAGGTCTAAGGGTTTTTGGGGTCCTTGAGGTGTTCTGACATGCTCTGACATTTGTGCTTTTTTCAGTTATTTATAAACATGTTAATGGCAAAGGTGTAAATTCACTCAATATAGCACAAACTGGGCTACCGGAATTTCTGAGCAACAATTATGAAACATGTTTGTATTTTTGAGAGAATATTGCTTATGCATGGTTATTGAAAAAACTAAAACTTAAAGTGTCTGAAATAAGGCCACAAAACACATACTAAATATGTGTCCACAAGACTTTTGACTAATGAGTGTTGTTGCCTAGAATTTTTGCTTCAAAATGATCTGAAAATCATCCTGCCTAATAATTTATACAAACACATACACTGATTTAAATTTTATTAGAGACCTTTGGTTTGGAAAGGCAATATGCGTGGAGGCGTGTTCACACCTGAGAAGACAAAGGCCGGATAATGTGCCGCATACTGAGCTGCATATTAATTAGCCCTTTCACACACGTGTGTCACAGGATCCCAAAGAATGCAAGGACAAAAGAAATGATCTATATAGCCTATACATATTTTACAATTAGCAATTGTAACCAATTACAAATAGGTTACAATTACAACAACAATTACAATTTTAACAATATTTCAAGTGTATTTCTTTGTAAAAAGTATACATTTTATCATACGTATTAAAAAAATTTAAGGATTCATTAGTTTGAATATTGGAACAAACACTATAATAACATCTTAGTTGATAATTCAATATACCTACTTTATTTTTGACAAAACATCATACTATAGTATATTTAACTATGAGCAGAAATTGGTGAACAAAAGCGTACCTATTTAATGTGACAGTAGTCTTTTTTTTACAGTCAAAACTTTATAATCTATCCAAAACTAATCACAAAATCGTGTCTAAACATTCATATTTAGTCTGTAATATATTGTGTATGATATATAAGTATATACATGTGAATTTGCAGCTTGTTGCTTATACAGACATTTTATTTCAACATATTTCAGTCTATTTTTACTCATCTTAGTAGGCTATAGCAATATAGTTGGTATGTGTTGTTCATGTAAACATAACGTTTACTAATATAGGTGCGAGAGTGAATAAACAAGGCACGCGCTGTATAACTGTAGTAAACAAAGCGCGCACGCCTATGCCGTTCACTCATAATTTAGCCTACACACAGACACGCAATTCATATTTAAACAGTCTTTTTGCGGTTTACAGTCCGACAAATTCAATATCACGATTAGAACAAAGCACTAGAATAAATGACTTACTACATCAGCTGGATCCGTTGCTCCTCGAAATGAAACTACCAGCACTTCTGGTACATTTTCCAGGGTTAGATATTCCTCACAGCGAAAGGATACGCTGTGTACACAGCTGTACAAGATACTTACTAAACACGATGTGTTTTATAATCCAGCTGGTGGGCGTTGGCATGTTTGAACGGCTTGTCTAAGATCATTTGCGTTTGAATAGCGCGCGCTCTCCGTGGGCGTGGCACATTAACGCGTAATTAGGTCTAATGAGCTGGAAAGAAAAATACTGACATCTCTCACTTTTCATACAGATTACATAAGCTGAGAATATTTGTTTTTTTATATAAATGCATTCATTTAAAAGAAGAGAGTTCATGCTTCATTATGGAAAAACACTCGTGCCTGTATGACAAGTATTCGCGGAATTAAAAATAATCTTAGGACGCGTTTCAGAATGGACTTCACTGACAGAGAGAAGGCAGAACGCGCATCATGTTTGTTTTTCTTTATTTGGCGAAAAGCACAACACTTTGTTTTTATTGTGAGTATCCACAAAAAAAATAGACACTTATCAGGATCTAATGATGTACAACACTTAATATGTAAGATCAAAATCAACAGAGTATTTTGAGTTTCTTTTGCACTGATAAGAAAAAAGCGAGACTATCGCGCCGGCGCGATAGCCGACCTCAGAGGGTTAATGGTCTGTTTAATAAAATTAAAAAAAAGTTTAATATGAAAAAACGGTGGAGTGTTCCTTTAAACAGTAGTTTACTTATTGTAGTAATGCACAAGCCAAAAATAAAATAAAAATCACAGCTAGAGTTGTGTGAACACTATTTTAGTTGCCTGAACAGCTAAGTATACAACATTTTCCAATTCTAACTAAATGAATCTATGAATGAATCTAGCACTGAAATGTAACCATATTATAATGCAATTTTACTCTCAACAAACATAGAGCAAATTCAAACAATTACCTAAAACAAATTTAGACATCAGAATTTTTGTATGTGTGTGGGAGAAAGTGATCCTATTTAGGACTGTCCTCAGGAAGTGAAGTACAGCTCTGCAGCCCCTCTTTTCTCCTCAAGCGGTCTCTCCTTCCTCCATCTCTATCAGGAGCAAGCTGAAGCCATCTTGTATAGTTGCTTCTATCTCCTGATCGGGAGCATGTTGTGTCAGACGATTTTTTTTTCTCACAGCAGCTAAAAGATAAAATACTAAATTAATAATACAAAATTAATAAATACACATACAAACATTAATCCACCTGTAAATAAATGTAGGTAACAAAATAAAATAAGGTTGCTTTGGTTACATTTTATACAGGAAATGGTTGCTTAATGTGGCACTATTGAATGACTAACTGGTTTGTCAGAGTTTGAGAACAGTATTTTGACAAACAAAACCATTTTAGCTAACAAAATCCGTAAAGATGTTGAGATATGGAAACTGTGGTGTAAACACATGCTTATCTGTGAATTAACATTTAATTTATTAACTGTTAAAATAAAACGGCAATTATCCACTAAAGGAATAGTTCAACCAAAAATGTAAATTCGGTCAACATTTCCTCACCTCCACTTGTTCGATGCCTGTATGAGTTTCTTCCTTCTGTTGAACACAGCAGAAATAAAAAAATAAAAAAGTTTAATCAGACAGTAGATAACCACTGGCTTCCATATATTTTTTGCCAGTGTTACCTTCCAGTTACCTGTCTGGTCACCAACATTCCTCAAAATGTGTTCTTTGTGTTCATCAAAAGAAACCAACTCATTCAAGCTTAAGAGAAAATGATGAGAAAATTTTCAGTTTTGTTTGAACTTCCTTAAAAAAACAAGAACAGACATACACACACACACACACACACATAAAATATCAGACATATCCTGATTATCAAAGTCGCAGACTAGATTTAGATATAATTAAATCTGATTATACAACCATTGAATCACTTTCAGCTTTACAAGTCAATTACTGTTGTCTGTTGCTGATTTCGCTGTGATTTTTTAACAGCATCATTTTAACAGCATTACATTGTACCGCACACCGGATATGAAAGTACCGCGCCTCGGACATCCCGCAGACCGGTCTATCGCACCCCGGTCGCGTCAGTCTGTACTCGCATTCTCAAGTTCACTGCTAAGCAAAAGTTTACTTCAATAAAGAACAAAGTGACATCCGAGTTTGAATTCAGGTATTTAAAAAAACACGAAGAAAGAGAGCGACGAACTTCAATTACCTGAACAGCAGGTGTCTGACAGTGACAGACGTCTTCACCCTTCAGCGGGAGAAATTTCAACCGACGCATGCATCACGTGAACCTCATTCACCAACCAGAAAAGCTGCTGTTACCGTGGAGATCGCGCCAAAATAAACATTTTTTAAATTATTTTTTTTTTCAAACGTTTTTTTTTTTAATAAATTGCTCTCTCTCTCTCTCTCTCTCTCTCTCTCTCTCTC
The DNA here is from genome assembly GCA_030578255.1 of Tiaroga cobitis. Lineage (NCBI taxonomy): Eukaryota > Metazoa > Chordata > Actinopteri > Cypriniformes > Leuciscidae > Tiaroga > Tiaroga cobitis. Next base: position 45,331,512 of record CM060608.1, on the reverse strand, counting down.
TCTCTCTCTCTCTCTCTCTCTATATATATATATATATATATATATATATATATATATATATATATAAAACACACATATATATGTAAACACACACACACACATATATATATATATATATATATATATATATATATATATATATATATAAAATAGTATGTTTTTAACATGATTTTGTGGTGCTTAAACTAAAAAGTATGGAAAACGTTGACTATTTTGTATGTGAATTAGTTTTTCTTTAAATTATAAATTTATTTAAAAAACAAAAAAAAAAAAACTAAATTATCATGTTAGGAAAATGTATATTTTGTTCAGGTCAAATGGATTTGGGAATTGTTTAATGATTATTGAATTTTGTGAACATTGCTGAAAACTAATAGGCCTAGCAGGCCTAAATACTTATAATTGTCCAGTACACAAAGTATGGCCCATAATCGCTACACTGATCTGGGCCATAATCGGTACACTGATCTGGGCCACACACCTCCCATCCACAATCGGCCCAAATGTTGTCTGCCGTCATGCATGCAGTGCCATCATTGCCACGCATGGCCCAGAGTTGGCTGACATGATGCATGCCAGTGCCGGCAACACGCCAGCAGTGCCATTATGAGGCCACATTTGGGCCAAGTCTGTTTGCTATGTGGGACCTGCCAGACACCCTCTTTTTTCAGAAAATGGAAAGTGGAATGTGTCTTTAAAAGCTATGATAATCTTCAACTCCAAGTTGATTCTGATTTTACTTGATTTGGATACATTTTTTTTATTGACTTGATTGGTCTGCATTTTGGCTACACACCATTGTATCATCACTCATGGATCCCTATCAGTTTGCTTACCAGGCTGTGGAAAATGCCATCAACCTGGCTGTTTACTCTGCTACATTTGGAGTCAATTAACACCTATGCGTGCATAGCTTAGCATATAACATGATAGATCCTCTCAATCTGTTCTCCAGCCTACAAGTCATGAACAGCAATATAGCTCTGTGTCAATTGATACTTTCATATAATTAATTTGGTCAATTTTAACAATATGGAAACATGCCCTCAATACGGATAGGCCACCACAAGGCCGTAGAGAGGTAGTAGGAGCAAAAACTATATTCTACTGTCGCTGGTGGCTCGTGCCATTCGCCTACTGTCCTGTACACTGTCCTGCGCCACTCACTTATTGTCCTGTGCCACTGGTCTATGGTCCCGCACCACTGTCCCGTGAGACTTACAAATTGTTAAAAACCTAACCCTGAACCTAATCCTAAACCTAACCCATGGACAGTGACAAATGACTAGGGACAGTAGGCACATCAGACGGGATATTGAGTGAGTGCCATGTGAGAGTAGGCAAGTGTCACAAAACAGTATGAGTTGTGCAGGACAGTGCATGGGGCAGCAAGTCAGTGGCACAGTGCACAGGACAGGTGGCACAAGACAGTTGATGGGTGGCGCAGGACAGGTCACGAGACAGTGGATCAGTAGTGCAAACCATCAGCAACAGTACAGTACAGTTATTGCTCCTACTGCTGGAGGAGAAACGAGCAAGATCAAGTTTGCAGGTGATACCCCCATCATCAGTCCCATCAGATACAGTATGAGTCTCAGTGCTCCATGGAGGTGCATTGGGATGTAGAATGGAGTACCAACAGCAAATTTCATCCTGAGAAGGAGGCCAAAGTCCCCGTTATTATAGTTGAGCCCTGATACTCTTACATTTATGGCGTCTCACATCAGCAGTGGTGGAAAGAGTACTGAAAAAGCATACTCAAGTAAAAGTACTGTTACTTGTCAAAAAATGTAGTGAGAGTAGAGTAAAAGTACCGGTCCTAAAAACTACTCAAAGTAGGAGTAAAAAGTAGCCCTTTTAAAAGTACTCAAGAGTAGTGAGTAGTGAGTATTATGTTATGAATGTTAGTCCACCTTATACCCAGCAAATTGAAAATGTAGCTTACTCTTTTATCACAGATTCATAGAAAAAAAGAAACAGTATTTCAATATTTCTCCAACAGTTTTATTTTTGACTGCTAGCACTAAAAATACAGCGTTTCCCCTACCATTGTTTTGGACGACCCCCGCCCCCCCTAAAATGCTGACAAAATCCAGTCATAAAAAAGGAATTTATAACTCGGAATTTCACGGAATTTGTAAATTTTTTGAGGAATAAATAGAAAGCAGTTCAGTACACTTGAAATCAAATCGCGATATAGTGTGCGTGTGTGTGAATATTAAACCACAAAGACAACTTAAATACGAATCCTGCATGTTCTGTGTGAATGTATGGTGCAGCCGACGCGCAGTTTCATTTACCACACACACACACACACTGAAGCACGTGCGAGGTGTGACGCTTGCGCTGTTTTTTTGCCTATATGAAGACACAAATGCATGAACTTCCTCCAGGCTCAAGATCCACTCCGAAAGTCACTTCGTGAACAAAATAAATTGGCGGCAGGTGTCTCGTCTGTTGATGCTGGTTTGATGCAAAGTTTTCCGCGCGCGATTTGATTTGACGGGAATCACGCATGGAGTCACATGATGACTTATTATAAAAATAAATATTAATATAAATGTAGCGACGGCAGGTTCAGGGAAAATAGCGCAGTAAAAGTACCGATACAGCACTTAAAATGTACTCAAGTAAAAGTACACTGTTTTTAAACTACTTAAAGTACAATTCCTAAAAAAAACTACTTAATTACAGTAACGAGAGTATTTGTAATTCGTTACTTTACACCACTGCACATCAGACATAATGAATTGATTTGAAATGGGATATTAACATCCCACCTTATGAACAGGCACAAAAAACACATTAATCAGACATGATCTGGACATGTTATGTGTAAACAAACTCTTCTATAATGCCATATATCTTATTCATCACTACCTGGTATGGAAGGTCTGACAGACAGTCGCACTGGATGGAAATTAGAGAGGATTGACACAAAAGTCTCTGTATTTAGAAACCATTAATATATGCATAATTTCCAGTAAAAAAAAAAAGGATATTTAAAGGTCTTGTTGTAATCCCCCTTCCCCCTAATTATGTCTTATTTCATTGTATATTATTTTGACCCAGCCCTCCCCTGGATACACATCAGCTTAAAAAATATCATGCAAGGACAAATTCAATATTTTGTCAGCATTTACACTACCCATGTTAAAGTGTAGGTTTGTCTAAGTCTAGTTTGTGATTTCTATAAAGATGGTCTGCTGAACATCAAGAGGAAAAAAGACATTATACCTGTGACTTAGCAATAGACTGGCCAGTTATAACTACCACTATGATGAGGAAACTGATGGGACAGGACAGTGAGGACACTGTAGGAAGGATGAATAAGAACCTGTAGAGGATACACTATTGTCCATAAGGCAGATTCTGTCCATTATGGCTGGCATTAGCAAACATCCCTATTTAACAAATGAATGGAGGACAGAATCCATATTAATCACATCTAGAGTGCATTCACCTCTAGCAACTACTGTAGTGTATTATAGTTAGGAATTATTATGAAGATTCATTGTATACAACAGCCTGCTTTGTCTTAGTAGATTACTGTATGACATTTCATCACATGACCTGGAGCATTTTGCTTTGTTGTTTAAAGTCATTGCAATTCAGCAATGACTAACTGTTATTGAGCTGAGCCCCATTTCATACATAACTTGAACCATGTTTGAGAGACAATGGGCCCTATTTTAACATCTGAAACATCAAACGCCAAACGCAAATAACTTTGTGGGCGGATCATGGGCGCTGTTGCTATTATAGCCTACCAGCGGCGGGATTCTTGGGCGCAACGCAAATCTAAAATGAAGTACACACACACACACACACACACACACACACACACACAAACTCTCTCTCTCTCTCTCTCTCTCTCTCTCTCTCTCTCTCTCACACACACACACACTCACATTTCCTCATCAATCTCTACATATGTGACTAAGGCCTCGTTCACACTGCAGGGGCTTAACCCTCTGGGGACCAAGGTGTTTTTGGGGTCCTTGAGATGTTTTGACATGCTCTGACATTTGTGCTTTTTTCAGTTGCTTATAAACATATTAATGGCACAGGTGAAATTACACTCTATTTAGCACAAACATTGCTACCATAATGTGTTAGCAACATGTATGTACATGTTTGTATTTTTGAGAGAATATTGTTTATGCGTGGTTATTGAAAAAACTAAAAAATAAAGTTTTTGAAATAAGGACACAAAAAACATACTAAATATGTGTCCACAAGACTTTTGACTAATGGAAGTTGTCGCCTAGAGTTTTTGCTTCAAAATGATCTGAAAAGCATCCTTCCTAATCATTCACATAAAACAATAGATTGTTTTAAATTGTGAAAAACATTTTTTTGTTTGCCAAGGCAATATGCGGATGGGCGGAACGGCCCAACCCCTATCGTGAATAATTAAGTGGTTCTCAGACAGTGACCCTGCATAATAATGAGCCTTTTAATTCAGGGGTGTCACACAAGAAAGAATGCAAGGACAATATATATATTTATTGTCATTGCATTCTTTCTTGTATATATATAGCCTACATATATATATATATATATATATATATATATATATATATATATATATATATATATATATATATATATATATATATATATATATATATACACACACACACACACATGTATATATACAAACAATCAAAATATAAATGAAAGTCAAAAGCACATTTTTAGTCATACCTGGAAACAAATCCTGGTCAAATGCTATATGGGCCATTCTACAGAATTGGTTCAAAGTTACAGTTGGAAACATCTTGAAAAGAAAAAAGTCTTTTCCCATAAATGTCTTATAAAGTATTATTTTTTAAAGTAGACCAATACAATAAAAATAAACCAGTCGCATTTCAAAGTCGTTCGCGAAATGACCGCCAGGTGGCGCAAAGGGACATTTATCAAAACGTAAGTGGGGCTAATGTCTAATTCTACAAGTTATGGTAATTTGCAAATAAGCCTACAACAAACATTTATTTTTAAACAAATATTTTTAAATATGCAACATGCACGTTTAAACAACAAACAATACAATCTGAACCAGCGCTTCTGCTCCTGTATTGAAACATGCAGCGCGTTTCAGTTACGATCCTGGTTCCAGTGGCCTTAATACATTCTCGGCTTTTTAAAATGTCACAAAGCGTTTTGAGATGGTTTTGAATGAAATATTGAAGTTTATAATTAGGATATTTTGGCACATCACGGAGTGGCGCTATGCATTATTCTAAAATCGGGCTTTTTTCTGGCATGTTGAATTAGAGTTTGACAAACCCGGTGGCGCGTTCATTTGAATTTATTTTTCTCATAACAGCTAAAAGAACTTACTGCGTAATTGTTGATCATACAGATAAGATATCATCTTTTAAAACTGTAAAAGGTCTACTTTTATTCATGTAGGCTAAAGTAGGCCTACACTCACAGGCTAACGACAAAACGTTTTCTCGCTCATGTGAGAAACAAACGTTTGGCCATTTCTCAGTGAGAAAATTCATAGCCGAGCGGTAGAACTTACAGTTCGATCATCAAGATGACTTGAGTTCAAATCCCGATCAAACATGGTCTACTGTAAATTTTATATTTATTAATGCAGAGAGATTTGTCTAGCTCTAAAACTCTGTTACACCATATGTACAGTTTTTTGCTTATATTTATAAAATAAAATTACCATGCATTTCCATTTTACACTAACAATAGTATCCAACAGAACGACTTTGCATCTGTATAATAATAGGCTACCAATCGTAATTTCAAAAGCAGTTCTGTAAAAAAAGTAATTATTTATAGCCTATATATATGTTTTTTTTTAATTAGGCCTATTATTTTTTTATTTATTTTTTTATTCCATACAACCTAGAGTTTTTAAAAAACATGGTTTTAAGTAAAGTGTGATTTGCCAGGGGGGACGGGGATTTCCTTCTGGTCTAAACATCCCTGCTTCTGCTGAATTATTTGAATCCCCACATCCCTCCCTCCACAGTAATCAATGCTAGGCTACTTCACCAATAGACCATATCAAATATAAAATAGAGATATGCAACAAGCACGTTTAAACGACAAACCATAAAATCAAAACCAGCGTTTCAGTTGTTCATTACTTCAAGTGGCCTTAATGCATGCACGGATTTTAAAATTTCACAAAGCGTTTTGAGATTATTTTGAATGAAATATTGAAGTTTATAATTAAGTGTTTTGGCAGACCACGGCGAGTGGCCCTATGCATATTTCTAAAGTCGGGTTTTATTCGAACTTTTGCTAACGACAAAAGTTTATATCTGTCGTCTCTGTCTCCGGGAACTTCGCGTCACAAAAATGAACCGAAAGCCACTTCAGCTCAGTCACTATAAGAAATCGGCTATGTCTAAAGCCTTTAAATGTCTAAATATTCAGGCTAATAAATGTTATCTGATTATGTAATCCATATGAAAACGAGAGGTACAGAGGATCTACTCAAACATGTAGCCTATGTAAGCGCTTCCCAATGAGAAAATGACAAGACAAGGGTGAAAATCTCGCTCTGATTAAATGTAGCAGGCTAAATCGCCCTGAATTAAAATGTAAAAACAGATCAAATGATGTATTTGTCGAAATGTTGCGATATTGTTTCATTTAAGTTCATAATTATTCTATAAATGTTATTTAATTTAGCAGCATTACCACGAAGCACCGTGGTTTTTATATTTATTTGAATAATAAAAAATAAATAAAAAAACTTAATTCACAAATTGCATGCCTGGTTGTAAGGATCCAAAGATCCCTGTAGAATTTAATATTGAGTTGAACATTTTGTTCATGACAACAAATTAACATGTGTTTTTTCAGATTATATTTAGTTTTGCTTGGAAAAGGCTGGCCCAAACCAGTTTTATTTCATCAATTATTGAAATAATGAAATATTTAGTAATAAACTTTTATGACAGAAATATCACTAGGCTATATGTAACTTAAAACATTTAATTCCTTCATTATCAACACTGTCTAGAATAGCGATTTAAGTGTGAATTGCGACTTCTCTTTGTGTTAAGTCAGCCTCAGACTCCGATAGCCTGTTGGGGGGTTGGAGGGACAGTTCAGTGCTGTATCGTGCGCGCAGGACAATAGGCCTAGGTGTTAATGTTCCTCTTTCATATGGAGAGTGTCGGATAATGCAGCGACAGTATTATCAGCTGTATGATGTGTTTTTACCCTGAAATGTTTAATTTAGAGAGAGACCCGGCGCGCGCAGCGAGGGAGACTAAATAAACGTGTTAAAAAGAGATTCAGCGCGAAAGAGGCAAAGAAAAACGCATGTTTTTAATTTAATTATGTTGGTTTGGACAATTTTCGTTTTGTAGGCCTACTGTTTTAACTGTTTAATATAGCTGTCATTTCTTTGGCAATTAAATTTAAAATGTCGCAAGAATAAGATTAGCCTAGTGTTTCTTATTTTGCATCGCAAAAGAAATAAACTCTAAACCCGATGCAACCCTGTTTTAAATTAAAAAAAAAACTGTCCCGACACTTTATTTAAACCTTGAAATGTTCGAACTTGGTTTCAAACTTAAGTAATTTTAGTGTTCTTTTACATTACACAATAATTTAGCAGACTAAAGACGAGCTTCTTCATTTTCATTTTCTGATGCAATCGGCTGACAATCTTCCTTCATCAGTTTGTGTCCTTTGTGCAGCGGCTGCGGTTCTACAGGAATGTAGCAAATGTTGTAATGATAATTAAACAAAACTCTTGACTTTAAATAAGCAAACAGTTATAAACAGTTAGCTGTTTAAAGGTGACCTATAATTCAAAATTGAATTTACCTTGGTATAGCCAAATAACAAGAGTTCAGTGCATTGACATGACATAGAGTGAATCTCAAACTGGACTGTTTTCGCGTTCTCATTTAATTCACGTTTATGAAAAACACCCCTGAAAAACGGTCGGTTCTCCGCACAATACCGACTGTGACGCAATAGTCGGGATCATTAATATGTATGCCTCCACAAATTTGCATATGCCAGCCCATGTTCAATGACAGGCGAAACTGCGCAGCCGAAGCATAGCAGTTGCTCAGTGTTTGGATGTACACATGAACACAAAAGTATTTTTTAGTTCCTTCATCCGAGCCTCTGAAGAAACAATGGCTTACTTTTATTTTCTCTGGAAATTTCCAAACATTTCACCGACGACTGTTTCCTCAACTTGGGCCAATACAGAGCTGGCCTCGGATCAGCTACCAAGTAACACTTTCTGATGTGTAATTGTTCAAGTTCAGACAGGTAACCTTTCTCTCAAAATCGTTCAATACTGTTTATGCATCAGCAAGTCAAGCCAGTGACTAAAATATCAACTTCACATCGTTTCTTTTAGTAGGATGAAAAAAAAAACGTATTTAAATTGTGAATAAATTATATACAGAAAGCGATCAAAGAACAATCTTTCCACAGCGAGAGTTTATCTGGACACTTGCCAAACTGGTTATGAATTCAATGACGCACGTTACACTGCACAGCGAAGCTCTTACTGTATTTACATGATCGTGTTTGCATTGGGGAAAGCATTAGAGAACAGAAACTGCATTGCAATGATAAGATCTTCATTCTCGCGATCAACAGACTGTCCTCTGCTTGCTCAATGCTCAGTCATCACAGCAACATTGTATGTGATGGGAAAAGATCTAAATACTTTAAAGACATCTCACGATTTGTTAATTTCGATAGCTGTAATAGTAAAAACGTATAATAGCTGTAGTAAAAGTATTCGAGAGAGTTTCACATGTAATACATAGCTATTTCATATGCAAGCATGTCAGCCAATCACAGCAGAGGCCGGTTCCACACAGCAGACACGCCCCTTCAAACAGAGCGTTCAAATCAGAGGCTAAAATCCGGGTGGGAAAAATGCCTTTTATTTCTAAATTATGACTATTTTTGATCTAAAAAACATACTAACATTATAAGGGCAACCCAGGAAACATTATAAAATAATATAAAAAAACACTCCAGGGCACCTTTAAGCATCAAGAAGGTAACATATAAACGCTGTTGGCCAACATCGGTTAACATCATGTATGCTACATTGAGATTCGAGCTCGGGTCGATTGAAGCTCCTTGAAGCTCGTGTTGTTGCGTTAACCAATGAGCTACCGTCTGTATGTCTGTAAATAGTTTTATTGCAATGTTTTATGTTTTCATTATTTATTAAATTTCATTTCAGTAGCCTGATTTCAGTATTGTGATTATGAATTATTTTAACTACGTTTCACTTGTTAAATTCATCTGCTACCAGCTTTCAATGGCGCAGCGGCAGATTACGCATTAGAAAGAATAAACGGACACTTTTCAGAGTCTATGATCAGAGTCTATGATTGTAGCGCCTCTTAGCGGTAAAAGGCAGCAAATACACCCCACATTTTACCGCCACGGTGGAACGGCTGATGTGGGCGTTGTCATGGCTTGCCTCAACATTTGCGTTTGAATAGCGCACGCGCTCTCCATGGGCGTGTCAGATTAACGCGTAATGAAGTGTAATGAGCTGGGGAAAAAAATTCTGACAGCACTCTCTTTTCATACAGATTACATAAACTGAAAATATTTGTTTTTTAATATAAATTACTTCATTGAAAAGAAGAGAATTCAAGCTTCATAAAGAAAAATCTCTCGTGCCTGTATGACAAGTATTTGCGGAGTTATAGTTAATCTTAGGACGCGTTTCAGAATGGACTGCACTGACAGAGAGAAGGCAAAACTCGCATCATGTTTATTTTTCTTTATTTGACAAAAAGCACAAAACTTTGTTTTTATTGTGAGTATACAGAAAAATAATGGACACTTAACAGGATCGAATGATGTATAACACTATGTACGATCAAAATCAACAGAGTATTTTAAGGCTATTTTTCTGCTATGTGAAAAAAAACGGCAAAACGCGCCGACGCGTTTCTGGTCCCCAGAGGGTTAATGCCCAATTCCGATTTTTTGAAAAAAATCGATTTTTTTGCAAAGCCGTTCACATTTCCAATTAAATGCGACCTTTTGTGATCTCCTGTGTGAACGTGACATGACCCAGAAATGACCCGCATGCGCAGAAGAGTACTCAACTGTCAACGACGTCACTTGTTGTTTGCGGAAGTAGCTAAACATGGATCTCAACAGTGGAGCTCGTTTAGTGACGGGTCGGATACATGCGACCTGACCGTTCAGATTGAAGTCTCATTTCAAAAGATCGGATACATATCGGATTTGGACCACATACCCAAGTGGCCTGGGTCGCATTTGAAAAGATCGCATCTGTGTCGTTCAGACTGTCATGAAAAGATCAGATACAGGTCGCATAGGGGCAAAAAAATCGGAATTAGGTCGTTTCAGCCTGCAGTGTGAACGTAGCCTAACTGAGCTTTAAAAAAATCTTCTTGGGAAAAAAATCTTTTACTTTACTTCCCATAAGGAAATTAAACACAACATTTATCTAGAAATGAGTTTCCACAGCGTGTGAGAAGTGGCATCTGTACAATTGCACACTTCTGATCTACCCACATACCTGCAGACTGCCACTTGTATCCCCTCTTCATCTATTTTGGACGATGATTTTTTTTTACGTTTCCTTACTCGCCCTGGACCTTGAAACGCCACATGTTCCACTGTTATCTGCCTGTAAAGTCAGATATCACTCGTCTTAACAAATAGAAAACACAAAAGACACTCAAACATAAGCAGTAGATATACTGTCTTAATATGCAATTTTAGCCATACTCTTGTCATGCTGCTGCCTCTGACATTGTTGAGAAAGGCTGATACCTCTTCATCTTTGGCAAGAAATAACCCCTTGTATAGAGAGGGTTCCTTACAGGGTTATTATAGTTTTGCTTTTTTAAATTAGTTTTTATTTTAATATCGTTTTCAATTTTGTTTTCAATTTCAGTTTAGTTTTAGTTCGTTTCATTAATGGTTTTGTTAGTTTTAGTGTAGTTTTTATTTTGCAAACACATTTCTATTTAGTTTTTATTTTATTTAGTTTCAGTTTTAGTTTTAGTAATTACAGTTTTTTGGCAGCTAACAGAACACTTACAGTGATGTCCAAAGAAAGCAAAGCAAGACATTTATTTTCAGAAAAATGTAATGTTTGCAGTTTACAGTTAACTCTTGATAAAAATAACAAGGGTTTGAGATGCAAAAGAACCAAACAAATGCACCTTAAATTTACATAATACATGATGAACATGCATGAACAAACATACATATTAAAGATGAAATCTTTTCGAGTTTGTGTGTATGTGTTGAATATTAATTGAGCAAAAACAGACTAATACAATCTTAAAAGTTGCAAATGTGCATGTGTGTAGTGTTAATATTACGTGCAGTCGTGCACTAACAGACTAGAACAATCTTCAAGTGTGTGCGTAGGGTTCAATTTTACAAACCAGTTCAGTTACAAAATTTTCTGTTAACTTTTAAGAAGACTCTTTGTTCCAGGGAGGTGGTCATTCTGTTCCTCAGTCCAGATGAAAGCTGTCCACAAACAGAAAATATTCTTTCTACAAAGGCTTGAGATGCAGGGGCACAAACCAAATCTATTGCAACAGGTGCAAGCTTTGGATACACAGCTACCCGTCCTTGCCAGTACTCTAGTGGCCTGACTCCAATGTTGTCTCGCTTCACTTCATCTAGGTATTTTTGCATTTCATGCACTGCACTGCCAGAGTTATCAACTGGATTCACCTGGTTAGTAGTGCTGAAGATCTTTGTAGCGAGGAACGAGTATTTCTGAAGGGTTTTGTTGGTGCCTCCAGAAGTTGATGGTAGTTCACATGCATCATTTGTCAATGTGGCTGAAGTTTGGCTATATCTTAAAGCTTGATCCAAGACAAATATCTCTGCTGCTCTCTTCAGATGCTGCATCTCTGGAGATGTAAGAGCTAGGGAGACAGATGGGTCCATAAGAGATGCTGCACCTGCTGCTGGATCAAACTTTGCATGTGTAGGATCAAGTATGCCTGCAAAGCGTTGCCGTATTGACCTCAGAAGGACTTGAACAGTTTGCTTTTCCATGGTAGTCTGCTGCAGATGTGCTTCCAGATTCAGCAGGGCTGGCACTACTTCAGATAGGGACTGGCTATCTGTCTGAAGTTGATCAGTGTGTGCAGCAAATGGTTCCAGTAGTTTCATGAGATTTTCTAGCTTTGTCCATTCACTGCTCAAAAGAGTGTCAATCCCAAGCTCTTCTAGGATTTCATTGAGAGTAGGTCTGGTTTCAATCAGTCTTTTGATCATTTCAAACGAACTATTCCACCGTGTGGGGCAATCACGGATCAGTGTTCGTCCACACCTTTAAAAAAAAAAAGTACGAATATCATCTTTCCCTTCTACAAACTAATGACTGTCTAAGTTTTTTTCTGATGCCTTATCAGTTATTGTATATATTTACTTTTTAAATTTTAAAATGATTTAGGCAACTTAAGTAAATTTATGTTATCTGTAAGGACACTTTGTGCATGTTACATTTTTAATTAGTATTAACAAGTGTATTATGCTATGAATGTGGTTTATGAGGACACCTCAAATGTCCTCTGTGCAGATGGGTGTGTGGTTGTTTGTCTAATTAAAACCCGGATTTGATCGTCTCTAACAGTTGTCTGCTCTTGTTACAGCGATTTCAGAGGGATGAAATATAGTTACACCGATGAGGGATGAAATATAGTCTATGGAGAGTCCTAATAATCCATATATGCCAGTTTGTGGGTGTGTTAAAGGGTTAGTTCACCCAAAAATGAAAATTCTGTCAGTAATTACTCACCCTCATGTTGTTCCAACCCCGTAAGGCGCTGCGTCATATCATTACGCCTGCTGCACTCATGGTACGGCAGTAAAGTTTCTTGATTATTACGCAGGAATGAGAGTATAGTTCCTAGCCATATCAGCCTAGAAACTCGCAACTTTACATTTTCCGTCGGTCTTAGTGCACGATGTAACTACAGAAGAGTCAAGTTTTAAATAGGAAAAGTATCGAAACTCTTAGGTCATTTTTTTTTTGAGAAATGCTAATGGTCTTGTCCACTTCAATGATGTATGCTAAGCTATGCTAAAAGTGGTACCGCCAGAACCGGAGATCGGCTGAATGGATTCAAAAATGGTAAAACTCAACAGTTTAATTCTGGGGGAGTTGTAAAATGAGCCTATTTCCAAAAAAAAGTGGAGTATCCCTTTAAGATTGAGCCACTGTAGTCACTTGGACTATTTTAAGGATGTCTTTCATAACTTTTGGGCCGGTCAGTTTCGATCCCTTAGAAGCCTATGGAGGAGTGATCCAGCTCTCAGATTTAATCAAAAAATATCTTAATTTGTGTTCCTGAAGATGAACGAAAGTCTTACGGGGTTGGAACAACATGAGGGAGAGTAATTACTGACAGATTTTTTATTTTTGGGTGAATTAACCCTTTAAGTGTAAGAAAGTATAAAACACAAAGCATACCTTTGAATCATCCGTTCATTTGCCACTGAGGACTTCCGTATAGCATGAACAATTGATCTTGCTTTGCTGAGAACATTACTTGCACTAGGAACTTTCAATGCATCCTTAACTGCAAGCTGCAAGGTATGTGCCATGCATGGCATTCGCTGGAATTTCAAGAATCCATCTTGAAACAAGTCTGTCATAAAAGAAAGTTCAAAACATTTAAGGGCTATACTTAAACATGTATTTTGCACATGTTTTTTTTCTATGGACATTTTAACCCTACAAATGTAATCTCACTGCATGGCAATAAAGATAAACATTACAATTTGAATGCAATTAATAAAAAATAAATGTAAAAAAGCAGCAAACTTACCTTCATCCTCATCAGCAACACATTCATCCTGGGAGTCTGATTCAGATTCATCAGAATCCACGTTATCCGAAGCATCATTCTGTGCTGTGCGCTTTTTTTAGAAGCTCCACTGCTTTGATCATGTTTGAGCCATTATCTGTTACAAAGAGCAATATTTTGCTCTCTGGTATACCCCATTCGTCCAGGGTGCTTTCGATGCAATTGGCTATTGCTTCTCCGGTGTGTGGATGGCAAATGCGACGCAAATTTAGCAAAGCATGCTGCGATTGATTCGATGGGCAATGATAAAAACATGCAGAGATACCCAAAAACGAAGCACTCAAACCTTTTTTGCTCCATCCATCTACACATATAGTGACTTTGCGGGTCTCTCTCAGCATTTCTTTTACTCGCTGAGATGCAGTTTGCATTTTTAGCGCAATTAAGGAATTGATCCGTGCAGCACTAGGAGTGATGAATCTGCGGTCAAGGGCAGCATTAAAAGTTTTGAAGGCTACCGAATCACACAGTCTAGTGGACATGCCAGTCTCAATAAACAAATCTACCAGTGCCTTTTCTCGTTTCTTATGTTCATTTGAATTTGTTGGCCAAACCTCAGATTTTTGGAAGCATAATGTCAAAGTCGGCTGCTGCAATTGAGTTTGAGAACTACTAGCACCCTCGTTGACTTTAGCATTATCGATGGAAGTCTTCCTTTCCGAATCTTTCGCCATGAAGGATTTGTATTCTTCATGATGGTTGGTTTGCAAATGTACTTTAAGGTTTGTGGGATTTTTCCCCTTAATTTCAACACCACAAAGTGTATTATTCCGCGTGACAATGCATTTGCTTTTTCCTGTTTCAGAATTAAATTCGAAATAGTCCCAAACAGGACTCTGTCGTTTCCTACCGGTTGCCATCATTCATGTCTGTCCTCTGTCGTATTTATCAGTTAACTGATGTTGCTGTCAGTCAGCCACAGCTAACCGTCCATGCATAAAGCGCCATCTACAGGTAGCTACATATATACAGCCTGTTTGGTTTTAAACTAAACCATGTCAGATTTTCCGCCACGGGATGAGAGCTTATTAATTACGAAAACTAATACTTATTTTTGATAATTATTATTTTATTTCAGTTAGTTTTTCAATAACTTTTGTGTCAGGATACAGGCAAGGACACAGAGGTAAGTGAATCCAAACACTACTTTATTTATAGTGACACAAGTGCAAGGGTGAGTATTCTCAGAGTGCTGGTGCAGATACGAGGTGGATCGCTACGTGCGGGGCAGAGTACAGGTGAGCAGATCCTCTTCAGGTTACTTTGTGTCAAGCGATGGCAGATCCTTAACCGTGTCTTTTCTGTTACAGAAGTCGTCGTGGAAGAGATAGCTCAGCGTGAACACCAAGACTCAGGGAGATCCAGGATACAACGGGCATGAACCCAAACCGGGTTTTCAGGAAGCCAGGACTCGGACAGGATGTCTGGAAGCAGCGGAACAGGAATGCAGAGGTTAGTACTTCAAAGGTGAGTATACGTTACGTGGCTGAACTTCTTAGGGGTTTAGCAGGACAACGGGAAATGGTCTGTTCCTGTTGGAGGCTTGACAATGAGTGAGGCTGTGGTGAGTGTCTTTATGCAGGGGTTGATGAGGCTACTGATTGTGAACAGGTGCAGGTGACTAATATTCAGGGGAAAGTGATCGCTGTGTGGTGAAGGATGTGGTGTCTGATTGGTTCCTGACATTTTGCTAGTTTCGTTTAGTTTTAGTTTTTCATTTATTATAAATTTTTAATTTTATTTCAGTTAACGAAAATGTTTTTTAACTGATAGTTTTAGTCTTAGTTTCAGTTTTCGTTTACGAAAATAACCTTGGTTCCTTATTCCTGTCCATTAAAATTGGTCGACCAAACATTACTCTACATGCAACTATTTCTACGACAATGCTGTGGTTTTGATATTGACATTAATGCCTGTGTAATATCAACATACCCCCCTGATTTGTTGAAGCGATAATGTTTGCGATTGCCATCGCAACACACTGCCAACATGTCTGGGTGACATGCTGGACAATAAAATTAATTTACTTCACACATCACCTCTTCTGTATGCTTGCAAAAACAATATTCGAAAAAGCTTTTCTGGAACGTATCTGCACAGACATTCCCCGGCTATGACATAAAAACAATTATTAGTGTTTACAGAAAAGAAATATTACAATATTACAGATACAGTAATATGATTATGTTACAATGATTCAAGCAGTTTTACCCTTTCAGCCTGAACAGAACGGTGCTCCAGTAGCTTTAAAAAGGCATGCCTTGACATCGAAGGAGCCGATACTTTAATGTGAGCAAAAGCTTCGAAGACGTCAAAACTATAAAGTGTCTGGCAGTTTGTTGTGCTTGGCCAGTAACGGTACCTAAGGAGCTCTTTCACCCTTGGGGTCCATTCCACAAGGCAGGTAGGACAAACTTTACGGGGCAGAAACAGAAGAGAAATCATATCGTCCTGTGAAAAAAGAGACACATTAAACATGTGTTTCACAGAATCAACTTTTTCCAACTCAACTGTCCATTATTCATTCATTGTAGTATTTGACATAGCATTAACATTTGGTAATTGTTCTCAAGAGAAAAGCTTTGCCTTGATTGCAATTGTTAACTTCTGCGGTACAACAAAACAAAAAGCAGGACTTTCCAAACTTACCATTCATGGTGACCACAGAAAAATGCTTGCCAGAGGTGACCTCAAATTCATGGGTGCACTCACATATTGCTATACATGCAGGCAATGACAACTGACATACTGCAATGCAAAGAGGTTGTTACATTTTTCCTCAATCGAGAAGGTATAGCTGTACTTGTCATACTAGTGATTCAAAACCAACATCTACAAAATAGACAACTCTACCATATGTCATTATCACTGTGTTCTTACTAATAGCACATTTCATAGTCAAAGACAAACAAAAACAATTTCTTCAGTCAAAGAGTGATTCAAATTAAGAGTTTAAACCTTTTCCATTGACAAAGTCTATCAACAAAGAATATTTGTGTAATTACTCTTTACCAGTCAACAGAAATTGTTAATAAACACATACCCTGCTCACAAAAGTGAGGCTGGCCATTTTCACCCATCACCACAGCCTTTGTGGGGGGAATAGGCTCCAGGTAGCCATGGAATAGTGCCTCCCTGTCGTGGAACACATTCTTTTTGTGAGCCTCCATGTCGCATCCTCCACATAGAAACTCCATGTCCATTGGCACACAATCCAGGCACCTAATTACTGCCTCTCCAGCACCGCACCTTTGGTTGACGTCTCTTTCAGCGGACAGTTTAGCATCAAGCAGCATTGGCCTTGCTGCTTTTGCCCTTGTATCAGCGTGTAGCTGCAGCTGTGCGCATGCTGTTTTTTTCTGCTCCTACATTAACCTCAACTGAGTTAAGAGTGTCCCTCAACTCTTGAAGACGTGTTTCTGAAAATAAATGAAAATAAATAAATAAAATTTAAACAACCCTTCGATTGAGTGAAGGCACAATAGGTAAAAAAAATACTTAATTCTGAATGGTACGACAATAATTATGACTTAAAATCTGACTTTGACCAAGCCATACACTACAGTGTCCATTCAATGTTGGCTTAATGTCCTGTATATGGACTTGCTCATGGTATCACGAACCATTGTATCAACAATGGTATCACAAACCATGTAATATGCTTCTGATAATAGACCAGTTTGAAATTAAGAGTGGGAGTGTCTATCACTTCCCAAACTAGGCAAGAATTAACTCCTCTGCAAAAGCAAAAGCACTGAGTGCAGAATTGTCAAACATCTGAATATAATGCACATGTTCTGTCTACAACAACAAAATACAAACACAAACCACTTTTAATGTAGTTATGTGGAGGAAAAGTGTCAGACATCAACAACAATGAATCAAGGAAAAGTTTAGCAAGGTCATTAGAAAAGTTGTTGATATGGAGCAATAGGAAATGTAGTCATAGGGATAATACAGACATACTCACCAAGACTTGCAGTCAACTCTTCTTCTATTTGAGGGACTTCCTCAGACACTGTGTTCAATTGAACTTCGGAAGCTGTAAAGGCCAATACATTTGGTTATCTATTCTATCAGGGTCTTAAAGCATCATATATTTTAGTCCAGAAAATTCACAAAATTCCATCATACCTCTGGCTCAGTGAGCTCAAACCATCTTTTCACTCACCAACATTTACATAATTATCGTTATTAAACTATGACAACAGTGCTTTAAACAACAAACCTAATGCACGCGTTCTGCTTTTTGACGTTTCTTACGTCTGTGACTTGTGGCCGCTGTGCTTGCGACTGCTGTCTTTCTCTTAGTCCTCATTCTTTTTTGAGGGACATGGCTTTCCATTGCCATTGCAGCCTATATTAAAATAAAATACTAATGTTTTCTGATAGAATATCAGACTAACTTATGGTTATGTTTGATGGACGCTTTTTCCAAAGTAACTAACAATAAAAAACACAAATCAAAAACTACAAAATATAAAATACTACACTACTCCAATGTACATTAAATATCTAGAATATCATACATCAACAGCAACTACAACAAACAAACAATATGCAATACCAATAGTGATTTTCATAGACATGAGTGTAAGTTTATCAAAATTTCTCACCCTGGCCTCACGGAGAAGAGCCTTGCTTATTTCAGCAGCCATATGGCCCCTGACCTCGCTGGGATCTTCAAAGACTCTTGAGTGGTTTTCCGACATGGTGCACAGATACAATACAAAAATACAGACAATAATAGACACACAATACAGATATGAAGATGAGTGTGTGTGAGTGTGTGTGTGTGTGTGTGAGGAGTGTGAGGGGTGTGAGGAGTGTGAGGAGTGTGGGGGGGGGGGGGGGGGGGGGGAGAGAGTGAGAGAGAGAGAGAGAGAGAGAGAGAGAGAGAGAGAGAGAGAGAGAGAGAGAGAGTGAGTATGTGTGAGAGACTAGAGAGAAACAGAGTGCGAGAGAAAGAGAGCTTGAAAGAGTGGCTCTTAAAAGTGCCTTTGTTTTCTATGTATAAAAGAGTTTATGTAAGTTAGAACAGCAAATAATCTGTAGAACAGACAAGAAAGCATCATTAGATATATGTCTGAGGAAAAATATAATGTCTACATTAACTCACAAACATTGGACTACAGTTATAGACAACAAAGAGAACATTTGTCTCTATGATGACATTTTAATCTTAATCCTTATGGAGAAACTCAATGTGATTTTTCCATCCGGAACCACACTATTGAGCTCTATTGCAACACAACAAACACAAACTAATCCCCAGGATGAACGCGACACTGATACAAACATAGTTGGGTTGCAATGTGCTTTGGTGGAGTGCGGGAATAAACAAAGGTGATGTAAATAAATAAGTAAGCCTAACGCATGGTTTGAGATACATACCAATCTGTAGAGAGGTGATCCTCGCAATGACTGTAAAAACCGCGAAATTCTAGGACGCGTGCAAGGAAGTGTGATGTGTCGCCGTCATGGCAACAGAGTCTTGCGATTTAGCTGATAGTCTTTATCGTGTTTTGTTTTTGTTGTTTGTAGATGCCTATCTGTCAATTCAGTAAACATAAAAAAAAGAAATAGTAAATTAGTCAAAATATTATTTAAACTAAGAGGTGGCTGATGGATGGAGGGGTGGGGAGTTTGATTGATCAAGCCTGCCTCTAGTGATCCGGTTATCCGTGTGTGGACCACGGAATTAATCCGTGGTGCCATCACAGAATTTCACAATAAGCAAAATGCTATACAAACTGATCAGGAGAGATACGAGGTTCACAGTTTAATAAGGCTACATTGCATCGCAAACACAGACAACTTGAATAGCCTGCTTAATAGCAATATCGTCCAGTGAAACAATCTGTGGTGACCACTGAACATTCCGTGGTACCGTCACGGACAGGGTGAACAGAAGTTATCCTAGCAATCAAACGACGACAGAACAATGCAATATCAAGTTAAAATCACTTTAAAACTAAATATTTAAAGTGAAGTACATAAGGAAACTCCGAATATTTACAGAGATACGTTTCCATATTATAAAACAAGGTTAATTGGGGGAGTGCAGGTGTTGTAACAGCCCGTGTGCTGCCTGTCATTGACTTACATAGGCATCACTTCCGTGGGCACATCATGGAATTTTCGGCGATTCCGTGAAACTGCCACGGATTTTGAGTTAAGGGTCCATGTTCATTTCACGGAATTCTGTGAGATCAGGTTGGCCGAGATGTCCACTTAATGGATTGTCAAGTCAAGTCAAGTCACCTTTATTTATATAGCGCTTTTTACAATACAGATTGTATCAAAGCAGCTTCACAGTGATAACATGAAAATAATACAACAAAGTTTGTTTCTAAAAGAAAATTGCGTCAACATCCACCTTAAGTAAGGCAGATAAATAATATTATTGAATATTAAATGTCCCCAACTAAGCAAACCAAAAGCCAAGGCAACAGTGGCAAGGAACCAAAACTCCATCAGGTGACAGAATGGAGAAAAAAACCTTGGGAGAAACCAGACTCAGTCGGAGGGCCAGTTCTCCTCTGGCGTACGAAGGAACAGTGCATGATTCGGGCAGCATTACAAGTCATTTTGGAAGTCCAAGTAATCACGCTGGTATTGAGACGAGTTGTTGAGGATCAGTGCCGTCCACCATAGCGGGTCCTTATCGCCGGCGTTGAGTCGTCTCTTCACAGGCTTTGTGATTGGGGCATCTGAAGTCTCCGTGAGAGGCTGGATACAAACTGGAGCTGACGAACGCCATTTTCCTCGGGACTCGCGTCCTGAGATAACAGCAGAAGAGCAAAAAGGGAAAATAATTAGCATAGCTGCTGTTCATAATGATTTCCATAACACGAGCGTAGATGATAAAAAACATGAAGACAGTGACTCTTGCGTCCCAGAGTCACCCTTCCGTCCCCCACTCAACTAAGCCCAGCTTACTGACCTCTACATCCCTCCTGCTGCTGAGACCTAACCATAATCTCACAATCTCTCCGCAGCCCAACCATACGCGCCAACCTGTTTGAATAAGGCTGTCGAGCCCCACTAGGGTGACCACCTGCTAATAAGCCCAAGGGGGGACAAGGGGTATGTTTCTGAGGGACAATGTGGGACACTGCCTGGCGCGGCGGTGCCCCCACCCCACGGGCAGACTCACTGATAGTGGTTTGCCCATTTCTAGCACATACCACTTTACATGGTATAGTAATAATGCCCTATTACCCTAAACATGTGGAATTGCTGATGTATGCTCATGAATAGGCCAACCAATGTGTATTTTCTTCTAAATAACGATTCATAATATTTTGAACATTCAATGAATTGACAGATTCACTTCCACTTACGATTTACTTTAGATATTTAATTTGATTTGTTTTTTATAACAATTTATTCACTTTAAATAAATAATAATATAAAATTATAGGATTAACAGGAATTGTAGTTGCTCAAAACCACAGGAACAGTTACAAATAAAAGTCTTAACTCACAACTCCAGAGGTTCACGGAACGAGAAGGTGCGCTGTCATGACAACAATGAAAAAGTTGACAACAACAGGGGGTAATCCATCAGCCGGAAGTTGAAGCCTCGCGGGAGCCGCCATTGTAGCAGAACTTCACCTGCTGTTAGCAACCCATTGACTCCCATTCATTTTGGCGTCACTTTGACAGCGAATAACTTTACATCTGAGGCATCCAAAGGCTTAATTTGTCGATTATTTATTTGTAAAGAAACACGACAATGTATAAAATGCTCCATTACTTTCTATCTTACGTTACGACCCCGTAGAAGCCGTTTTTGTAAAAATAGACTAAAGATTGCGTCATAACCACGGGACTTTCTGTTGCACAATAGAGACATTACCGTATAGACAGGAGGAGAAGCTCGCGGCAATCTTTTACTGTCTATGAGGCAATCGGGGGGACATGAAGGCACAAAGTCAAGGTAAAAGCCCGTAAATAGAGAGTCCATAAAAGCAACGGAACAAAATATTTCAACAACGTTTTTGAGGAATTAGGCGATACAAATTAGTCTTGGCACAGCTACTAGAAGATTTTCAACTGTCAGAGTGTCGTCACGCTCAGTTTGAGCCTGCGCAGTCGCTCAGACATCAGACAGGAAGTGCAATAATCGGGCTTCAAGTCTTCTCCGTTGAAATCAATGGGGTCGCTGTGTCCATTCAACAACTTAGTCAGCAGTTCAAATGAGGTCACGTGGGTGTGGCAACAGTAGCGTGCTGAACTGTCAAGTAATGATCGTTTGGCTGCCTGCGCTCGAGGATATAGAGTGACCGACTTTTTTTTTGTTTGAATTTTAGCAAGCATTGATTATGCATGACAAGGTCTCAATTTGCGGGACGCATGAATTGGGCTTCAAACGCTGTGCGCGCACGCGCTACGCGGGACGGGTGGTCACCCTAAGCCCCACTGGTGCGTTAATATGCAGTTTCAGTGGCAAACGGTTCCGAAAGGCATACCACCTACCGCAAAAAAAAAATATCTGCCCAACCACCCGTCATTCACGCAATATACACAGGAACGTAATGACTGTAAATACTATGCAACCTATACAAATAACCTACAGACTCTTCAAGTTTTATAATATTAAATGCATTTGATCTGATTCAGCAGTGGTATAAAAGGTAAACATTATGTGAATGCTTGGCTAAAGAGATGCGTCTTTAATCTAGTTTTAAACTGGGACAGCGAGTCAGAGCCTCGAACAATATCAGGAAGGCTATTCCAGAGTTTTGGAGCCAAATGTGAGAACGCTCTCCCTCTTTTAGTGGACTTAGATATCCTAGAAATGACCAGAAGCCTCGAATTTAGTGATCTTAAAGAACGCGATGGATTGTAGGGCGATAGAAGGTCCATTAAATACACAGGAGCTAGACCATTTAGGGCTTTATAGGTCAGTAGTAGTACTTTGTAATTGATACGGAACTTGATAGGTAACCAGTGGAGAGATGATAAAATTGGTGTTATATGATCATATTTTCTTGACCTAGTAAGAACTCTAGCAGCTGCATTTTGCACTAACTGTAGCTTGTTTATTGAGGATGCAGGACAACCGGCTAATAAAGCATTACAATAATCTAGTCTCGAGGTCATGAATGCATGAACTAACTTTTCTGCATCAGAGACAGATAGCATGTTACGTAGCTTTGCAATGTTTCAAAGGTGGAAAAAGGCTGTTCTTGTAGCATATGAAATATGATTTTCGAAAGACAAGTTGCGGTCTAGTATAACTCCCAGGTCTTTTACTGTAGTGGATAAAGTAACAGGACATCCTTCTATATTAAAGTTGTATTGTAAGTGGTTTTGTGGGTAGTTTTTTGGACCAATAAGTAATACCTCCGTTTCATATGAATTTAGTAGCAGGAAATTACGCGTCATCCAGCATTTTATATCTTTAAGACACTGTCAAATTAGATAAGTTAGTGTTTTCATCTGGCTGTGATGAAATATATAATTGAGTGTCATCAGCATAACATTGGAAATTAATTCCATGTTTTCTTATAATATTACCAAGTGGCAGCATATATATTGAGAATAGCAGAGGGCCTAACACCGATCCTTGCGGCACTCCATAGTCTACTGACGTTATCTTTGATTTTTCCCCATTTAAACAGACAAAATGGTAACGGTCCGATAAGTACAATCTAAACCAGCTTAATGCCCCTGAACACCAGGCATTTAGTGTCCCTGAACACCAGTGTAGTTTTGTAGTCGATCCAAGAGTATTTTATGATCGATAGTGTCGAAAGCAGCACTAAGATCGAGTAGAACTAATATTGAGATACAGCCTTGGTCAGAAGCTAAAAGTAAATCATTTGTAATTTTAACTAGCGCAGTTTCTGTGCTATGATGCGGTCTGAATCCTGACTGAAATTTTTCATATATCTCATTTTCTTGCAAGAAAGAGCACAATTGAGCGGACACAATTTTTTCTAGTATTTTAGACATAAATGGAAGATTTGAAATAGGTCTGTAATTTGCTAAGTTATTTGGATCTAATTGCGGTTTCTTAATGAGAGGTTGTATTACTGCCAGCTTGAATATTCTTGGAACATGACCTAAAAATAAAGACGAGTTAATAATATTAAGAAGAGGCTCTTCCACTACAGGTAACACTTCTTTCAGAAGGTCATGGGCATATTTCAGGAATTCAGCTCTCAAAGAATTAGGAATGACCAGTTGAAGTTTTTCTCCTTCCGGCCCTTGAGACAGGCTTCTGAAAAACCATTCTTCGTAACGTAATGAATACGATTAGGGTCCGTAACAGAGGTTGATTGCACTCCAGCCATAAGTTCTTGAATTTCTGCATCCTCTTGTTGGGCTTTGTCAATATCTGACCATTCTGTTGGAAAAGTTGCAAAAGCATTTGAAGAATCCTTAGGTTTTGATGGGGTGAGTAGATGGAGTAATGAAGGTCCATCAAAACCACGGGAAAGTGTGTCTGCAACAATATTACATTGTCCTTTTCTGTACTTGACAGTGAATTCAAATTCTTGCAGACGAATGCCCCAGCGTATTAACCGAGATGAAGGTTTTGGATGGTTGAAGACCCAGGTAAGAGCAGCATGATCGTGATCACTTCAAATGTTCGTCCCTCTAAGTCAGGCCTCCATTTTTCTACTGCCCATACTACAGCGCAACATTCCTTTTCCGAAACGAAGTATGACTTTTCAGCTTCTCTTAACAGACGTGAAGCATAGGCCACTACATGTTCCACTCCCTCAATGTCCTGGGTCAGGACAGCTCCGACTCCAAGATCACTTGCATCTCTCTGGACTTTGAATGGTTTACTCAGGTCAGGTGAAATGAGGATTGGTGTGCTAATCAACTCACCCTTAATCAACTCAAAGGAATTCTGACATTCTTCTGTCCACATCCAAGTAGCTCCTTTTTTTTAGTGCATGTAATGGTGCAACCTTCTCTGAGAAATTTGGAACAAATCAATGGTACCAGCCTGCCATACCCAGAAATTGTTGCACTTCCTTCAAAGTCCTCAGCACAGGGAAATGGTTAACAGAATTGACCTTGTCTTGATCTGCCTTTATTCCTTCAACGGAAATAACGTGTCCAAGAAATTTAAATGACTTCTGCATCACGTTGCACTTTTGAAGATTCAAAGTTAAACCGGCTTTATGCAAACACTGCAACACTTCTCTCAGATGGGCAAGATGCTCTTGCTCAGACTTTGAGTACACTACAATATCATCAATGTACACAAAACAGTTTTTCCCTTTCTGATCATTTAATACAAACTCCATAAGACATTGGAACGAGGCTGCTGAGTTTTTAAGGCCAAAATGTAATCGTAAAAATGCAAATAGTCCTGAGTGTGTCACAAAAGCAGTTTTATGAATGCTTTCAAGATCCATCTCCACTTGCCAATATCCACTTTTAAGATCGAGGGTACTGAAACATGCGGCTCCGTGGACTGACTCAAGGATATCATGGATCTGAGGCATAGGATACCCATCTAGATATGTTTTGGCGTTGAGCCCTCTGAAATCAATACAAAATCTCCGTCCACCATCCTTCTTTGGGACTAATACTACAGGAGCAGCCCAAGGAGAAAATGAAGGACGGATGAACTTCCTATCCACCATTGCCTTAATTTCCTGATCAATGAAGACTTGTTTTTCTTGTGATACATGGTAAGCTCTCTTACAAACAGGTACCTCGTTGGTGGTGATAATGCGATGTTTAACTACCTTGGTATGTCCTATTTCACTTGTGCAGACAGTAGCCCATTCTTGTAGTAGATTATGAAGTTGTGACTGATATAGGGAATCTGTATCAGCGTTGGTGACCAGCTGTTGAATACATCGCCTGGTTTCTGTCGTTTCTTCTGGAATGTGTAGGGCAATTAACCCTCTGGGGTCGGCACTCACTTTTTTCTTATCAGTGCAAAACAAACTCAAAATACTTTGTTGATTTTGATCTTACATATAAGTGTTACACATCATTCAATACTGTTAAATGTCTTCTTTTTTTGTGTACACTCTTATTAACATCAAAACCTTGTGTTTTTGTAAAATAAATAAAATAAACAGGGTGCGCTTTCAGCTCACTCTGTCTCCGCAAAAATCTTTCTGAAACGCGTCTGAAAAATGTAACTCAGTAAATACTTGTCACAGAGACACGAAAGATTTCTCTTTATGAAGCTGAAATTCTCTTCTTTTAAATGAAGTAATTTATATAAAAAAGCAACTTTTCTCAGTTGATGTAATCTGTATGAAAAGAGAGAGATGTCGGTCTTTTTCCTTTCACCTAATCATTGCGTATGACGTGTTAATGTGACCACGCCCACTGAGAGCGCGCGCTATTCAAACGTTAATGTTGAGGCAAGCCATGAAAACGCCCACATCAGAACGCCCTAACCTTTATCTCGTCTTGCTGCGCAGTGAGGAATAATTCCTGGAAAAGTTAACTCAGTTACCTGTTTCATTTCGAGGAGCACGGATTCAGCTGATGTAGTAAGTCATTTATTCTTAAGTGCTTTGTTCTAATCACGTTATTGAATAGTGTCTGTAAACTGCACATAGACTGTTTAAATATTAAATGCGTGTCTGTGTGCGAACGAATTCAGACGCGCGTGCGCTGTGCGTTCATTCACTCTCGCTCCTACATTAGTAAGACTACTGAGATTTCTTCTAATCGCTATATAGAATAGTATCTGTAAAACCAAAAAGACTGTTTAAATATGAATCGGGTGTCTGGGTGTGTGGACGAACGAACGCACAGATGCATAGCCTACTGTTACAGACGAAATAGATTAGAAAATTTTTACTATAAAATAGAAATCAAATAAGCTTTAGTTAGACAGTTTCTGCTCATATGTTAAATGTATACGTTTTGTCAAAAATAAACGAATCAACTGTTATCCAATGCAAGCTTATAATACTTTATATGAAAAAAAATTTTCTTTTCAAGATGTTTCCAACTCTAACTTTGAACCAATTCTATACAATGACCCATATAACCTATTTGACCAGGATTTGTTTCCAGGTATGACTAAAAATGGTTTTTTGACTTTCATTTATATTTTGATTATATATATATATATATATATATATATATATATATGTATATGTATATGTATGTTGTCCTTTCAATTTTTCCTTGTGTGACACCTGAATGAAAGGCATATTGCATATTGCCTTGGCAAACAAAAAAAAGTTTTTCACAATAAAACCCAATTCACAGTTTTATGTGAATGATTAGGCAGGATGTTTTTCAGATCATTTTGAAGAAAAAACACTAGGCAACAACATCCATTAGTCAAAAGTCCTGTGGACTAGAGGTCTTCACAGTGCACCCGAGACCCATCGACCTGGGACCCGACCCGGGACCCGTACGGGCTCGGGTCTATATTTTAAATGATCAGCCGGGTCCGGGTCGGGTCCGAATCTATTACTTCGGGTCCCGGGTCTGTTTAACATTGTGTGTAATACCCGTGCGATCGGAGTCATCGGACTCGATCAGAGTCAGAATGAGTCAGTCAGCACTGCTTGTGTTTTTTTGCAACTTGTAAAATTAGTTAAAGAAAAGTGTGAGCCAAAAAATAAAGAGCGATCTCACTCTCTCTCTCTCTGCCGTTAGAAGCAGAGCGCGCAGTCTCAAGCGCGTGTCATGTTTCTATGGCAACCAGAGCTTCCGCCAAACCGCGCTTTACATTTTTTCCCATTTTTATAATAATATAAATGAACCGTCTTGTTTATTCTTAAAGTTTTGGTGGTCAGATTCAGACTCAATGCAGAGCAGAGAGCACAGATATGATAGCAAATAAATAACGTCAGCGGCCATGGCACTGAACGAGCAATCGTTATTATAGTTCAAAAGGGCAAACAGTTAAAGTTCTTATGTGAGTTAACTCGAGTCAGAATGTAACATTACATGTGCAAAGTTGCATTTGTCCTCCATCACCGTGACATCAAGTGGACTTTTAAAGCTGAAATAATGAGTGGATTAAGCTTGGAATAACGAGAGAAATAACATGGATAGAACTTTCTTGTCGGTGGATTGTAACTTAATGCATCACAGTCAGTCAGGTAACGCTAACGTTACAAGGAAGTGAGATGACGGCTACTAAAATTAGGTAAGACAAAAAGTTTTATTTTTCGCAACTTGTGTGAAATAATATTTGACAATCGGGTCCAGTCGGGTTTGTGTCTTCCCGTCGGGTTCGGGTCCAGTTTTCAAATAATAGACGTCCAGGTCGGGTCCGGGCAGTACATTTATGGCATTTCTCGGATCTGCACGGGTCCGGGTCCAACTTTTGAAATAATAGACAGGTCCGGGTCGGTTCGGTGTAGCACATTACGGGTCTCTTCCGGTTCGGGCATGAATTTTTGGACCCGTGAAGACCTCTACTGTGGACACATATTTATTATGTGTTTTGTAGCCTTATTTCAGAAACTTTCATTTTTAGTTTTTTCAATAACCACGCATAAACAATATTCTCTCAAATATACAAACATGTACATACATATTATATCACATATTATCGTAGCCCTGTTTGTGCTAAATATAGTGTCATTTCACCTGTGCCATTAATATGTTTATAAGCAACTGAAAAAAACACAAATGTCACAGCATGTCAGAACATCTCAAGGACCCCAAAAACACCTTAGACCCCAGAGGGTTAAAAAGGTTAATGTCTCTTTTTTCCAAGAAACACATACGAATAAGGATAATGAAATTGAATGGGGTATGTGGTGGGAAGGCAAGTTTGTTTTGAGCCATGGGACATTTAACCCTCTGGGGTCGGCAATCACGCCGGCGTGATCTGCTCGCTTTTTTTCTTATCAGTGCAAAAGAGACTCAAAATACTCGGTTGATTTTGATCTTACATCAAATAATCCTCTAATAAATAAAGAGTTATGTGTTATACGTCATTAGATCCTGTTAAGTTTCTTTTTTTTTGTGGATACTCATAATAAAAACAAAGTGTTGTGCTTTTCACCAAATAAAGAAAAACAAACATGATGCGAGTTCTGCGTTCTCTCTGTCAGTGAAGTCCATTCTGAAACGCGTCCTAAGATTAACTGTAACTCCGTGATTACTTGTCACACAGGCATGAGAGATTTTTCTTTATGAAGCTTGAATTCTCTTCTTTTAAATGAAGTAATTTATATAAAAAACAAATATTCTCAGTTCATGCAATCCGTTTGAAACCAAGGAGAGGTCCAGTTTTTTCTTTCTCCCCTCATTATTTTTAATGAGTTGAGGCCGCCACGCCCCCAGCGCTATTCACATGTAAATAGTTTAGGTGATCGCGCACACGCCCCCGATCAATGCCATAAGACAAAGATTCTTCATGAGATTCACTGATAGTTCATCGCGTTTTGAGGATGGCACGCTACTCCGGTGAAGAAGCCCTTCAGATGATTCTGGACAACGAGGAAGAATTCACATTTTCCTCAGAGGAAGATTGTAACTCGGACGAGAAACGGCTGCATTTTGAAGAACGAATTGACCCCGCCGAGGATACAAGTTCAGAGTAAGTTGTTTAGTGTTATATACTTCTTTTTCTGATAATATAGAACTCATATGAATTTTCAGACTAGATTTTGCTTCGTTTTGGCTAGCTTCTGACATACATGAAAGATTGCAGGGGCGTGTGCGCGATCACCTAAACTATTTACATGTGAATAGCGCCGGGGGCGTGGCGGCCTCAACTCATTAAAAATAATGAGGGGAAAAAGAAAAAACTGGACCTCTCCTTGGTTTCAAAGATTGACATGAAAGATTGCCTTACAATATCCCTAACATTCGTGTTTGCTCAAGTGTAAACTTTCAATGTGATAACATTACTCTCTAAACATTTGTATATTAAATATATTTCACTTAGTTTTGATTAGCTTATGCGTAATGTAGCTTATTTGCGAATATCTGCTTAGGTGTAAATATAATGTGATTTAGTGCAAATATATTTCAGCCTCCTCCGGTAAAATATGTGATACCCTACTGTCTAAATACTAGACATTATATGTTTATATATAAATGTTCTGTTTTGGTTAGCCTATGACACTGCTTAACACTGCAGTGTTAATTTTTGAAATGCTCTAAATGTGTGCGGTCTATATGGCCCATCAACACTCGCGGTGTATGGCCCATAAATAGATATTTCTCCGTCCTATGGCCCATCAACAGATATACATTGTGCGTCCATACCCATTAACTACCCATCAGTTTACTTTGGATTATGTATGCTAACAGTTTTATTGTTGTTGTTGTTTTATAGAAATGTGTCTGCATCACGCACTCCTTCTCCAGCACCTCGCAGAGGGGAACGCAGGCGTCGTTCAGTTCTCCGTGCGATTGAGAATCATACTGACTAAGTGCACAGACGTAATATTTACATTAGTGATCAGTGTTGTGCTAGTTACTAAGAAATTACTTTTTTACTGCATGAATGAATATTTGAGCAATACAATTGTACCTTAATCATTTTTGCTAGTTCATAGTAGGCCTACATTATCTAAGGTAATAACAGATACAATAAAAAAATTAAACTCAATTTAAAATGTATGAGTAAATGTTGAAATTAAAAAACTAACAATGAATGATACTTCTACAACATTTATTAACCCTTTAGAACCTGAAGCTAAAATAGGTGTTTTTCACATATTTTGATTTTTGGACTGTAAAATTCTAAAACAAAGTGCTATCTTCATGTGCAAGGTGTCATTTTTTTTAGAAACAGTTTAGCTTTCAGCAAATTAGATACCTGCCTTTACTTCTGTACACGCATTTGATTTGCTTAGAGCAAATTTAGAACATTTAGTTTCTCCACACAGAGGAATTACAATAAAACAGATTGAAAAACAAAACCTTTGAATCTCCTCTCATTATTTGTTCAGGCTTCCTCACCCTAATGGGCCCTTGGGGGAGTGTCTGTCACACTCCTGGTCTGAATCTCATTAATATTCATAGGCCATTACCACTCCCACGCATAAACCTCTTCAGACAAAAAAACTGTCATGCAAAGTATAATGTAAAGTTTTTGTTTTATGTGAACGATTAGGAGGGATGATGTTCACATCATTTTGAATCCAGAACTCGAAGCGACAACATCCATTTGTCAAAAGTTTTGTGGACACATATTTATCATTTGTTTTGTGGTCTTATTTCAACAACTTTCATTTTTATTTTTTTCAATAACCACGCATAAACATTATTCTCTTAAAAATACAAACATGTACATACATGTTGCTTAGATATTATGGTAGCCCAGTTTGTGCTAAATAGAGTGAATTTACACCTTTTCCATTAACATGTTTATAAATCACTGAAAAAAGCACAAATGTAAGGGCATATCAGAACATCCCAATGGCCCCAAAAACACCTCAGACCCCAGAGGGTTAAAAGTGACAGCAATGTGTCTGTAGCAGGAGGCAAGAATGAAAATGTTTCTTCTCGATAATCACTGGTATCAGGTAAAGTATACAGAGCATTACCAATATCCAAATTAATTCCAGTGGCTACCAAGAAATCTAGACCTAGCACTATGGGTATTGTGAGATCCTCATTTTTCATTACAAACAGCTCATTTTCATACCTTCTTCCTTGCAGTTCGCATCCACAATTCCATACTCCCATTGCAGGCAATACTTGACCATTGGCTTGACTGAAAGTTTGCCCCCGGCTTGATTTTAACTGTTCTTTATGCACCAGCTGCCTCCAACATGACTCCTGTATCAGAGTTAGGGAGCTTCCAGTATCGACCAGAGCTTGAAAGTATCTTCCTCTGATCAACAACGGTAAAGTCAGAGTCTTCAAATGTGATTCACTTCTCAAAGGTTGTAGAATGCGGGTTGAGGAAGGACTTGATTTAGGCAGAGAATCTCGTTCAAATGGGGATTTTCTTTTCTGGGTTTCGGCATTAACCTGGCTCCAATACCGTTTCCCTTCTTCAAAATCTCTCTCAATCTGTGTTCCAGTTCTCACCAACTCACTCACTTCCTTCACAGTTCCTCTCAATAAGCTTGCAAGTCTAGGGCTACAATTTCTTAAAATGGCCTGAACAATCTCTCTCTCTGTCATATCTTTCTTCCATCTTAAACACAGGGCTCGGTAGTGGTAAGCAAAATCACGAATAGACCCTTGTTTCCTTTCAAAACGTCTTTTAGAAAGGAAACAAGGGTCTATTCGTGATTTTGCACAGAAGTAAGGGATGCGAGGATTTCAGAATCTGTGAGGGGTCTAATTGCAAAATACTTCTCACATCGTTCTACAAAAGAGACAGGATCATCAGAATCAAATTGAGGAAATTCTGTTTTTACAGGTGGACGATAAAACACATCATTAAAGTTGTCTGGTAAATTGGTAATTTGGGGAGATCTTATGTGGGAAGTTGATCTGGATACTGGATGAGAAACGGGAGTAGATGTAACGTGAGCATAACTTTTAAGTTTGGTATCGATTTGGGCGTCTCTTCTCTTCAGACAGTCAACCATTGACTTTCCCAAATCTTGAATAGTCAACTCAAGACTCTGCTTAACTCTTCCACATTCCCTTTCAATTTTGTAATTCAATTTCTCTTCCAGATGCTTACACTAATTTTTCACTGTAGTCTGTGAGCAACATTGACTTAATGTTTGTATGCAAGTTTGTATTTCACCCTCCAGGTTTGCAACTCGCTCTGTCAGGCCCTGACTAAACTGTTCGGTGAGATGTACATCAGCAATGATATCATCTGGAGGAGGAGGAAAGGGAATGTCAGGTTGATCATCACCTCCATTTTCATTGTCTGAGTCCAGATACAGTTCACTAAAAGAGTTTATAAGATCTCTTAGGGGAAGTGGGTCTCTTCTAGTCACAAAGGGACCAGCTGTGAAATCGCCAGGGGGTTCATGCTCATCCTCTGCCCCACGTGATGATATCGACATTTCTATTACCCAATGCAAGCCTCATACAATACCCAAACTCCACATAGACCTTTCACCTTAGTATTCAACACAAGATCCCCGTACGGGCCACCAATCTATAACATTACCAGATTCTCGGCACTGGTCAAGCTACATTTCATAAGGGTCACCTTGTTTGTAATACTCAATTGGTCTCAGTTGAAGAATGATCTAAAATAAACGCTTATAAGAATAAGTGGAGGGTTGCTTTCTTCATATACTGTATTCAACTTTACTCATTCATTATCCAATGCAACTCAATATATCATATCACAGCACATACACCTGCATACAGAGACAGACTTCATACAAGAGCCCCAATACATGTGGTTATATCCGAATGTCCAACACCGTCCTCTATGATTCACAAACCCAACAGTTCTGAAAATGAAAGAAACAGTCTTATCTGTGGTTTGATCATATGTGCATAGGTGGATGGTGATGAGTTAGAAGGTTGTCCAACGGTTAGTTGTTTGGAGAGTCATAAGATTTCCCAGCAAACGGATCAGAA
The DNA here is from genome assembly GCA_030578255.1 of Tiaroga cobitis. Lineage (NCBI taxonomy): Eukaryota > Metazoa > Chordata > Actinopteri > Cypriniformes > Leuciscidae > Tiaroga > Tiaroga cobitis. Next base: position 45,298,219 of record CM060608.1, on the reverse strand, counting down.
CAATATTTCAGCAGTATAAGCAGGGGTCTGGTCATAAACACTTAACAGTATCCACAGCTGATGAGCAATAGTTACATTCCACTCAAACCTCTACAAGACGAGACAAAAAATCAAACACATCAATTAATTACATAGATTCCCCAACAGTTCACCCAAATATTTCATGCAACTAATTAAACTCACGTTTGAGCAGGAAACAAACAGTTTCTCAAACAGGTTTGGAAACAGATAGCAAACTACCATAAGGCATCGTCAAACAGACCTAAGCACTTATTCTACTACTTCCTGTTTTATCTCATACAATGAGCCCTCTTGTATCCCCCTAGTGACTAGGAAACAAATAACACCCACAATTGGAATCAAAGAAACTTTGTGACAGGCGGTGACTGTTACAGTGTATTGAGAAGTTTGCCAGTTGGGATCGTGATGGATTATTGGGGAAAGACGGCCGATTGTCAATCTGTTGCTTCTGATGTTTGAAGTCTGGTGCATCGCGGAATTCGTTGCACTTCCAGACTAACTGATTTTGAGCTGTTCTAAAGACAAGCCAAAGCTGCTTATCCGCCCATCCAGGTGTCAAAGATGACACGCGATCTAACTGCTTCTTGCCTGCAAATGTGGTCAATTGGCCCCGAACTATTCATTATCCGCGTTCTGCTGCTGTCTTTGGATACAGGAAGAAGAATCGGAAATGACACATATTGCGTCTTAAAGTTGTAAAAAACACAAACATGCTCAATGAAGCATTTTAAAAGGTTTAAAATGTAAACAAAAGTTGTACATGTCAACATATACAGGTACAATTCAGATATAATCAAGCTATATACAAAAAAAAAATATATTTACAAAAAAAAGTGGGTGTAGCCATAGGCTTTCTTTTTTCTTTTGACCTTTGCCACTTTTTAAAACAGTTTATGCACACAATTATACAGAGAGCTATATTTAAGGCCTTGCATTTCCAGAGTATGAGGGTTCCCAAATAGTGCAAATACAACATAAAAAAGGTAAAATTGAGATCAAACTATATACAGCAAAAAGCAGGTGTGGCAATAGGCGTTTTTTTTTTTCTTTTCTTTTTTGCTTAGAAACTCAAAACAATTCATGTACAATTACACAGACAGCTAGATTACAGGGCTTTCATTCATTGAGTAAGAGGGGTTCCTAAATAGTGCAAATATATTATAAAAAAGGTGAATGAACACAAAATCAAACTATACATACTACTATTTACAACAAATATCAGGTGTTTTTTATTTTTTTTTTTTTTTTTATCTGTGCCACTCCTCAAAACAGTTTCTGTCAACAATGAGACACAGGGCTACATCACAGGCCTTGCATTTCCATGGTGTGAGGTTCCTTTTCTTCTCCACTTGCTGGCAACGATGGCAGATCCTGCGGCCTTGTGTGGCTTTCTCTTACATCTGTAGCCACGCCAAGGGCAACAGGAACATGGTCGGTGCTCCTCTGGATGGCAACTCCTGTCTTGTCCACTCCACACAGCTGGGACACCAGTTCTTCCAGGAAGTTATTGTGTTTCATGTGCTGAACCTGTTGTGTGTGGCTTATCTCACAGTGTAGAATGTAGGCATTTGTTGTAGCAATGTCCACAAAGTGCAGAAACAGGGTACGGTACCAGCGAGCAGTTCTGCGATGGGTCGAGTAATACTGGAGAACCTGGTCTGACAGGTCAACCCCTCCCATGTTCTTGTTGTAGGCAATGATGGGGGTAGGGCAGGGAATGTCTTTTACTGCCCAGTGTCCATCTCCACCCTTCACTCTCCTCTGGACAGCCTCACCAGAAAACGCTGGATGGATTGTGGAGCAGAGCGACACCTCCCGTGTGTCCATCCACTTCACAAAGACCAGGGGGCCCTCTCTGATCCATCTTATGGTGCCTCTCTTGGATTTTTTGTTGAGGGCATTTGCTCTTTTACTAGGACACCCTTTCCTGTTGACCCTGTAGGTACCACAGGCTCCAAAGTCAATGTTAGCCAAACCAAGGAACAGTTTGGGGCTTGTGTAGAAGTTGTCTATATAAATATGGTATCCTGTCCCAAGATGTGATGGCTGAATGAGGTCCATGACAGCATCATACGACAGTCCATGCATGCTTGGTGTGTGTGACTTGCCCACATACAGATTGAAGTTGAGTGTGTAGCCATTACTTGACTCTGCCAACACAAACAGCTTGATCCCCCATTTTGTTGGTTTGTCCTTCATATATTGGGTCATGCCAGTTTTTGTTTTGGTTGCCACCATTCTCTCATCGACTGCCAGTTCCTTCCTTGGGTGGTAATGGTTGGAATGTCATCCATCAGAGGTTGGATTCTGAACAGCTTGTCATGCTTGTCATGTGTTCCCTTCTTCTGGTCATTTCTGACATCCTCCTCTGGATAACTGAGGTGGATGTTCCACGATAACGCCCTGAATCGGTCTCTTGTCATGACAGTGGCTGGAAACGGCACAGACATGAAGTGGTTTTTTCTCCAGTAGTCCTGGAGACTTGGCAGTGACACCAATGATGTGTACATGAGGAGACCTAGGTATTTGTATAGTTCCTCAACTTCAACATCAGTCCATTTGTACTTATTCCCCATTTCCTGTTTTTTTGCTGCCTGCTTGTTGGTGTTTTTGCAGAGTGTCTTCATGGTATCCCTGGCAAAGTATAGCTGGAACAGGTCCTTTGGTGAGTGCACTGAATGCATATTCACCTGGGCTCCTGGTGTTCTGCGGGGCATGAACCTACTGGTTTGTGGGGCAGTATCAGGATCACTCTCGGTTTTCCAGGGCTCAGAGCTGTGGCGTGGCTGTCCTGAATTTGCTGGAGATCTTGATCTGGTTTGACTCTTCCTTCCACCCCCTCTCTGTGTAGGCCTCTGTCTGCTTGTTGTCGGAGTGGTAGATGAACCAGGCTGCTCATCATCTCTGTACGTCAAGACACATGTAAAAAGATTAAAAATTGTACATCAAAGTACAAGATGCTCATTGGCACATATGCACAACAAATACAGTGAAGAAGTCGTTGGCAATGAAATGCTTGTTCACGCAGCCACACACACACACAGACAGACAGAGACACACACACACACACACATATACACAAAATAATATACAATAAGCAACCAATAAATGTACAGTACAACACACAATGTACAATAACAGACAGACAGAGACACACACAGACAGACAGAGACACACACACAGACAGACAGACACACACACACAGACAGACAGACAGACACACACACAGACAGAGCAAGAGACACACAAACACACACACACACACACACACACAGACAGACAGACAAGACAGAAACACACACACACGCACGCACGCACACACACACACAAACACGCACGCACACACACGCGCACACACACACACACACACACACACAATATAATATACAATAAGCTAGCAATAAATGTTCACAAAAAGTTTCTCACCTCTCGTTCTGAACCACAAAAGCCGAGTTGTCAATCTCATCATCACCACTTTCTGATTCCGACGATGAACTGTAAACAACGTCCTGGTCATCCAGTCGATTGAACAAGTCGAGGGCTTGTTCAACCGAAAACATTCGCTTCATTTTACTTCCACAAAACACTCTAAATCTACTCCTAAACTACCTAAATTATCTACACTACTCCACTCCTCTAAACTAGCAATAATATCTCTCTCAGTATGTCTCTCCTTGTCAACTCCGTCAATCTCCCGCCTTTCAATTTCGCTTCTTTGCTCAGTTGGCTCCTCCTCCACTCCCTAAAGTGTGCAGCCTGAAGAGCAGATTCAGCAGATTTACACATTTTTCTCCGTTTTGTTTTATGACAAAAACCGACAAAGTTATTAGAATAAATGCAACGCCTGTCACATCCCATCTTGCGTTATTTTACGAACGCGTCAATATTTTTTTATATAAAGTTTAAATGATCATATCTCCGTTTTTATTTGGTCAATCAACACAAAACAAAAAGTAGAATAGAGTTTCAAGCCAGCACTTTCGACAGAAGTGGACGGCAGTGCTCAACGTGACTTTGTTTTTATGCTTTGACGTCTTAAACTGGTCATGTGACTTGATCACGCCGGCGTGATCGGCGACTCGGAAGAGTTAAGTAATTCAATTAATATAAATGGGGCGATTTGTCCACTAATGGCTTAAAGGAACGTTCCGGGTTACTTGACTGTAACCCTGTTCCCTGAAAAAACGGAACGAGATGCTGCGCTTCTTAGGGCATTGGGAACGTCTTTAATCGTGACCCGCTGTGAATATAGTGTGTAAACACGTCGATTTAATCGAACGGAAGTAATATAGCCACGGTCGGTGACGTCATCGGCACGCACCCACGACACAAGGCTATAATTAGATGAGCCGCAGATGCATCGTCAGGATATTTTGTCTGAAGAGCAGTCCTGGGACATTATCAGCATGGCAATGCAGCGCAGCATCTCATTCCACTTTTTCAGGGAACAGGGTTACAGTCAAGTAACCTGGAACGTTCCCTTTCAAAAGCTACAATCGATGCTGTGCTGCTTAGCGCATTGGGAACGAGAATGCCCACGCCGCCGTGCTTGAAGGTGTCTGGACTCCTTACGGTTGTGTAGGTGTGCTCACAAGAACGCAAGAAAACCCTAGACCCTAAAACCCTTGTGTTGCTTGTGATGTCAACACAAGGACGTGAGAGCTCGGAGTGGCATGAACATCCAAACTATAAAATCTTATGAATGTGTGCAGAGAGGACCAGCCTGCCGCATCTCAAACATGTTGTAAGGGGGCACCCCTTGCCAAAGCAGTAGAGGCGGCGACCCCTCTGGTGGAGTGAGCGCTTAGACCCGTTAGCGAAGCTTAGCCGCACGTCTCATAGGCAAGAGCAATGCATCCCTGACCCAATGTGACATGGTCTGTTTAGTAGCGGCAGCACCCCTGTAACTGCCCCCAAAACAAACAAATAGTTGCTCTGACTTACACCACTGGCTAGTGCAATGAACGTAGGCCTGAAGAGCACGGACTGGACACAGTCTGTGAGATCTCTCCTGCTTCGGCGTTGTGAACGGCGGAGGGCAGAAGGCCTCAAGAGTGACCGGATGTACAGCCGAAACTAGTACTTTAGGCAGGTAATCAGGATGAGGATGCAAAAACACTTTCACCATTCCTGGGGCAAAGTCTAAGCAGGATGGCGATATTGATAGAGCCTGCATGTCCCGATTCTTTTTAGAGAGGTTATAGCCATAAGAAAAAAAACATTTTTAGAGTCAGAGGTTTTTCAGACGCTGACTCTAGAGGTTCAAAGGGGGTCTCAACCAGACCATCGAGGACTATTGCTAAGTCCCATGAAGGGATCTTGGTTCTAACGGAAGGCCTCAGTCGTCTGGCCCCACGAATGAAGCGAGCAAGCAGAGGATATCTCCCAAGTGGCACCCCGTCCACCAAGGCATGGCAAGCCGAAAGAGTGGCCACATAACCCTGAGAGTGGCGGGGCATGAGCCTGCTGATAACTTTTCCTGCAGGAAATCCAGAACTAAAGCAACCTGGCAGTTGACCGGACCTGCATTATGTACAACACACCACCTTTCAAAAACACCCCATTTGTTGGCATAACTCTTTCTAGTGGAGGAATCCCTAGCACTTAGAATGGTCTCAATAACGGCAGGCGAAAGCCCAGTGTTCCCTCAGTTGGTACCCATCAGGGGCTAAACATGAAGGTTCCACAGGTCGGGCCTGGGATGGAATATCATGCCCTCCGCCTGGAACAGAAGGTCCCTCCTCTCCGGAATCGCCCATGGCGAGCCGTTGAGGAGAGATATCTCCGAGAACCACATTCTGTTCGGCCAACGCGGTGCTATCAATAAGAGGCAAGACCCTTGCTGGTGAACTCTGGCTAGAACTCCCGGGAGCAGAGCCACTGGAGGAAACGCATACAGGCGCATTTTGGGCCATGTGTGCGCCATTGCATCCAGACCCAGGGGGGCTGGGTGACTCAGAGAAAAGTAGAGGGGACATTGTGCTGTCTGATAGGAGGTGAAGAGGTCCACTTCCGCTTTGTAAAATCTGGTCCAGATCTGATTGACTACTTCTGGGTGGAGTTTCCATTCCCCTGTCAGCAGTTTCTGTCTGGACAGTAAATCTGCTCCCACATTCAGGTGCCCAGGGATGTACATTGCCCTGAGTGAAAGGAACTTCTCCTGGGCCCAGAGAAAATCTGCCTCGCTATTCTGTTCAGATTGCATGAGTGCAGACCTCCCTGGTGATTATGTAAGAGACTGCACTGTGTTGTCTCCCCACACTAGGACAGCCTCTCAACTGAGGGAGAAAGTATTTCGGGGCCAGAAATACATATTCCATTAACTTGAGACAATTGCCAATCAAGAGGATGCCTACCCAGATCCCCTGGGCTGGACGACCACTTAAGACCGCTACCCAGCCCGACAGGAAGGCGTCTATCGTTAGCATTCTGCGACAACAAGACGCACCTAGAGTGGGAGCCAAGGTGAGGAACCGGGGTCTGAACCACGTAGAAAGGGAACGAAGCCACAGCGCGTAACCCTTACCATAAAAATTGATTTTTTTAAAGTACACGAAGCGTTCAGCGCGTGACTTACCATAAACATGGATTTTTAGAAAGGACAAGAAGCACTCAGCGCATGCTCTTGCCTTTATTTGCCCTTGGGGATTGTATAGTTATTTGAGCCACAACTGAAGTGGTCTCATGTGCAAAAGGCCCAGAGGGATCCCTGTGAACGCAGCTGCCATGAGACCTATGTAATGTCCTGACCTAGCCAGATGCTGCTTTAGGGTGTTTAAAATGGTCTTGACACAACCAGGGGACAGTTGTGCCCCCGATGGTGACAGAGTCCCATTTAACCCCCAAGCACGTTACCCTCTGGGGAGGAGAGTGAACACTTTTCTTGGTGTTGCAACTCAGCCCCATTTCTAGAAGATGAGCGGGGATTGATCTAGATGTCGAAGCGCAAGCTTTTGAGACTGGGCCAGTATCAGCCAATCGTCTATGTAACATGGCTAGGTCGAATGGAAGGACCCGGAATGGGTACGCTTTGCCCCCAAAGCAAACATCAGGAACTTCTAGTGTTGTGGCAATATTTCTATATGAAAATATGCGTCTTTTAAGATCAACCGTGAAGATCCAAACGCGATGTTGAATTTACAACACGATCTTCTTGATAGTTAGCACCTTGAACTTGAGCGTTCTAACGGAACGGTTCAAGCCTAAAAGATCTAAAAATGGACGCAGTCCCCCATTTTTTGTGACAGCAGATGAGCCTATTCCTGTTTCACGGTAGCGGGAACCACACCGTTAAAACGAGGAGGGCAACATTCCTTTTTTACTGTCTTTAGGACACAAAAAGAGATACCCGGCAGTAGCTTTTACGCTGCCAAAAGTCTCTTTAATACTTCCTTTTAGGGGAATGTTGAATGTTATTTGTCCTGGCCGATAACAGGAAACAAAAGAACATTCAGCATTTCGCTGGAAACCGCTGCCCCCTGAATCACCAGAGGTAGCAAGGATGTTACAGTGGTTTCGAAAGGGCTGCTGAGCGTGACGAGCCGGTCCCAAGTGTTTACGAGGGGGAACGCAACTTGCCATACTCTGTTTTGAGCCCCCCCCCTTTTTTAATCAGATCAGCCTGATATGCCTGCACCAGCGTGGATGTTTTTATACACGACTTGGTGGGGAGCAAAATGGATGTCCATGTTTGCATTTTATAGAAAAAAAATATTATGCGTGGTTAGTACGTTTTGGGGAAAAAAAAATGGCACCGCAATAAGGCCATTTAACACATACTGAATAGTTGTCCACAAGACTTTTGAGTTACTATTCTTGTAGGGTAGAATTTTTACTTCAAAATGAAGTGAAAATCATTCTGACCACTCTTTCACAAACAACAATATAACGATTTCAATTTCTTACGCCAGTTTTTGGTCAGCACTGCTGTATGCATGGGAGTGTGAATGGCCATGAATATTAATGTTATTTACATCTGGGGAGACTAAAGACACTCCCCCAATGGCTATAATGGCCCATCAATGTGCTGTGAGGCAGCCTGAACTAAGAATGATTCACTGATGAATATAAAGTTAAAAAGAACAGCATTTATTCAAAATAGAAATCTTTCCTAAGAACGTAAAGACTTAAAGTCATTCCTATCACTTAACACATCCTTTCAAAAAAACAAACATAAAAAGACCAAACTTGTTTTTTTTATATAAAAAAAAATTTATTCAAAGAATCCTAAAAAAAAACTATCACAGGTTAAAAAAAATTAAGCAGCACAACTGTTTCCAACATTGATTTAAAAAAAAATCGTATCAGAATGAATTCTGAACCCTGATGGTTAGTTAGGTAGCGGTACATCTCACTGATGCTGACATCTGTCCATTTATATTTGCAGCCTTTTGCAGTTGCCTTGGCAGCCTGGGCATTGGTGTTGTGGCACAGAGTTGACAGCACTTTCTGAAAAAAATAGTTTGAATAGACTGCAGAGATGGGCGAATGCGAGTCTACAGAGCTCAGTTGCGGTCCAGTTTCCCGTGCAGGAAGGAATCGCAGTGTCTGTGGAACCATGTCAACATCGGTCTCTGTTTTCCATGACAGAGTGACTGCCTGTTGCTCGTCTGCTTGTTTGCCTTAGCTCTCTTCGGAACTGCTTGGACATGTTCATTGTCACAACTGTTATAAAAAAAAAGAAAGAAAAAGTGTGAGCATGCTGATAACACAATTAAAGAAACTATTATTATCATTATCAATCACTAATTGCCATGGATAAAAAAAAAAAAGTTTTTGTAATTTCACACAAGAATATGAACTTTTACATTGTGACGATGTAAACACAATTAGGCTACATTACATATGTAAAATATTACATCTATCTATGCACTTACTCAGTATGATTCTCGATCGCACTGAGAACGGAACGACACCTGCTGGAGAAGGAGAGCATGATGCAGCCACATTCCTAAAAAACAAAACAAAAAAACTGTTAGCACATTATCCAAAGTAAACTGATGGACAATTAATGGGTATGGATGCACAATGTTGATGGACGGAGAAACATCTATTGATGGGCCGTAGACCGCGTCACCGCGAGTATCTGTTTATGGCCCATATAGACGCACAAGTAGTGTTATCATAAACGTTGTGTCACTTTTTATGTTTTATGAGGTGATTTATGGCCATATACTGGTACAGGTTTGTGTGCCTGTCACCCCATGACTGACGTGTCATTCACGACTGTCGTAGTGTTCTTGAAATCAAGTAAAACAGTGTTTGTGATTTACAGTGACAGCTGACAGGATCCTGTATGTCTGTAAGTAAAACGGTGTTTCTGATTTACGGTCTGTAGCTGACAGGCTCCGGTATGTCTAGGCTGAGCGACGCCGTGTGACATCCTCCTGCGGTGACATCCTGGTCGGATGTCCGCAGGTGTTAAGAGAAACGTGTTTAGCCGGAGTTCATTGCGCTTTTGATCCACAGCGTTTGGCGTTTACATGTGTTAATTATGTTGCGGGGGGTTAGCCACGAGTTTACACTTTTGACCAAAAGTTACCGAACAGATAAGCCTACGTGCATCTCTGGGGATTATCTTAGTTCTCAAACAAAAACGGCCACAAAGTTGCATATTATATAGCCACTTAGCCAGTGTTGGGAAAGTTCACTTATACACGAACTAGTTCAAAGTGCAGTTCACAAATTTTAAAATGAACTAGTTCATACTTCTCAATTTTGAACTAAGTTCACAAGTTCCAAAAATGAACTAGTTTTTTTCCATATGTTGCTGCGAGCTATTTTTTTATTATTTGCACATCCCATATACAACCACAGACAGCAATTATTTTAACGTCGGGCAAAGTTTGCACAGAAATGTAAGATTTTTTTTTCTCATCCTCACCAACCTTGTCATAAAACTCGTTTAAATAATCATACGACGCCTCCTCGATGCTTTGTCGACTACATGCATGCTGCTTTTTGTTTTGATGACTCAAGCGGCGGCCGCGGTGCATGGTGGCTTGTGTTGCCAGATTGGGTGTTTTTTCGCTACATATTAAGGCCTGTTTACGTGTGTTTTAGGCGGGTTTTCGCCTGGAAGGTTCTATAGAAATCTGGCACCCTATTGAACGAAGTTAAACTGAGAGAGCGTGCGTTCACAGACAACAGAATGAACGAGATCACAGTAACGTTCATCAGGCAGTAACACAGTACGTTTAGTTCAAGTTCGCCTAAATTATCAACGAGTTCATGAACTATCGTTCAACGAATGCGTTCAGGCACAACACTGTATATAGCCCCACTCTTATCCATCGATTGTTATGATAAGATAAATCGTCCTGACTTCCTGAGGGAGTTCCCTCCCCCCATCCTTTTTTTTTTCTTGGAGAAAGCATGTAAGAAATAGGCAACCCCAAAATGACACCTCAATCAATGACACCTCCTTTTGAAGAGCTAATTTCATGTATTTTTCTAACATTTAGAACACCATCTGACTTTGTGAATACACATACATAACAGCTTAATGATTCTATATTTGTGTGCATTTAACGTCTGCCTGCATGTGGGCCTACCATTCTGACACTAGTGTTACCTTATTTCTTTGATAATATTAAAGTGTTTCAGCACATGTAGTCAGAGTTACAGAAAACAATAATAGTGCAGCAAATAAGGAGATTATGTTTTATTTATTTTAATCAGGTTTGTTAACCTGTATACCTGAATGATGTTAGTTTAATCTGCAATGACATGTATTTGGTATAACAACGAACATATTTGAAAAAACCTGTTAAAATCAAGTAATGATGCAATCCTTTAAATCTTAACTTTGAGTGCAACATAATTAAATGGATGTAAAATTATTATCATGTCACATGTGACATTAAGGTGCCAGAAAAGACTGTAGCACCAATGACACAATGAATCACCAATGCCACACATAAGACCATAATAATTAGAGGAGACTAAATTGTTACATTTTGCATACAATCTAAATGAATAGCTTTGAATAAAGTCTATCTTTAAATGGGTCACCTGGGGTTATCCCATAAGAAAAAGTGACATCAGTGACATTTTCATGAAATGTCCCTTACAAAATGAATGATACAGATGTCAGACCACATCTTGTCAATCGTAGTATAATAAACAAATTAAGTAGTTTAATCCATAAGTGTTCTAGTTTATTATTTTTAAATATCATTTACATAATATATTTGATAGTTTCCATAGAATGACCCATGATTTTGTATTAATTTTAACCTAAGATATTATTTTACTTATCAACATGTGTTCAAAAACTTTATAATTTTAAAGCAAAAACTGTGCTTAGTCGTCTTAGATCTGATATGCCTGCAGTATTTTGTCCACCGACACACAACATCAAGCAGTCTTCCTGTTACCGTAACCATTTAACCATGCTTTGTTTCGAGGTGCCTTTTTAATTTGCAGGGCTTCATACTGTCATTTGCCAGCACCTCGGCACACACGACACACTGAGGTCTCAGATCAGCCGTGACTGTAAACCCAAACTGCAGGTATGCTTCATCGTACCTGCGAAGCTTTTTTGCAGCTGGTGGTGCGTCGGTTGGCTTGTTGGTCCTCACAAGAAATTTCTCCATTTTAATTTGTTTTCAATAAAGTTTAGCTAAACTATAGGCAATATGTAACTGTGTGTGGTGTATGTTGAGAGACGTATCAGGGCTAATCAGTCAGGACTTAGGCACGAACTTTCATTAAACCAAACAAAATAATTATTTTGCAGAAAATGCAGATTTTATTTTAATACTTAACGATTGTAGTCCCCGTGTTTGTGTGTGTGTGTGTGTGTGTATATGTATGTGTGTATGTGTATGTGTGTGTGTGTGTGTGTGTGTGTGTGTGTGTGTGTGTGTGTGTGTGTGTGTGTGTGTGTGTGTGTGTGTGTGTGTGTGTGTGTGTGTGTGTGTGTCGTTTGGGTAGTTAGCTAAGTAGCTACTGCCTAGCAGTTTAACAAAATTACTGGCTAGGGCTGAGATATGATCTAATCTTAAAAAAGAATGTTTCTGGGTTTAGTCTTTAAAAAGACTGTTGGGGTTTGTGTAGGAAAGGCCTATGCAAATCGAGATTGATAACAGACTAGCGAGAGCTGGCACAAGCGAACTTGGCAAGAGACTAGACTAGAGTGAATGGAGAGCTATGTCGTGAGTCAATTTAAATGCAGTGATTTATTTTTGTGTGAGAGTGAGTAAACATTTACACCCCGCTCTGTAAGTCAGGGCGGGAACGGCGGTGGCCATGCGCATGCGCGATTCATTTGCAGCCTGGACGCAGAGGGGTGTGTGTCTCCTCTCTGCTCTGACTGCAGGCTGGGACTGCTGCGCGAGGTTACTGAGAGACTGACCGCCTGTGAGTGCCTTTGGACGGGAGAGGGGCTTATGGCAGCACCCGCTGCTCGTTGAGAACAGTAGGCCTAATTGCAGAGTGATTCGTGCTTTCGAGTCTCCAAACACCACAAAAGTCTCCAAAAACACCAGTAAAAGTCGCTGGATTTGTCGCTTTTGACAAAAAAGGTCTCCAGGAGGATGTTTTATTTTTGTTTATTTATTAACAACATAAATGTATTTAAACATGTTTGTGTGTGCGTGGCTGCGTGCGAGCATTTCACAAAAACTAAAAGAAAGCTCTAACTGTAGCCTATATTCTGACTAGTTTATTCGTTTATATATATACTGTATATATATATATATATATATATAACTAAATACGACTTTACGTTTTATACGTTTGCAGCCTCTGAAACTTCCGTCCGTCATAAATTAATTCGGGTGGTTCGATTTTCTGCATTTTTCGCATCCGTAGCAAATATTTTGAGGGGTTTTGACAATATTGAGAGACACCAAATGACGAATATGAATACGAAAACTAATACGACAGTTTCGGACTCAAAATGTGGTGTTTTATATATTTATAACATTTGAATACAGTTCAGCAACATACATCACATGACCTGACGACCAAGAGAGCTGACAATTGACCATCACTTAATTTACCATCACCTCACGATTGAAAATAATGTTACCCTGATTTCATATGACAGTTCAACAAACAAGTTAATAATATTAAGTCACTTAGATTTTAGACGAAATAATGACTGTTTTGGTCTATTTAGCAGCAAAAATAAATCCGATGAATCCAAACAAAGATCACAGCATAGCGCATCTCACAGCAACACTCAATCGTGTTTTAAATGATTCAGTGTTTTGAACGAATCGGTTGAGTCAAAAATACAATGACCCATTCCCAAACATCGGTCTCATTCTTGATGAATCGGCCGTTTGAACGAATCATTTGAATGAACGACTCAATTAAAATTTTTATTCAATTAAATTTTTATTCATTCAGTTATGTATATACAAAACGATACGTTTTTATGACAGTAGTTTAGTGATAATTTTTTTTGCTAATATTGGGGGGGGGGTGGGGGGTTCATTTTTTTTTCCTCGCCCCACCGGTTGAGAACCACTGCTATAGAAGGACCAACTACTCTACCCTGAGGTGGCTAAAAGCCCGAAGGCTAACATAGTTATCGTTCTGGCCACCTAACGGGGAACTTCAGGGCCCTGATAATCCAATAAGTTCTCTTACCTTATTTATCTTGCCTGTTACATGACCCCATAACTCTATACAGGGAACGAGGTCTGTAAAGAGAAAACATATTATTTTTTATCACAAAAAATACTCTTTATAAAGACCAGCAGCTCACCTGCGGCGTGCGAAGTGAAGACTCGCCAGATAGTTCTTACGAACCTGGGATCCGCCACTTTACATGCCTGAAAGGGGCGTTTCCACTAACCAAGCCTAGGTGGGCCATCAGAACATAGTTGTCATGATAGGCCCATCCCCAGGCATGATGTAATGAACGCCTGGGGGTCAGAGGAGAGAGGGCAGATTTTGAGACCCTCCGAGATACCAACGCAGTGTGCGTTTGTGCTGGATAACCTCCCTCAAATCTCCTCTGTTGCGGGAGTCATGCCTCCTCTGCGACCTGCTCCTCGAGGGAGGGGGCGCACGAGAGGCGACACTGGCTCGCTGGCCCTGCCTACGGTCCTCAGACCGTGAAGGGCCAGGCTCTCCCGCCTACCCGGGTGCGGACGCGGATCTCAGCGGTATACAGGTCTTCATTTATTCATTTATTTCAGGCAATGGCACAGAAGTACAAGGCAAACAAAATATTGTTACGTCATACAGTGTAAACCAAACATACAGTATTAACCCTCTAGGCGCCACGGTCGAGTTTACTCGACAAGATGCGGCACTGAATAAAACGGGCGATTTTGTCAAATTGGGTGTCAAATTTCATTCGACCTCCCCTCCACTGGATGGCAGACATGTCATATTTCATCCCCGAATCAAAAAAAACGTCATGTTTCTATACAAAATGTTCGAGTTAGAGCGCATTGAATCAGTGCGATCAAAATCGGAGCTAGTGTGCGAGTGAGCCATGTTATCAGAGCCTCTCCGCAATCGCGGCGACAGTATTGTGGTGGAGACTTTGTCTAATGCCACTGGCTATGTTAGACGAGGTCGAAGTATTCATAGGACAGTTAGGAAGCAACGTGGAGGCAGGGTGAGGAGTCGCAATGACAACGACAGTAGTCCGAGCTGTGCACACTCGGCGCGCGCTGCGCGAGGCAGATCTGGCCGCGCTGCTCGTATCATGTCACTCATGATCTGTGCGAGTGAGCGTTTGAACTAAACAGGTCTTGTCTATTTGTGTTTGTATGTCATATGAATAATATATATGTGCCCCATACATGGAATAAGAGTGCCTACTGTATTTAGTAAATGGAAAATCTCTACCACTACATGCATTCGGTTTGTTTCTACCATTTATTAGTAATGATTTACACAGTCTGTTTACTACTTACTATATACCTGAGCATTCAGTATTGTGTAATATAGCATTCAGAAGGTGATGGACATTTTGGGGGGAAATAAGTGCTGCATTTTATCATTTAAAAATTCTATAATCCAAGATTGCCACCACCATATGACCTCATAATATGCAAATTAGATGGGAAAATGTAATCCCTACATAAAATTTGGGTCATCCTTAATATTTCTCTAATTTACAGAAAGTCTCTATCTTTTATTGCTTTTAAGATATAGCCTTTTGAAATTAAGATGTCAAAATCGAACGTTTTAGAAAAAAACCTCTGGCGCCTAAAGGGTTAAACTATGACGATCGAAATCTGCCTGAAAGGGAGTGGGAAGAAGACAACTTATTTAATCCCACCCCAGTTCCCCATTTAGTAATTAATACATTAAGCTTCATTGTTACTTTGCTCACGAATTGTTTACAAATGTTGTATCATGGTGGCGTTACCACAAGTAACAAGTATTTATTATAACAACAGTACCAACAATTTAAGAAAAATAAACAATGCCAACAATGGTAATGGACAATATACCGACGATGTTAATGGACAATATACCAACGATGGTTAGGAAACATTGAGCACATGTTAACACTATAAGACAGAGTACAACAGCAATGTAAATTAAAGATCCTCATCTCTGAATTTTAACCAGACCCGATGTTTATATAACAGTTTAAATTGATTAATAGTTTGACATTGCTTTTGTTGCAAGTCCAGTTTGTTCCAGAGTTTCACTCCGCATACAGACACACAATAATGTTTACGAGTGGTTTGGGCTCTTTGTAATAATAAATAACCAAAACCTCTCAAGTTATGAGCTCGCACTGGAATTTGAAAAAAAAAAAAAACGTTGTAAGTTAGGCAGTAATAAGTTGTTAGATGCTTTATGTAGGACTATTGATGTATTGTATTTTACAAGATCATCAAATTTTAACAACTTTGACTGCGTAAACAGATTATGAGTATGTTCTAGAAAACCAACCTTATGAATGATCCTCACAGCTCTTTTCTGTAATATGATTAGAGGATTTATCGTGTTCTGGTAATTATTTCCCCACACTTCAACACAAAGCATAAGGTATGGTAGTACCAGGGTGGAGTATAAAGTACGGAGTGCATTCTCATCAAGGTATAGTTTTGCTTCATTTATTTGAGAGGCTTTTGGAGATTTTTGTGTCTGACATGGGGTTTCCATGACAATTTACTGTCAATTTTGACTCCCAAAAATGTAATCTCACTCACAATTTCAATTTGGGTACCATCAATACTTATTCTCTGTTCAGACATTTTGTTGCGATTACCGAACATCATTATCTTAGTTTTATTTATATTCAAGG